>JAUBNY010000274.1:183818-199906 GCA_032275445.1 Crypturellus soui | reverse complement strand
AGCCATCAGGTCTCTGCTTGGCTGCACCATGTACAGAGCAGCGTGTAACTGCTTTGATCACCTTCTCCGAGAGAATGATCTATGCTGGCAAAGAGCCAAGGCCTAGCAAGAGTACCTGCAGCGCATCTCCCACACAGACGTATCCAGCAGGGAAAGGGCCCAGTGCCCCAGGAGAGCAAAGGCCTGGCCATGGCCTCATCCCGGTGCCAGGAGCCTCATGGAAAAGAGAGTAGTACTCAGGAGCAAGGGACTTTAAGTGATTTGCAGGCTCTGCTTTTTCAGAAGAGGGGGCACCATTTCAATCGACCCTTGGCCAAGGGTGTGGGAACATAAAGCCTCTAGGCCTCTAGCCTAAGTACAAAAGCACCCAGTCCTGGGTCTAAACACAGGTACAGACACTTCCAGAAGCAACCAGGAGAATTCCCAAGCCATGTTTTCATCCAGCTGGGAAGAAAATCCTGGAAACATTGGAGAGCAATGAGGCTGGGGTGACCCAGACCCTTTTTCTACAAGTTCTCCTGCACATTCATTGCACAAGAGATGAGCACGGTCCCTGCACATCTCCCCACTAGGTCAGAGCAAAGCCACGAGGAGATTAGATCACCGTCATCTGTGAACAGGACAATTAAGAAGTGATGCATTTAAGCATCCAAATGAGCCAAATGAGTGACATCACTCGGTGACTAATAGCCACCCCCCACTCCACATGACCTTGGGAAAGCTGTTTGTCTCTCTGAACCTTAACTCATATGAATGGATTTGTCCTTTTAACAGTAAATGGGTCCAAAGAGGTCCAAACAGGTCCATGCTAATGATACACGGTCATTATTCCCTCTCCTCAGGCACAGGGGACCCAGCATAATCCAAAGCTGATTCCGTTCTGCTTTGCTAGGAGTGCTGGCCCCGTTGCTCCTCAAAATATCTCCCATCGGAAACACGGCATGAGGGAACACACTTGGGACTCAATTTAAAAGCTGTGAGAGCCGGTGCCATGAATGGTGACTGGTGACAGCTCAAGAGGTAGGAGGAAAACAGAGGAATAACTGATGTGCAGAAGGCCCCTCCTTGGTGGTAGACCTGTGTCCCCTCACCTGGTCCAATGTGCTTTTCCTGAGTGATTGCTGTCCTCCTTCAAGAAGGGCAAGGATCTCTGGCCCCTTTCCTCCTGTTCCTCACCAGTTTGCGACAACACAGACCAATAAGAGTTAATCCCAACTGGGGCTGGGAAACCACCTCCTCTGGGCTGGATGTGATGACACAAGTTATTCAGAGGTGTCCAGAGAGTTTTATGGTTTTGACCAGGTCTGTTTAGCAGAGCGCTTCCAGGCTGGAAACACACTGGCTAATTTAGGTGTTTATTATTCTTCCATCTAGAGAAGGTTTTGCGCATTCACAGGGAGAAGGAGCAATTGGATGAGCTGCAGGATCTCCAGGAGGCATTTGAAGAGAACAAGGCAGGGTTGCTCTGATAACATCAGGCTCAGGCCCACCGGAGGTCAGCTTGCATACGCTCAAGAAAGTCCGTTGAGGTCACAGCCAAGAGCTGAGGCTGCACAGAGAAATTAAGGCTAATTTGCCCCAAATGACAGATATAGAGAGATCAAATGGAAACACACACACACACACAAAAAAAAGGGGAGAAATGGACATGTAGATATCAAGAGGTGGTAGGGGCTGTGAAATTGTAAAAGGTCAGAAGAAACGCAGCCGGGCTGCCTTGTTTCACACAGCTTTCCAGGAAGAGAACCCTGCATGCCCAAGGTGGTTGGGCTGGCACGGCCAAATGTTAAAAGATGCTGCAGGCTCCATGTGAATGAGCTGGGGCCAATCTTGTTTTGATTGCCTTAAAATTCAGCTCCGAGGAATTGAGGGAGGAGGGGATTCCTGGCCTGTTAGCAAATCTATTAAGCATTTTGGAGCGACTTTGTCTCCTAAGCTGGTATTTGATTAAAAGGGAATGCAAGCAACAAGCACTTCAAAAAAATGGTGCTATTTTGACTGCTTCATTCAGGGCAGTCAGCAGTTCCCTGGCACGCTGACGTGCCCAGCAAGCCCTTGGGGCTGATACTTGCATTTTCTTCTGTACAATGACTATTTCTGTATCATTGTTTATTCCCATGTCCTCAAAATACATAGAAAAAGGACTTGCTTCCTCCTAGGAGGCTTACATTAAAAGCCAAAGCTTTCTATATAATTACAGTAGCAGTAGATTCAGCTCCTGAGTCTTGGTGTCTTCACGTTTCAAGAGCTCACCTTTCCACCCTGGGTAATTAGGAAGAGTTGTTTAGGTAACTGTAGAGTAGGCTTTGGCCATGAAGTTTAGGCAAGAGGCAGAAAACAATTTCTAAAGGAAAAGACCTTTTTTTTTTCTCTCCTAATTCAGCATTATCATTTTTAGATTTGTTAATATTCACTTGAAGAGCCATTTTACAGCACAATATTCATTGTTTCAGGCTGCATTTTAATTGGGTAATTGCGGAGTGAATGCAGAAATGTTTTTTTTTTCAGCTGAGCACGAGAGATACCATTAATCTTCAAGCACCTGACCTAAATTTATATTCAAAGCAAGTGAAGAAAGGGAGGACTTTAGCTTGTTCCCGTCCTCACACCAATGGCTAGCATGGAGGAGAGCATCCACACACAGACATGACTCCACTTGTCTCTATGGGCATGGAAGGGACTCGGTGCCTGCTTTGCTTTTGTCCCTTCCTAACCCGAGCCACAGCAGGCTATTAATTAAACACACACACCCCGGCTTAATTAAACACACTCATCTGGGGAGGATCCAGATGCTTGAGGATGCTCAGCAGGACCTAGGCCCAGCACTCGTGTTTCTGGCTCCAGCCTCCTGGTGTGACCGCAAGCCTGGGGAGCCCTCCAAGAACAGAGGTTCAGGGCTCGTCTTCAACCAGACCTAGGCCTGGGAGGCTCCAAAAATGTTCAGCCCTGCCCCAGCAGCTGTTGTTTCCCACAGAAAGCACCTCGAGGTAGCAGAACCACAAGACAAATAGATGGGTTTGAGCCCTGGGAGCAGCGTGTTGCATCCAGCTCCTCACTTCCCTTTCTAGATGCCTGGATTCTCACAGGGGCTGATCCAGTCTAGCAGCATTTCACTGAGAAAATGGGAAAGGGCCCTTCTCTATCCAGCCCTAGTTTTCATGAAAGCTGATGGCATTTTGTTTTCTGTGGGACTGCTGCATCCTGGGACGCTGCTGCTGAAGAACATAAGAAGGTGCACGAATATCTAGCCTGAACATGCAAGTCTTGGGCTGGACATCTGCAAGCCTCTTCCCCCAAACAAGAAAAAAAACTCAGTCCAGGCTCAGCTCAATCCTTAACCACTCGGGGATCCAAAAAGCCACACAGACACACACAAGCCCCCCAAAAAAAGCCAAAAAAACCCACCTTCTATCCAGAAAGCTTCTATTTTGCTGGAAAGCATACATAGCATTCTACTGGAAAAATAAATGAAAAGCCAAAGCGCACAGAGTATCAAGGTCAAATTCTCTTCACACATAAAGAAGTTGCCAAAATGAATCACAGAGGAGGAAGCCAGAATTAAGGTTTTGCTCTCTCTTTTTTATTATATATATATAAAAAACTATTCTGAAGAAGTCCAAATGCAACGGAATAACTGGCACCATCTAAGATACCCAAGTATAAAATCCCGGAACGTTTGAAGCCCCTGGGAGGTGCCAGGGGCTGCCTGGGGAGGCCGATAACTTCTCCATTCTCACGAGCACTGTCACGGCGGGATGGCAGGCAGTCCGGGAGCCAGGACACAACAGTAACACTGATGGCCTCTGTAAAACCATTCAGTTTTAGAAACCAAGAACGTAACAAAAAAAAAAAATCTAAAACTTGTTTCTTTATCAAAAGCCCTGCTTTAGTGACATGCTAACCCCACTGGAAAGGTAAAACCACAGCTCTGTCCAGAACATATTTAAGTTGACCAGCCAACTCATAGTTCAGGACACCTTCCTCGTTTTGATATACACAGTCCAGCAGTTCATGGCTGCTCGACTTTCACGGATAAACGTTAGTGCTGGATTCCCAACTTTGGGAACCGGCTTCTTGCAAACTGCATGCCATGCCAAAAAACCCTCATCCGATTCTCCCCGAAGGAGCCCTCCAAGCTCCATCAGTCCTACCTGGAGGCCCTCCAACAGCAACCTCAGGAACCCTGCCTGCTCTAGCCGGCCAAGTCATTGGAACATCATCATCTTTTTTTAAAAAAAAAAACACTTTCATATATAATTTTTTTTGTTTTTATATTTAAATAGAAAAATACTACTTCACTCTGTGTTATGAGCAAGAGACCAGTTGACTTCCAGTGACAGAACGAGGAGTTCTTCCAAATGCTCCTATGCTGAGCTCAATGCTAGAAGATTCCTGGAAACCTTAAGGTGGTCAGAGGTGGAAAATTCCTCCATCACACCACGCAGGTGGGAGCAGGGCTCCATCACAGCTCTTCTCCTCAAAAGGACCCTAACTTCAAGAGCCAGCAATGAGGCTAACATCCAAACATGACTGTTAGGGAAGCCAGTGACAACTGTAGCTTTTCACTTGTCTGCCCACTTTTTGCTTGTGTGCGGTCTGTCCCTGGAAGCCAGTGGATCCCCATCAGATGAATTAGACGAAAAAAAACAGTGGTTAAAAGTTTTCTAACACCCTCTCCTCCTCTTGTCTTTTGAAGAATCAATGACAAATAGACATTGATAAAACTAAACTCTCCCTCCTCCCCCACCCCAAGACAACAAGAGTTATTGGGACACGAAACATGGCATCTTGTGCCCTCAGAATTACATCTAGAAGGGACATTTAGGGGCGCGGGAAGTGTGGGGGGAAGGCGGTGTCTGTAGACACAGTCCGCTTAGTTCTTGTACTCAAAAGGCTCATCTCCGGTTTCGTTGAGGAGACACGTGCGGACGAGGGCCTCCGTCACTGCGTACGGATCGCAGTTGGCAGAAGGCCGGCGGTCCTCGAAGTAACCCTTCTTCTCATGGCCCACGTTCCTGGGGATGCGGATGCTGGCGCCGCGGTTGGCCACGCCAGCAGAGAACTCGTGGATGCTGGAGGTCTCGTGGAAGCCCGTCAGGCGCCTGGCGTTGTCCAGCCCCCCTTTGGGGTCATAGGCACGGATGTGGTACTGGTGACGCTTGCCCAGCTTCTCAATGGCCTCTTCAATGTGTCTGCAAATGAGGCAAGGAAGAGGGAAAAAACATCATAAGCATTTGAGAGTAATACCTGGGTCTCATTGGACTGAGCATTCAAGTGAAAGTCCGTATGATGAAGCTGTATGTGCTACAAGCTACTCAACACATCAGTCCCAACAAAAGCCAACAACTTAGGTTTTACATCTCCAGGATCTTCATGTTTAAGGAATGCAGCATTTGTACCCAGCCTGGCTGAGAGCATTCCACAAATGCTCTTTCATCATGATTTAATCACGGCATAGGTCTTTCTTTTTTAAGGCTGGGGTCCCCCGCCCACCACCAGCGCTGGTAGATCCAGAGCTAGACAACCTGCAAAGGGCAGTTGCAGCCTGTCCATCCATACTGCCACCAGCATGCATGGAGCTCTACTGATGGTTGAATACTCCACCCAGCGCCAATATGAAGGGAAGGGGGCGGGAGAAGGGGATGGACAACCACACAGCCGTCAGTCCAGAGCTCCTCAGGAATGAAAAAGCTCATGAATAATGCAAAGAGATGTTTTTCTTGGCCAAAGCTCTGCAAAAGGCTTGCTACTACCCTGCTTGCTGCCAGCAAACCGATGCCATGAGCCCAGCTTGGAAAAATACTTACTTGAGCCCTCCATCTTCCCTCATGCTCTTGGTGCTGAAGTTGGTGTGGCAGCCAGCACCGTTCCAGTTCCCAGGGATGGGTTTGGGATCGAAGGACACAATGACTCCGAAGTCTTCACACACCCGATGGAGGATGAAGCGAGCAATCCAGAGGTGATCCCCCATCTCAATCCCTTCACATGGTCCCACCTGGAACTCCCACTGCAAGAAGGGACAAGCAGGGGCTCAGGAGGGCAGACATGCGCAGCAAGGTGCATGTCCCAGAGCAGGCAGAAAACTCCTGCTGCACATAATTTTTCTGCATTATCTGGTTCCACAAAGCATCTAGAATAGTTTACCTGAGCTGGCATCACTTCTGCATTGGTTCCACCGATTTTGACCCCAGCGTAAAGGCATGCTCGATAGTGGGCCTCCACAATGTCTCTGCCGTAGGCTTTGTCAGCCCCTACCCCACAGTAGTACGGACCTGCAATGGCACAGATGGAACATGAGTTTCCAGTAGGAAGAAAGCCTCAAATTCAAGGAAGATTTCACATAAAGCTCTCCAAAATTTCAGAGTAAATGGAAAAGCTCCAGCAGTCGTTTTTCACTGAAACAGAACAGCACAATGATGGGGGGAAAGCCCTTCCAGTAGTCTGAACTTGTGCTCTGTGACTTTGTGCAGGAGTTGGTCATCTGCAAACTAACAAACTGAACAGAACATTTGAATGCAGCCTTTCATCATCTCGTGGGTTAGTTTTAGCCAACATCCTGCTTGCTGTTGGGGACCTTCAGTTCTAGAAACACTTTGAATCTCTCAGCTCATTTAAGGCATTCCAGCTCTTTCACAAGGATTACAAAACAGCACTCAGTATTCCTGACTGCTCCCAAAACCAATTCCTGGAAAGATACCTTGGGGTCCGGGAAAGCCATTGGAAGGCCAGCCGAAGGGATGCCCGTCGGTCCCCAGAAGAGTGTACTCTTGCTCCATCCCAAACCAGGGGTGCTGGTTGGACACCATATCCATAATCCGCCTGCAGGTGTGCCGGAGATTTGTGTCTAGAATGGAAAAGGAGCACAAGGCTCATTAGAGTCTTCTTCATAGCCTGGAGCAGAGGGATCCGCTCCCAAAGTACCTGCTTCACCCAACTGGGGCTCAGGCCCCAGGTGATCTGCCCAGGAGCTGTGTCTACTCTCTACCTTCATTTACCATCGCTGTTTACAATCTGGGTCCCAGTAGTGATAGCAGAGAGAAACATTTCAAGCCCAGGCCTTTCTCCACCACTAACACTTGTACTTCATTTCCAAGGCAGCTTTTAATGACTTGCATGATGCCAAGGGCATAAGCAGCATTCGGAGAGGTCTCTTGTTCCCCCTTCTTCTACCAACAGCTTCCCTCTTCTCAAACCCCACCACCTTCCAGAAAGGAGAGGGTCCGCTCACCTGCAGACTGGCGGTTGTATTTGAAGACCTCACAGAGAACTAGCTTGTTCGGGTCCTTGCGGAAAGGGTCCCGGAACATGGCAGCAGGACGCAGGTACATGTCGCTGTTGGAGCCTTCGGCCTGGAAAGTGCTGGAGCCATCGAAATTCCACTCAGGGAGGTCTGCAGAGGAGAACAAGGGGCTGTAAACCAAAGTCCTGGACCGTGAGGGTGACGGGTTCCCCACCGCTCAGCACTATAGAGGGGCAAGTGCTCCTCAAGAACAGACCACAACACGTTTAATCTTGACAAAAAGCACACGTGAGTCCATGCAAGCCTCATGTAGAGGGGGAACATCAACCCTGCAGCCCGGTAGAGCCTGCAAGGAGGAGGCACTGGATTCAGCACCCCGTTGCCCACTCCTCCTCGCAGGTCGCCCAGCCAAAGTGCAGCCAGAGCGGCAGCGGACTCTACCCAAGCAACCTTATCTCCTCTGTGCCCTGGGGGAGAGCAGGAGGAAGGCAGGCAAAGATTGCAAGGGAGCTGTGCCAACCACTCCCTTACAGGGAAAAGGGGAAGAAAAAAAAGAAAGAAAGAAAAAAAAGAGAGATAATTCTGCTCAGTCGCGCACAGTATTTTCATTTCATAACTGTCTCCAGCCAGCACCATGGCAACCTGGGGAAAATCCTAATGCTATTATTGTGTAAGCTGGGACTGTTTGTTCTAAGGGACACAAGCTCTTAATTACACCGGATAGCTCCATTCTTTCCCTTGCACTTTCTTCTGCCAAACTACTTCCGGCCAAAACGAGCTCTTGAGAGTCAATGGGCTGCGGATCCCCTGCCAAGAGCCCCCTCCAGAGCGGGCACGGCCGGTGCGACACCCGCCTCGGCTCCCAGCACCCAGCAGCTGCTTTAACCACTGCATCTGCAAACTTGGGAATGATGCCCCTGCTCCCTGCCCCACGGAGCCAAGACAAGAGATAACTGAGGGGGCTCAGAAGTGGTGTCTTCACCTCTTCTCAAACCCACATCTACCCTCTTCCTCCCCAGAAACTGCCCTGGATGCCCCTCAAGAAGGTGGTATCCCCTGTTGCTGCAGGCCCGCAGCTCTTGGGCAATGAGCTACGAATCCTGGACCTGTCCCCTCACCTTCAATGCTCTTGGGCTCGTGGTCCAGTGTGCGGGTTTTGCAGCGAAGGTGCTCGCCAGTGCCGTCGATCCAGATGTACATGGCCTGCACCTTCTCGCCTTGCGGCAGCTTCATGTACATGTGCTTGATGGCTTTGCTCAAGTGGGAGCTTGCTGAGGTGGCCATGGTTGCAAAGGAGACAGAAGGATGCCTGCAGAGAGGACACAACACCCCAGCCGTGAGCTCCAAGATGTTACCCCCCATTCACGCAGGAGAACGAGGTTGCTCCACCACAGAGCTGGATGGATCCTTCATCCTCCAAAACACAACAGGTCACCCTAAGACACCGACTGCACCGCAGGAACAGCCAGGAAAACCTTGCCCCGACGGCAATCCTTGGAGCCTCCCGTTACAGCCAGCCTCCTGCCCACGAACTGCTTTGGCAAGGGAACGAATTCGGTCTTTTCCACCGAGCAGCAGACTTCAAAACAGCTTCTCAGCCACTGCTGAACTTTTCACCCCCTGCACACCCCTGCGCGCACCGTCCCGCCGGAGCAGGGCGAGCATCCAGGAGAGATTAGCCAGGGCTTTTTTGGAATACTCCGGCTTCAGCAGGGGGGCTCAAGCTGCCTTCGCTGATCAGGTGCTGGGAGGTTATGCAAGACGGAAAGGTGGAAAGCAGAGGGGAGCACAAGCAGCGGCAAGGGGCAGTACAAATGATCCCAGTGGGAACTGCCCTGCCTTGGGGATGGTGAAGGTCTCCCCATGCCAGGTGGGGAGACCCACAACAGCCCAGTGCTTCCGAGTGGGGCTGGACTGTGCCAGCTGTGGGACGCTGGCATTTGCAGGGAGCTCACACCAGGGAATTTAGGAGTGGTGTGGAAATTACGTGCCACGACATCCTCTTGCTATCCCCTTGGGCAGGCTGGTCACGCTACCCTGCGTGCCCTCCTGGCAGGGGGTTGCTCCCCAGCACTGCCCTCTGGACAGCTGCAGATTCTGCCTCCCTAGAGAAGGGGAAGCTCTAAGCAAACAGCTTTATATTTAAAACATAAAAGGGGCGGGGGGGGGGAGGAAATGTGCTCGCACAGCAGATGAGCAAAACAGAGCTGCCTCTCGCCCTCCCCAGCGCAGCGAGGCCGGAGTTTCCCCCCAGAAGGTCCCTCCGCGAGCTGGGAAACACCCGAAACGAACCCGGCAGCGGCGGCAAAACATCGGCGCGGCCGGGGGGGAGCCGCAGACCCCCCGGCACCCGCACACATGCACGGCCACCCCCGGGGCCGCCCCGTTACCTGCTGCGCGGGGGACTCCGCTCGGCGCAGGGCTCCCAGCCCGGCTCCCCTCCGCCGCGCCCGCCCGCGCCTTTAATGGGGCCGCAGCGCCGGCCCCGCCGCCCCCATTGGGCCGGCCCGGCCCGGCCCGGCCCCGCGGCCCCGGGGCTGGAGCGGGGCCGCCCGCGGCAGCGGGGAGGGGGG
Source organism: Crypturellus soui (assembly GCA_032275445.1). Classification (NCBI taxonomy): domain Eukaryota; kingdom Metazoa; phylum Chordata; class Aves; order Tinamiformes; family Tinamidae; genus Crypturellus; species Crypturellus soui. The sequence goes on along the minus strand of JAUBNY010000274.1, from coordinate 190,093 downwards.
GCTCGGGGGGGGCAGCGCGGAAAAACAAGCGGCGCCGCCTCCGCCCCGGCGAGAAAACAAGCGGCGAGCGAGGATTAACTCCTCGCGCTGCGCTGCCGACAGCCCCCTTTGGGGCAGCCCCCAGCCCTGGCACGCTGGGGGCCCACTGGACCCTCTGGCCACCCACCCACCCCGTTTGGGGGCCCACTGCGCTAGGCACCCGCTTGCCGCAGCATCCACAAGCCTGGGTGCTCACCCGGCGTTCCCCAAGCACCCTGCAGCCACGGGCTCTTTCCGGGGTTGGTCGAGCACGGGGTCTGCTTTGCCTCCCGCTTTGCCTCCTGCTTTGCCCCACCAGCTGGGAAACAGCTTTTATCCAGGTTGCAAACTAGACAACAGAGCTTGCAAAGGGCTTGGGAGGGAAGGGGCTCTCGCATACCTCCCTGGGACAGCCTGTGGTGAGGTGGACACACACCAGCAGCAGGCAGGGGGAAAAAAAAAAAAAACCCTTTTTCCCCCATTTTCACCCTTCTGCCCCCTCAAAAATCCCTCTCCTCATTAGTTCTCGGAACTGTTCCGAGATGGGATCCAATCCAGGGCTTTCCACAGCGTTTACATTAGCAGCTGCCTTTGCATAACTCCCAGGCATGAAAATAAGTTGCCCTGGATAAACAGGGCAGCGGAAGAGCGAGAGAAAGCGGAGCCCCCTCGGTGTTTACGCCCGGGTTTTGGGGAGGGGGAACAGGCAGAGCCTGCAAGGAGCCCTTTTTTCCCTTGGAGCAGGAAGCAGGTTGCAGCACCTGGACTTGCCTCTGTGGGACAGTAGAGAGGGGGGAAATTCCCCAGCTGTGCAGCGGGTCTCAACCCGCCCGGGGCACATACAAATAACAAGGGACACCTAGGAAAATACAAGGACTGCCCAGTACTTTTCCACCCCGGGAGCACTCTCTGCCATCCCCACTCCTGCTCAGCCTGTCTCACTTCCCAGCCCGCACCTAAGGGGCAACATACAGATGCCAGAAGTGACAGAAGGAGCTGCCACGGGTGTGCATGTGCCTATATGCACCTATAGACCGCTCGCAAGCACATGTCACGCAGCATGAGCGCCCTGCAAGAGATCCCGTCCCCACGTCAGTCTTGGGGGGTGACACCGAAATTCCTGTCCCTCCCCAAAATCAGAGCTTGGGCACCCAATCCTCCTCGCTGCACAAAGCTTGGGCACCCAGTCCTCCTCGCTGCATGAAGCCAGACAGGAAGCACCCACGGAGAGCTGGACATAGGGCAAGACGAGGTGGTGTAACTGCTGACTAAGGACCTGTCATGAGGTGCGTTCACCCCTCCCCGTGGGCAGAACCGCGCTCGTGCTTCATCACCGCCTTGCAGCAGCCCAGGATGGAGGTGCAATCCTGTTGCTCTTCACCTCTACAATTACTTAGGCAAGGCAGAGCCCGAAGTGATAGCCCAATTCCTGCACCCTGCAATACAACCAAGTTTTCACTTTCAGAAACACACTGGAAGAGTACAAGGGGACACTGTTTTGTCCCTCCATTCCTGCCCACTGCTTGGTTCCTCATGTCACCTGCTGAATTAACATCTCCTGTGTTTTACCCATATAAACTGGCCCAGTGCGCTGAGCAGAAACTTAACCCCCCACACAGAGCAAGTTCAGCTCTGATCACCTGAATCTAGTTGCTTAGCAGAAGAAAATAGGAAGGATCTGCTGCTGAGACCCCATCAGGCCAGTTATGAGCCATCCAGGGAGACCCAGCAGCAAAATAACTTCTGTAAAGGGGGACTGTGAAGCCCCGAGTGGTGTAAACCCCAGCTTTGCCGAGAGGGTTTAATCAGGACACTGACAGCTCTGATATCTCTGGTTTCTCGGAAGTGTGCTACCTGCAAATTTCCAAGAAACTTTGGCCACCAGAACTGGCTGCAAACAAGCCCAGGGCGTTTACAGGGGGAAGTTGCTTTGGCACAGGGTGTCCCTCACACTATTCTCGTTGTGGGGTCAGGGACATTTTCTTTTGCTCACTTTGTTCCGAAGGGCCCTGAGGGTAAAGGCAACTTGCAAGCCTCTGTCCATGTCCCTGCTCCGCCTGTTAAGCGCCCACTGGCTGGAAAACAAAACTCTAGGAGAGCCCCAGCCGCTGGGAAAGGTTCCGGGGCTCCCAGCCCCACTTGTCCGGGACAACATGTTTACGAGACAGCGGAGAACAGCCTGGCCCTGCCGCTCCGAGCCCAGCGCCCTCTCCCGGGAAGCTGCGCGGGACGGAGGCTCCTTCCCTCCTCACAGGGCTCTTTCCAGCTTGTTTACAGGCCTGCTTTCCCCTCCTCCCCTTGCAGACAGCTGGGTGGATTTTTTTTTTGGGAACAGGGATCAGCCTGTCCCTTCTCCCAGCCGCGTGCTCCCGTGACCCGTATTGTCGTCAGCGTGCGGCGAGACAAAGCCCTCACCGGGGAGCGGGCGAGGGCGCGATGCCAACAGGTGACACCTCCCGGGAGCGCCTTTAAAGCGGCCGTCAAAGCTCCCGCTGCGAGCGCACATCCAGCCGGCGCGAGACAATGAGTCCCAACCGGCAGGTGTTTTTCTTTCCTCCTACTATTCATTCATGAGAACACCTCTGCTTGCCCGCCCCGACACTTCCCTCTGGCTCCGCTTGTATCCTGTGGGAATAGGGCTGGGAAGCATCTTGGTGGGGTCAGTGAGCTCCAGGCACGGCGGATGACCTGGAGACGCAGCCCCCTATAGCCCCGGCCAGCACTAGATTTAGGAAATTAGCCTAATGCCCCAGCAAATTAGGCACAGTTCCCAATTAATAAGTTGCCCCATCAACAGGCAAACGTAAGAGCCACTGAACGAGGCCGGGGAGCTTGTTGCATGACAGAGGAGACATCTATGCGGCGTCGACTGACCTTGTGCAAGCGGCAGTGGCCGCGCGGTGTCCCCACGAGCGCCGCAGGAGGCTGACGAAACCCCCCGAGGTGGAGGGGGGACGCCAGCCCACCCGATAAGTGAACAAACATTGCAGGCTCCGCAGCGGGCCCATCGCGGCCTCCCTTTGAAGGCACTGCCAGGGTCAGGGGTAGCCGCGCGCTGGTCACCAGGGCGGCTTCCGATGGCCGAGCGGGCTGGCGTTACCTGCGCTGCAGAGAGGGACAGTTTAGGAAAGCTGCTTAAGTAAAAATGTTCAGATGTGGCTGCTAAAGGAAAGGTCCTCCCCATGCTGCTTGGCTGCAATATGGGCAAACGCTGCTTTTAGGGGACTTAAAAGTGCAATCCCCAGCATCCAGGAAGGCCTGAGAGCCCAGAAGCCCACTCTTTCCAGCGTTTTCTCTCCGCATCGGTGGCCCCATGCCCATCATGCGCTTGATGGCAAGTTGATGGCAGTCCCCATGCCCAGCCGCCCACCGGTGCCCTATGCACCTTGCTCTCCACCCTTGTGCCACACGTGGCACCCCACAGCCTTCCTGTGCACAGGATGTCCCCTTTGCAGGGAGGACATTGCAATAATGAGCTCAGAGCCCGTCCCCAAGCAGTCCTGCAGCCCCAACCTACCTCTCGCAGGCCGCCAGGCGCGCAGGAAGAGCTTTTGCAGGAGCAGAACGTCCTCAGCGAGGAGAGCGCATGCATCTGGGGAAGCTGCAAGATGAGAACAGCAGGCAAGAGCACGGATTTGAGACCTAGGAATTGCTTGGCCCCGTCTGCTCTGTACAAGGGTGGAGAATATCCCAGGGACTGCTAAGCACATGCCTTTCCCTCGCAGTTGGCAATTGGTCACACTCTGCATTGGCAAATTTTTTCCCCTTTCTTATTAGTATTATTCATGCTGCTAAATGTGATCCCAGCTAGGTCAGGGCCTTATTAACTGCGGCTGGCAGATTAACTTCAGCCCAAATACTCTTCCCAGCTTAGTACGTAAGGGTGCAGAAATGCTCAGTGCTCTGATGAGTGGGCTCAGTGGTAGGATGAGGATCTAGCCATTAACACAGGTAATTGCTACGTAATGCAAAGGGTCAGATCCTCATGGCAAATACCAGGCAAGGAAGCTACAGGAACATGGGAACAGGATCATGGATACTTCTAGGGAAGTTCTGGAAGTGTCCTTGCTGAGCCGAGTAGGTCTTACATGCCCAGTAGACATTAAAACGCATTAAAGCATGCATGAAAATGCATTAAAAGCATTAAAATGACTTTTAAAAATCCATCATATTCAAGAAAGAGTTTGACAGCAAAAGCTGAAGTACAAACCTAAGGCCTCGCACAACCCTAGTTTAAGGTGTTATGGGCCCCTTTCCAACACTACCTGTGTCATCACGTTACTCATTGCAGTCTTAGAAGCATCTTGTACAAGAACACCGTGGAGAGCACAGGGATAACAGCAGGCTCCCCCAAAGCTCATCCTCGTGCCAAACCAGTACGGGGTTTTGCAGCCTGGGCATTGCAGAGGAGGGGAACAGGCCGGTCCTGGCACATGCGGTGCGGAGGGGCAGCCGGCAGGACGTGACGGCAGCCGCGAGTGCGCAGGACGCATAGCTCCATCATTGGGCGCCGCAGCCAGGCCTCTCTGACCCGTGCTGGGGCGGCCTTGGACTTCACCTGCACTGGCAGCAGCGCCAGGTTGTGTTGGGCAAGGCTGAGACCGACTGTGTCCCCTCCACAGCCCTGGCAGCGTGAGGGGGTCAGTGCGGGGAAGCGCCTGGTGTCCCATGGAGGTGGCGCCATAGCCAACGTGCGTGGGCAGGTCCCCACGTGGCAGAGCCGATGGCTCGGGCTGGATCAGAAGGGGAATGAAGCCCGTGTGACGTGCGTGGTGTTGCAAAGGTGCCCTTATCTGTGTGTGCAAAGAGTCCGGCTGCTCCGAGCTCCTCTCTGAGCCACCTGCCAAATCTGATGTTTGCTCACATGCCTGCCTCCTTTTTAAAAAAATATTCGTCTCCCTCGCAGAAGCTATGACTATCTCCAGTGCCTGTCCCAGAGATAAGCCACAGCAAAGGGAGAAAGTTAAAAATGCAGGAAGAAAGGAAACGGGGAGCTGGGAAATGAGAGGAGAGGAAAGACCCGGGTGGCCTTTCCCAAGGGGACCTGTGCGTGGGTCAGAGCCAGCCAAGGGCTGGACTACAGCCCTGCTGGAGAGCGCTGGGAGAGCTGCAGGGTCCACATCCCACCGGTCGTGGAGATGCTGTATGGAAACGACCCCGCACATTTCCAAGGCAACCACGTGCACCTTCCCCAGAGCACAACCTGCATGCGCTCCCCACGGAACCCAGCATGGCTCCAGAGCCAGACGGGAGCTACACGGGACTCCGAGGAGCTCACGCGAATTTATTCTGTATAGCTCTTTAGCAGGTGTCCCCATATTCCATGCTCTCATGGAGGAGGACATCCCTGAGGAGAAGCCAGAAGGCCTCGCTGTCATCGTGGGCCAGGGTGGGCATATGCAGGCATATAAGGGTTCCCGACATCACCCCTGTGATTCATCCGTGAGACGCTGTCTGCAGCGCTCTCCACCTGGGAACAACTGTAAAACCAGAGGCTGCTCCTCATTTCTCACTCAGGAGGATGAGGCAGGATTATCCACCCTGGAGAGAAGTTGTCCCGGTATTAGTCATGCCTGTCGAGTCACTAACCCATCTGCTGCAACACTCCACGCAAGACCAAGGGCCGGGCTGCAGTGCAGCCCTGTGTCTGGGGACAGCTTTGCATTCCTGATTTGACAGCGCCACCTCGTGAGGTGTCCCCGGCTCCTCTGCACCGTGGCAAGGGCTCAGGGAGCATTTTCAGCATGAGAGTCAGCAAGGAGATACCTGTGGCCTTAAAAGAGGTGGCTCATGGAGGAATCACTGCACATGTTGGTTGAAATAGAGGGACAAACTCACTCCAGGGGTAGCAATCACAGTGGCAGAAGTGGTTCGGAACAGTCACAAAACGAGAGTGCAGACCAAGGCCAGACACCTCAAGCCCCAAGCCCTGAGGGCATCAGCAGCCCTGCAGGCAGGTGGCCACTCCAAGGCAAGTCCCAGGGGCATCAGCCTTGCTGCAGACAGCTTGAGTTTGGGCACTAACCTCCCAAACATGGATAGAGCCTGACCTGCTCTGGTTTTATGCACATCCCTGGCTCATCCCTGGCCTGATTTTTCCAGTGCTCTGGTTACAGGTTGGAGTGTAACCTCCAATTGCAGCCTCATCAGGCTCCTCCTGATTTGGCTCTCTCTCCCTCCAGTGCCACTTCTTCTCCACATAGACCTGAGTGCAGCTCCTGCATCCAGATCTGCTGCCAGATCTGACACCACAGTAT
>JAUBNY010000274.1:146450-178525 GCA_032275445.1 Crypturellus soui | reverse complement strand
GAGAGGGACGCAAGGGTAAACCTTTTCCAGCTCCCTGGAGCAGCGTTCCTCCACCACAGCTTCCCATAACTCAGCAGCCGCAGCCCCGTGTTACAGAATCACAATAGTCTCACGAGCAAAACACTTCTGGGAAGAAACTCTGCCCCTTTTTTCCTTGACTACAGTAAATACTTCTGTAAGTCTGACTCATGGGCGTGCTGCCCTGTCCGAGAAGCAGTGCTAGGGGAAAGAGGGCACACTGCGTTTTGGCCTGTGATTCCATCTTGCTCAAGTTTTCCACATATTTTTTCCACTGTATAAAGGAGAGGTTTAAGGAAACACTCACATAAACACTCATCTTCCAAACTGCCTCCCTTCCTGGCAATATAAATCCTGTTTCATGCTTCTCAGCACCCCAAATGCTAGCGTTGCACCACAAAACCTCCTCACATAGAAACCCCAGGGCATCCCACCCTCTCAGGGCCCCTGAAGAGCCTCCTTGGGCAGCTCTGCTCACTGCAGCCGCTATCTGCACATAAACCAGCGGCATGAGCCAGGGTTAGCGCCCAAAGACCTGGCTTGGGAAGAGGTTTAGGCATCTCAGTGAGAAATAAGTGCTTCCAGAAACGCCACTTAGCATCTGTCAGCTCCTGACCCTGCTTCATTAAATCCCCCTGGCTGTAACTTAATTAGCTGCCCAGGATTTTAAGCATCCCTTAGCAAGGAAATTACTGCTCAGAGCACAGACCGGGCCTGGGAGTGCAATTAGCACTTCAGCAGGTGCTGAGGCCCTGCTGCCTGCAGGGCACTGTGCCCTAGGCCAAACTCCTAGTGGGTTTCGCTGCTCTGATGGCAGTGGAACTGCTCAGGGGCACCGCAGGACTATTTTGGTGCTTGCTCTCAGCAGCATGTCAGGAAATGGCGTCTCTTACCTCACTGCTGGGTGAGTTGTGCCAAGTGCCAAACCCTGCAGGAGGGTCTCAGCAGCAGAGTCTGGCTGGAGTGAGGAAGGAGAGGGATCCCCCCAGAGAAAGCGGCCAACTCAGAGTGCGTGAGAGGCTACCCTGTCCACCCTGCCTGCCTTTCCTAGCACTGCAGAGCCTTGAAAATGCTCAGGCTTGGCTTTTTTCTGTAATGTAAACCTAGGCTATCAAGTGCAGTGACAGAGTGGTTCCTCAGATGGGCATGCCTACTTGGTGTAATCAGCCTCTGCTCTTCTTGCCATAGTCTCCACAGAACACTTCCCTGATGCGCAAGACGCAAGAACACACTGCTGGGAAAGGAGAACATGTCCTCCTAGTCAGGCGGATAAAGGAATCCTTGAAGCTGAGCCAAGCCCTGTATGGCATGAGGGACTTGGAAAATCTCTCCTCTGAGCACTGGCACTTAGTTGCCACTCAGGACCTCCGGAAAGGGGGCTCAATCCAGGTGGAGTTGGAACCTCCGGTGTGCAGAATTGGTAAGAAGAGCATCCGAATCTCTGCTGGGGCCAAGACTGACTCAGGCAGGCAAAGCATAAGTTCATGCAACAATATTGGCCAGTGCCACTAACAGAGAATTTTTGGTACATGGCTGTTTTATTGGCAGTAAATGGAAAACACGGAGCAGTCTGGAACGGGGTATCTATCCGGCAGCCATGACCTGTAATCCAAGCTTTGACCAGGACCTGGGGACAGCATCACACCTGGGGAAATATCATGACCTGTTCCCCAGCATCAGAAGCTGCACATGGTGCAACTCTCTCTGCACCAGCCTTGGTCACTAGGTCAAATAAACTGCAGCAAAGCAAATGAAACTCAAAGCCAGAAAGGTCCCTCGTCACCGTTCTTCCAGGGCTCCTAGGGCTGACCACGCTGCTGTAAAACTTCAGTTTTGTCTTCCCCCATCATCCTCTTGACATCAAATTTCTGGGTGTTTGCCAGTGCAGAGGGTGTAACTGCTGCCACCTGTAACAACTTTTGGGTAATTTGTAGAGTCTTGGTCTTATCTGAGAAATGCTGTGTCAATTAGTAAGTGATGGGAGTAGGAAAGAGAAGGGAAAAAAGGATGAGTTGTGATTACAATATAGCACTCTGAGTAAGTGCTGATGGGCTTAGATGGGGGGAAGAAACACTAATTCCATCCCTTTTACTCTATCTTACACAGATTTCCAGAAGATGACGCTGGATGAGCTGGCTATTAAGAATCCCATGCTGGCTATGGATCTGCTAAGCGAGAATTACAAGCTTTTCTGCCTAAAATTTCCATCACGTGGTGAGTTGAGTCTGGGCAAGCTACAATCAATGTGGGCTCATAATTGGCAGACACTTGAAGGTGTCCCAGCACAACCTAGGGAGACAGGGACAAGCAGGGACCTTCCCCACTTGCATCCCATCATTTTGGAGAACGTCTCCGGAAGGAGAGAGGTCTAGCTACTCTTGAAAGGAATGTCCTTCAAGATGTAAATCCAGCTGGAGAGAGTGGGAATAGTAGGACTTTGCACCAGACACCGAGGAAATAAAACGAGAGGCAGGGAATTCCCACAGCAACCAACAAGCCTGGGCTTTTTTGAGGCCTATTCCCTGAGGACAGTTGTGTGCAGGCTCTGGCAGTGAGGAAGTGGCCAAATCTGTTCTGTGCCAACAGCTTTTGACCTCAAGCATGGAAAGAAGAGGCCCTTTCCTGTGAGCAGAACCAAAGTGAATGCACCGAAGCCCACTGTTGTCGTGTTAGAGAAGCCAACTGTAAGACCCAGGTATGGCATTTTGCAGCACAGGGCTTTACTATTTTCTGACATCTCCACCTTCTCAAGAAGCAGTACTTTCCTGTGTCACTGCTTGTGACAATGACACTTCCTGTGTCACTAGTGTCACTGCTCCCTGCTTCAGAGTTGGACTCTCTCAGATACAGATGGGGGTGACCTTTGGGTCTGAACTGCAGAGAGAAGGGAAAAGAGAAAATGCTTCAGCACTCATCCCACCAGCCAGCTTTACTCCTCGCGTCTTATTCATGTCTTATGAACTCAATCCTAGATCATTCAGACATGCCACTTTTACTACAGCAAGTCAAACTCCAAAGAAGTACTTAAAGATCACCCTGGACTGCACTCAAATCCCCATCCCATCCTTGTTAACTGTGAAAACATCCTTTAAGGTCCATGACCATCCGCTAGCAAATTCCTGCTCATTCTCAGCAGGTACATGGCCTCCTTTTCCCACAAGTCTTTTCTCATGGTAACCCATCCTTACCTTCCTCCTCCCCATGGTCTCTGTTCAGCTGCCCTGGTCCATTTGCGGGTTCTGAGGGCTCCGGTGCAGAGCTCAAGTCCTGTCTCCTCCTCAGTTCTCTGGTTAAAGTCCCCTGCTCTGGCTGAGACCAGGTGCTCCTCACACATAGCAGCAAAGCATTTGGTTGGGTGCAACTACAGCAAAAACAACAGCAGCTTGCCAGGAGAATCCCACCTAGGATTCCCAATGGCCCAGTGAATGGGCAAGGCACTGAAGAGAGGCTATGCTCTGTCAGTGCCTTTGCTAGTCCATCTGCTTTGCAGATGATGTGCCGCACTGGTACCAGACAAGAGCACACTTCTCTGTCATATTCAGGAGTGCTTCATTGGAAAAACAGGCCTACAGGTCAGACCTGGCTGTTTCACAGGGCACAGGGAGTGTTTTCTCCCGATGTGTTCTCCTCTGCAGGCACTTCATTGAGGTCCTGCGCAACCCTGCCCATTTGGAGTTCTTCAAGAGTTTCCTCAAGGAGAACAACACGGACAGGCCGCTGCGCTTTTGGCTGGCTGTGGAAAAGCTGGTCACAGAGACCGACCCCCAGAGACAACGCTACCTCATTAACAACATTGTCAAACTCTACTTCCACGCCAAAACCCCCGCTGGTATGCACCCTCCATCTCTGCGCTTTACTCAGCTCATCCTAGGGACCATTTTTCTCTGAACAGGATGCAGGCCCCTGCCAGTTCTCCCTTCCCTGTCTCATGGAGCACATGTTTGCTGAGAGCACCCACTGCACTCACATTTCTAGCAAGGCTGTCTAATACTTCAACAGCATCTTCCAAGCACTGCAAGCTGAAATTCCTGCAGTGGCAGAAATAGCTGCCTTGTCTCCTGTCGATGCTGTTAGATCCTGTAGATGCTCTTTTAGATGCTTCACTCCTGAAGTGTGCAATTAGTGTGGTATAGAAAGGAAAAGGATGAGACAGCCAAGTTCAGCAAACAGCAGGTAGAGCAGACAGAGACACAGCAGGGTACTACTTGCAGATGTAAAGATAGGAAGTTTTCCTCCTGGCAGCATCAGGGAGGCTGTGACTGCCCATCTCTTTCAGAGGAGCTGCTGGACTGCTCCGCTTCTATCATTGGAGAAGTGAGAGAGGCCAGAGTGGTCAACTCTGCCATGCTGATCACAGCACAGACCTTTGTCCAGAAGGCAATGGAAGAGCGATGGTGAGCACTCGGCTCGGGCTGCCCAAGGCTGGCTCCCAAATTGCCCAAGGGGCAACAAACACATTCTTCCGATAGGATCCCCTAAGTGACAGGCAGCGACTGTTACCTAGTACCATAGTGTCAGCCAGTATGTCCAGATCTGAGCCAGGCCCTCACACTAATGAAGCTGATGATGGATTCACCTGGTCAAGACCAGCAGGTTTTGTCCCATAAGGACCAACTGGCTGTCGTGTGGATCATGGGCTGGAGGAGGGGACGTGCTACAGATAAGCAGGGTGAACATTCCCAAACATGCTGCCTGCAACAGCAGAGACCAAAGCAAGGAACCCAATCCCAAGCTGCTTCTTCCAGGCTCCTCCATGAATAAAAGTCCCGGGGCACCTCAAATTACATAAGCCTGGAGATCCCTGTCAGCTGCTCCCCACCACAGCTGTCCTTCCACCAACCTCCCAAGTCACTGTCCTGCTGGTGCTTCTGGCTGCTGTTCACGTTTTCTCTGATCCCCCATCTGGCAGGTTTATGGACTACCAGGACCTGTTCCCCCCAGACAGCAACCACGAGTCTCCTGTTTATTTGCAGCATAGGATGAGGAACTTCAAGAGACAGGAACTGGTAAGGACAGACTCCCTCCCGGAAGGCTGGGGCTGTTTTCAAGGCAGGAAAGATGAAGTTGATCAAGTGGTGGTCACTTAAATTGCGGGGGATGTCCTAGGCAGCTGGAGAGTTTCAAAAAGACAGACAATATTTAGTCCTGTGAGCTTTGGTGTAGGACTGGAGTGCTGCTCTGCACAGAAGTACTAGATTCAGTCAAGACTTGCCAATTGATTCACAATATCTGCTGTGAAACTCAAGAATCCCGAAGCCCCGAGGGAAACTCAGAAATACCAAAACACAAAGCTGGTGGCTGGGTCACACAACCCACTCACGGGACTGAGCTCTGGTGTTTGAGTTTGTGGGGGCAAGTCTGAGCAGGAAGGGCTTTACCGCAGCCCCGCTCTCCCTGGGAGTGGGCTGCATTGGCACCAAGCACGGCCCAGCTCTGCAGGGCTCACGCAGGCTGTGCTGCATCTCTGCAGAGGAGGGCCTGGGAAGCCATCCGCAGCTGCGTCAAGAGCATCTGCAAGTTCCAGAGGGATATACACAACGAAAGGATCCGGGCAGAGTTTGAGGACTTTCTCCGCAAGGAAGTACGAAATCGAAAGGAAAGTATGTCTAGACTCCTGTCACCCGCCTCTGCTCCCTCCCCAAGGCAGCCCTGGGCTTAGGAAAGCTAAACAGAAGAAGCCCATAGCTCCTCTCCCCTCCCCATGGCCTCTGCTAGTGGCATATAAAGAGACAGAAAAGCAGGTGTCTTGGGGAGACTGATATTGCTGTGCAGGAATCTGCTCCAAGCGAGCAGAGAATGGAAAAGAGGGTGGAGAAGAGGTTCAAAATGGGGTTGCTTCTCTTAGGCGAGTAGTTCTGCAGGTGGGCGTTGAGGTTGAGCCTATGCTAGTAGCCAATGTTAGCTTAGAAAAGAAGTGGCCACCCTCTTCCAGGCACTCCAGGGACACCAATGCTTTGGCACAGGAGCCCATAATTTCTCACATCACACGCAGACCCATTCACGCACTGCAGCTACTTTCTGATGCTAGCGCCAGTCCTCCTGCCCCTCATTTCTTTAAGTCCATGCAAGGATGCCCTTGCACATCACACTAATACAAATGCAGCAGCTCGCATCCCTTCCCCGAGAACTAGGGCTCTCTAAATGAAGCTACAATGAGACAGGCTTCAAACAAACAAAAGGAGATCCTTTTTCATACAACAGATAGCTGGCCTATCAGCAATTTGCAAAAGGATATAGATCCTAAAATTTTATGCAAGTTTAAGAGAAGACTGGAAAAACTGGTATAAAAGAAATCTATTAAAGCTGCTAGTTAAACAGAAACCCCAGCTATCTCAGGATTATGGGTATAAAACATTTGGAAGCCAGAGGGTATGGTATATGGAGGAAGTAACAGACATTTTCCCTTTCCGTTTCCCAAGTTATCTGCTTGTGACCTCTGTTGGAGGCAGGATATAATATATCCAATACCCCAGGCAGACCAACAGACTTTGTGTGTCTGTTGTGGTCATCCTCCATGAAAACAATAAACATAAAGCACCTCGGGGGCGTGAAGTCCTCCTAGGTAGAAATAGCCTCAAGAAATTATTTGCATGTAGAAAAAGCAAGCACAAATGGAGTGAGAAAAAAAATCAGCATTCCTTAGGATCAAATGTCCAATTGGCCTCATACTGGGTGCTGGAAGAAGTAGGACAACAGCTCTTCTCCCCTCTCAGACTTGCCCATCAACGGGACGCAGAACAGCAGCACTGCAGACACTCGCTGCTCACGCGACTCTGCCAACATCCCGGAGGACAAGGAGGTGATACTAGTGAAACGGCGTCTCTTTAAGAACCGCCTCATTACCGTCAACTTCCTCGTCAACGATCTCCACTTTTATCTGGAGATTGACAAGTAAGTCCTTCTTTCCACTGGTTTCTCAGGTGCCACCAGGTCTCTCTGGGCTCAGGAACCCAACCCTGTCCTTCAAGCAGTGGCTGTCCCATGGCAGGAGATAAAGCCCAGATCAGTGATTCATTAGCACACACTAAGGTCTGCACTGCCACAGCTAAACACCTGCCAGCACCTCTATGTCAGGCTTATATCTGAATATCACCCTGCAGCACCAGAAACAATCAAAGTTTTACCCCCACTAAAAGTATCTGTATCTAACTTGCTTGAGTTCACTTGCCCTATAGCCCTGAACAGGCCTCCAATTCAACCAGGAAGAGTTTCTGTCTGTGTATCTTAAAAGTATCTCTGATTTAACAGTCCCAAGCAATTTAATGTCTTCCTGAAGCCTTTCTTGACATGCGGATTTTGGCAATTCTCCTTTGACCACTTCTGGTCCTGCGGCAAACCTGTATGAGCAAGCTGTGGCCACTGCACAGTAGTTTAGCAGGTTTTACGCTCAACGATGTGCATGAGATTGCGTTTCAATTCCTTTCTCATCCTGAAGATGAGCAAACATTACATCCCATAGCTGAATGCTATGAGTAGGAGGGTGATAGAAGAGGGAAGTGGAGTTTCATCCCCGCTGTTGAACTGTTCCCATTGCTTTTTCTGGACCAGTAAACACTGAACTAAGCAAGATCATGACTCTAACCTAACAGTAAGAGCATTTTTCTCAGCGGAGGACACAAGCACATGTCTTCACAGGTTTTTCAAGCTGGCTGATGCAGCTAAAGCTATAGCAGACTGCAGCAAGCAGCAAAACCAGGCGGTTGCCTTCCTCAAAAATAAAGTCACCATCATCAGCAATGTTTTCCTGAACTCCGATATTCCGCCTAAACTGCGGGTAAGAAGCTGGGACCCACCCAGGAAGCCGGGAGGCTGCTCTGTTCATTGCTCAAAAACATTGCAGAGCATCTGCCAGCAGATGTGGGGAAAGAGGAACTGGGCAGAGGTTGAATCTGCCCTAACCACACATGCTCTGAGGATTCAGGACATGCTCTAAGGACTAGGGATTTCTGCTTGGGCTCTGTGGGAAGGGAACTCATACCCCTCAAGACCCACTCTGACACTTAATGCAGACCCAGTCAGAACAAATGTGAATTCACCTCTCGCCAGAGCTAAGCCAGATCAGGGCAGGCATTGTCCTACATCTCATTCCTTTCAGTCCACAGACATCACCATGATCCTCTTTCCCCATCCCCACTGCAGCCACCTCTTACCCCACAGCATGCCATGGTACAGCCATGGCTCTGCCAATTTTCCTTTGGAAAGCGCAGCACAAGATGAGCCCTTGTATTCAGGAAAATCAGCCAGGGTATATCAGGTCTCGTGCTAGACCTTCCTGAAATGCGATGTCATCAGGAACAACAACATAACTTTGGAGTTTCAGGGGTGCCACAAACTGCTATGATTAAGTGAGGTCTGTTCTATGTCCAGGTGAACATTTCTGAAGCGCAGAAAGAGTTAATCTGGAGTTTATCTTCCAAGGAGGTACTGGACCGCAACCTGTACTATGGGGCTGCGGTTGTCATCTTCCCCATCCTGATGCACTTCTGGAAAAGGTACCTATCTCATGTCGTAGAATGGGCAGAGGTTGTGGGGATGTCGGCCTCTCTATCTGGCAGCATATTCAGGCACAGATGCAGATGAGATGCTCGTGAGGAGCCCGGCTGTAGATGTCTGCTTAGAGTCTTGCTGGCTTTGACTTTAGCATTTCTTATGCAGGTTCTGCCTCAGGAAGGCGATGAAGGGCTTCCGGGTCTCCCAGAAAAAAAGAACGCCCAGCTCTTTGCCCATTAAAAAAACCTTCCCCAAATCATCTGTCACCCACAGTGGAGGTAAGCTGAGGGTCTGTTCCCCCTGCACCACATTTGTCCTCTCAATCCTGGCCTTGCAAAGCAGAGCTTTCCAGACCTAAGCTTCTGGAGTCCCACAAAGGTTTATGGAATCCAAACTCAGCAAAAATTTCCAGCTATAGGTCCCCTTATAAGAGCTAAATTCCCTCCCGTGCTGAAAGCAGCTTTATTGCTGCTTTTCATTTATGCTTGGTGTTTCTTTCATGCTGTACCAGCCGCAGGTAGGACATAGTCCTGATGAGCCAACGGTTTCTCTTGCATTCTGTCTAGCGCTTCCAAAAAGAAGGGAAAGGGGGTTAGTTCTCAGAGGTCTTATGCCAAATAAGCCATTTAGTTGGAATATACTTGAGCTTCCCTTTCCCAGTTTGGTCCCTCATGAATTTCACAGATACATTCCCAACACTCACACTCCCTAACATGACTTTGGCCAAATGGCTGACCAAGCAACAACATCACATAAGCTCTGCAGCCTCACACAGCTTTGAGGGTGTACGTGATGTGGGCCTGGTGGAGAACGGGGCATCCTTGGAAACATTCCATCCTGTCAAAGGCAGGCAAAATTGCCCAATGAGTTTAGATATTTCTTTGGAGAATAGGGAAGTGAGTGCAGAGAATTCATGAGAAAGAACAATTGCATAATTCTTGTTTACTTTAAAAAAAAAACAAGTTAAAAATACTCATGGTTCTAAAACAGAAATTTAACCAACCAATATTTCAGACTGCAAATCAGATGAAGCAGAAAAAGAAGAGGCTACTCAGAACCAAGAATGCCAGACTTAGCAGCATTACTTCAGGGATACTTTGAACAGCTGGAATGGAGAAGAGGTTTCTTTAGATTTGAGGGGATGCTTACTGGAGAGTAGATTGGCAGACCCTCCATGGACTGGTTAGAAGAGAGACTAATATCTTAAGAAAGAGAGAATTTTCCTCTCCTCTTTCAACATGCTAAAGAATGTTAAGTTGGAAAAAAAAAAAAACACAAAGGAAAGGCATTAAGTGCTGTCATTTTACCTAATAACTTGGATTCTTAATTAATTTTCTCTGGAAAGTAATCGATTTTTCATTTTCCTCTTAATCAAAACAGGCATGTACTACTCTTGCTTCCGTGGTAGAATAGTCAGATGTCTTGTGTTCTGCTCTCTGCAATTTAGCACCATCAAGTTTTGGTCAAAACACTTGTAAGTCTTGGATAGAATCAGTCACATGCTTGAGTTCATCAGCTGAGCTAGGGCAATGGACCCCAGTGGCTGTTCCCCTCCCTCCTTCTAACTGCAAAGACAAGTGCATTAGCTTAAACTACTCTCATACCTGAGTTTTCACCTCAATAAAGATGTTCAGGCTGAGTGTCCGCTTTATTACCCCTGCCTTCCTCATTGCACTTCTAGGGCCATCTGAAATGAGGGTGATCTTCCTCTCAGTAAATTTAATCCTGCAGTGAACGTCCCTGGAACAACCTCTTGTTGTGCTGTTCCCTAGCCACAACTCCATGGCACCTGCTCCATGGTATGGATAAATAGCCAAAGGCTGGGTTGGATCAGAGTCCAGCAGCCTCCATTGGCACATCACAGAAAGACACGTATAATCTCTCAGACCTATTATTTCTGCTGCCCTGTCTTGTGACTCTCTCACATTCATCCTAGCTAAGCGAGAAGAGGAGATGCTGTCATCCCTGGCACAGGAAGGCCAAGGTAGCTGCAGGATACAGCATAGAGCAGCATCAGTTGTGTGTCACCTGCCAGCTCAGGAGTTGCAGGCCTACTCCAATTCAGCATCTCTATTTCTACCCAATCGACATGCAGTCCAAAAAATGCACTGCACTGATGCATGTGCCACTCTTTGCTTGGAAAACTACCCTGGACTTATCACAGCTTATCGCAGATAACCTTTACCTTGCTTTTCAGCTAGGTAAAATTAGTTGTGTTACTATGTTGTCTCTATAAGGCACTAAAAAAGGTGGGGAAAATATCTACCAACTCCAGAAAAGTCAACTTACTGCCCATGTCTTGCTTTTGTCTTATGCAGAGGGCTGGTTCTTTGTACAGAAGCTGGTCAGGGTACTGCTCTTCTTCCCTGGGAGAGCAGCACACACACAGTTAACGGGATGCCACACTTGAATTCATTCTGCAGCTGGTCGCTGAGTGTCACTGTGGCACCATTTGTGGCCTCATGTTGCTGAGCAGAGTGACTATTCCTTGCTGAGACTGGATGCATCACGCCAGTCCCACATGTAGCGTGTATGAGCACAGTGCTGCTCGGGGGAGAAGCCACCCCTAAGGGTACAAAACTGAGCAGGACTGGGAGCACATCTGTGCATGTGGGGCAGCTGGGTACATGCGTGTCCCCATCTCTCCAAATACCACTTAATTCCAAGGGGAGAAGGGAGCGCATGCCCTCTGCCTCACCCAAGGGAGCCGGTGGGGTCCTTATCTCAGAGCAAGGAAGCAGGCTCTGTGGGGTCATCCGCTTACTGACCTTGCTGTACTACTGCTTCCTCACCAGGCAGCTGCCCCTTGATCCAGTTCACGCTGCTGAAAGGGATCCAGGTCTTTCCGCCAAAGGCTCAGAAGAAAAAGAAGCTGCCCAAGAAGCAGAAGGGTGGGTAGCTGCAGAAATCAGACTCTCCTCTGCCAGTCCAGCTCTAGGGAAGGGGCTTTCACAGTTCCCTTCCTTCAGTCTGTGTTGGGAAGTTTGCACCTTTTGTTCTTCTTAGCTTCAAATTAAAGTCTTCAGAAATGCCTGGTGTGTCTGCATCTCCTGTCCTGCAACATGGGTAGATAACGGCAAGGGCAGCTCACACGGCCACAAGCACTTGGAAACAGAGGGACAATGATTCTCCTCGAAAAATATATGGTAATTGGATGGGTCTGGGCAGGGTGCTGGCCACACATGGCCCACAATGTCCAGGTATGACCAAGGACATAACCAGAGTAAAGAGACAGATAGTAAAGAGGGCTCTGCTGCCCTCTTCAACTTGTACCATGGGTACTACCAGAACCAGTCAGTGCAGTGGCTGATAGGAGGGAACAAAGGGAGAAAAAATAATCTGACACCACATTCTGGCTTCTGAAAACTGGACCTGACATTCAGAGGTGCCAATGACCCACCACTTCTGTGCACATGAGATGGGTGGATGGTGATGGATGGTGATATACGTGAACAGTCAAAGGACTAGGGGCTCACTAGCAGTGCACATCTATGGAAACTTTAGTAGTTCACATCACATCTGTTTACTCAGAGCCAGCCAAGAAGAAGGTGGTTGCTAAAGAAAATGTCTTTTAGGCATGGAAAAGTTCAAATTGTCTAGAGAAAAGAGGGTATGGTCTGAGGCAGTCAGGACGCACTGAAGCTCATCCTGCACCTGAGGAACGGCAGTGTCTACAGCAACACTGTCACTGCATGAGCACTTTCTCAGTAACATCCCTGAGAAATCCCCTGCTGCCACATCCCTCCATGCCCCAACACCGCGCCCCAGGAGCACGTCTCTGTGTTGTTTGTCCCCGGGCCAAACTTTTGCACCCTCGCTGCTCCCATAGATAAAGTCTGTGCACAGCACAGCCGGGCAAGGGTTAAGCGTGCTAGAGCAGCTCCAGCACTGCCAGAGATCGCAGTGCAGATGAGGCAAAGGGAGCCCACACTGCGTCTCAGCTCATCACCCTCCAGACTTGCTACAGAACCAAAGTATCTGCTGCAGATGGGAAGGTTGACAGGGTCCCCTTGCACTTATTTACTGTTGAGATGTCCGGAGGGAAGACAAACCACAGCAGTCTTGCCATAGCTGCCAAGTGACCAGTCAAAACGCCTGCTCTGAGAGCCCTGGCATGTTTTTAAATCTGTATTCACTAACCACATCACACCAAATACCATCATTTTCCTGTGTGAAATGGAGGCAGAGTGGCTTTGCCAAGCCACCAGGAAGCTGCAGAAACCCGGAGCACCCTTGGGACCTCATCTGAAAGGAAGGGCTGTGCCCTCCCTCGTAACTGCCTCTAGCTGCTCCTTCACTTGGAAGCTCTCAGGTCTGTAACTTAAGCTGTTTATCCGCTTCCAAAACCTAGAAGATATCCTACAAAGACATCAGGTGCCTTTGATTCAGAAAAATGATTTAAGGTTCCATAAGGACCCCAAAGCCTTTTTTTTTTAATTATTTTTTTTCCTCTGTGAACAAGAGACTGCCCTAGGAGCTGAATCAACCTTTCACAAACAGCTGCAGGACTGACCAGCTGCTCACAACATTGCTCACCTGCCAATGTTGCCTCATCAGGAGCAACATCAGGCACTTTCAGCCCACCGGGCTAGCTGCATTTTTGCATGCTTTGCAATAAGGCTTCATGAAGCAGGCCCGAGCCCAGCCAAACCCCATCCCCACCTGCAGGACGGCATCCCCAGGCGTGTTTGAAGCTGATCACAACAGCTCTGCAGGTGAAAGCACTCACTCCTCCCCCTGCCCAGCTGCAGCTTCTGCAAGGTCTTCTCCAGTGCAAGATAGAGCACACTGACCAGGGCCCACCCCAGGCACACAAGGACATCCTTAGCACACAGGTGACACTAGGTGACACTGCTTGCTCTCAGCAGCACCTCTGGTTTCACAGGAAGCAGGACATTGCACCACAGAAACCTTCCCAGGAATACTTTCTAGCAGCCTGGTTGTCCCAGAAAGACAAATACCCTCCACGGATTTAATCATTCCTCAGTTTAGGCATCCACAGAGTTTCTCTGCCTTCAGGAACCTTCTGCAAGCTTTTCAGGCTGCCACAATCCAAACCTTCAGTAAGGCAGCAAGGAGACAAGATGATGCAAAGGTCAAAGCAACCAGGAACATGATATTTGACCAAAGGCTGAACAAGCCTAGCCCAAAGCCTCAGCTCTCCTCAAGGAAGGGCAGAAGTGGCACCGCTCATGCCTGCTTCTGCACAGCACACCGCGTTCACCACGAAAGAAACAGGGCAGCAAGGAAAGCAAAAAAATAAATAGCATGAAGCAAGAGGAGGAAAGAGCCAGGTGGTGAAAGTGGGATATTTTACAGCCTGTGTTCTCCTGCAGTGTCATCATTCTCCTGGATGTGTTTTCTCTGATGACACCTCTGATGACACAAAAATGAGTTTTTGTTGCATTTTGATACGCATATGAAATACATCTGTATTTTGAGAGGTTCTTAAGACCATCAGAAGAACCTTTGCTCTGCACCAGTATCACTGATCCAGTCTCAGTATCACAAAGTCCCGTTTCCAACACTGACCTGCAACAAGCACACATGGAAGAGCAGAGCAAGGAAAGGCCATAGTTGGATGGGATAAGTTTTCCCATCCCAGTTTCCAACCACCCAAGGTTCACGGACACACATTGACTCATCCACAAGGACCCCCAACCCTGCAAAGGAAAAATGAAACAGAACAAATCAGCATTTAGCCATTTACTTCAAAACAGCCAAAAAGCACCTCCACAGCAAGGCCAGAAATCCCAGGCTCTTGGGCACAGTGCTGCAAGACACTAATTTCTTCTATGCAGAGGGAATGGGAAACCTCGTAAGTGTAATAAGAGTCATTTTTCCAGAAAATTTTATTCCAAGTATATGGAGTAAGTTTACAATTCCAGTTTAAAAAAAAAAAAATCCAGTCACCACTTGAAAAATATTTCTGTAAGTGACACGCAATCACTGTGCAGCTCGGAGTGAAAAAAGAGGCAGTTGTGAATAGAGAATCAAGGAAACCCAAGGGTAAATGGGTCCACACATTGAATGTCTTAAGATTCCAGCTACATATCAAAAATAGATATCAAAAATGATCCAGTCTCCAATATCAAAGCACTAAGCTGGATTCCTAGCAGTGCTGTACAGGCACCAGCTCTGCCAGAGGGAGCCATCCCTGACAGGGGGACAGTGACAGCTAATATTTGTGTATACCCCTGCCTTGCAGATGCCATCGCTCAAAGCCCCGGTGCTGAGTTTATCCTGTGCAAGAGGAAGGAGCCCTTCCTGAGCTCTTCTCCTGCCTCCAATGTACAGAGGGTTGAGGGCTCTGTCCCTCAGCTCCCTCCTCTCCATAAGGACCAGGGCCTTTATCCTCACCTCAGGGGCAGATAAACCTCAAGTGACAGAGACAAGGAGGCCCTGGGCTGGGCCTCAGCTCAGTTCCTCTCCAAAGCCTATGATTATTACACCAAATATTTAAAAAAATAAAGAGATGCTTCAGCAGAGTAAGCCCCCATATTCTATCCCTCCATTCACTCCTTTCATCTCCTTATTCACTTCAACTCTTCCACAGCTGAAGAAACAGGGAGTAAAAGGAGGCAGACATGATTGGATCAGCTAAGGTGCATGAGGCAACAACACTTATTATGTTAGAAAAGGGTCCTGAGTATTTGCAAGGTGATGGAATTTAGGATGCTTGCGTAAGTAGTTGTAGACATCAATAGTCAGTGCTGGAAACAGCTTGAAGAAATAGTCAACATGATCCCCTATTATTTCATGGATCCTGAAATGGAACAGAAACAAAATGGAATTTTAAATCTTGTCAAAGTTCAAGAATGCCTTAGCTCCTTACAGGAAAGGAAAGCTACTCTAGGGGCTCTCTGAAGCATGGGAAGGTTTTTAGAAATCCATGAGCTGCAACTTTGCCATGCCACTCCTGAGCTCTGCACTCTGTTTTTGCTTCTTCACTGAACAGTGGTGGTAGTTGCCAGCCTCGGTGAAAGAGTCACTTCAAATGGGCAATGCTGTGCCAATTTTGCCCTCCTGTGTGGTTGGAGATAGCTAACTTTGCATGCAAGCCCCCATGACTATAAGGTAGTGAGCAGAGGAGAGTCTGGCAGCAATTTAGGAGTCTAGTCCTACCCAAAGAGTGAGAATAGGAATTTTCACCCCTCAGCAGGACTAGTGCTTCCTCATCTATACCTCAAATCACCTCAGCACACAGAAGCACTTTGCAAATAACAGCAAGGTACACAAGGAGGCTTCAAGACAAGAAATAGCACAAATATCCAAAAGTGATCTAGAAGCCTTCCTGAAGCTATGGCAGAAAACACCAGTCTGCAACAAGAAGAGTAACCCAGACACATTCATAGCCCTGCTGCAGAGCCAAACCCTGGCATTACCTCTCCATACCACAGGGAGAATTCCCTGGAAAGGCAACAGCACAGAAATGAAGCTATCATCAACTCTCTGGAACTGCCTAAAGGCTGTGTACCTGTAACTGATAATCTGGGAACCAGGTTTTGTCTAGTCATGTGGGGTTTGAGAACTTTTATATCCATTCTTCTAGAAAAGGAAGAACCACCTTCTGAAGAAGGTTCTGCTCTCAAACTTGGTGATGCTCACATATACAGATAACCCCAGAACATAGCTATGGCAGGGACAGGAAAGTGAATGTTTACCTTTTTTGTGGGTGCTCATCCAGGTTTCTGATGAACCTCAGCAGGTCTCTGACTCCCTTACGATATTTGTATGTTCTGCCTTCAGGATTTTCCATGATTTCTAGAACCTCTGCATCAATCTGTAACAAAATTTGCAGATTATTCTCTACCTTTCAAATATCATGAAAACAGCTCATCATCTTTCACTCACCACAGCTGCTCTCTCTGAAGAAACCATGTTTCACAGATAGAGCTTGTGACTTTCAAACATTTACTAACATGAATAGAAGAGAGCTTTGCAGGACATTTGCCTTAGAGACTGCTGGTTCCAAGAAATTATTTTTCTCTTGGTTTGTCAAGGTTTGACATTCATATTAGGACTGTCCTCATAGCACAGTAAATTAATGCATGTCTGGAAGGCAGACAGGATGTGGCAATGTGGTCACAAGTGCCACCTATGTGCCCTCTTCATCCACCCCTCCGTGCTGCTGCTCAGTGCTGTTCTTAGGGCAGTTGTGAGGGTGCCAAGACCATCTCTATCACACTGAACTCTGTGCCCTCTTCCCAACACGAACAGGGACCTTTGCTGCCTTGGCCACGCGGGAGGGCTGCAGCACTTCAGGATCTTGTCTGTCTATTTTAGGAAATTGCTCCAACCCTGTCAATCAAAGTCTCCTTGACACCACACTGAAGAGATTGATGCTATTTCGATTACACGGCTTTTAGATTTTTTTTCCCCAGTTATCTGTAGATACGTAGAGCTCCTCTATCTAGATATGGTTTTAGAAAGAGCCTGTGTAAAACTTGGTAGCCATATGCCAACTCAATCCTCATACAAACACAAAGAGAAAAATATTACCTTCTTAGTCCACTGCAGGTAATCAGCATATTTAGAACTTTTCAAATCTCTAAAATCAGTGGCATCTTTGACTTGTTTCAATATATCCTTCAGGAAATTGAGCCTGCTGTAGAATCAGAAGCTTAATTAGCTGCAGTAGAGCATCATTTCCACAGTCACAGGCAAATTTTCCTTTCCAAACTTTTACTTTGCACTTCCAGGACTTACATCTTTTTGTTCCAGAAAAAGGGATGTTTAATAAACTTTTCCAAACCTCGTTCATCATGTGATTTCAAGCTTTTCACAAGGTCCAGGGCCTCCTCATAATCAGGGGAATGTGCAGCTACATCCTCGATACGGATTTTCTCAAATGGTTTCTTACCTTTTGTTATAACATACAGCACAAGCCTGCTAAGGGCCTGCAAAGAAACAGATCGCTACTTAGTAGTGGTATGTGAAGCTTCTTGACAAATAGCAGAAAATAATATTCCAAAATAAAGTCTGCCTATGTAAGTACACACAAGACTACAGGCATGCACAAGCACAAAGATATACCTGAACAGAGACATCTGCAAAGCTGTGGACGCAAAGGCAGGCATAGGAGGCCCCATAATTGTGCTCACAGGGCTTGCTGCTGGGCATCCTTGCCACTGTCATTCTTCTCTCTATTGCATTAAGGGATTTCCCAAAAAGCAAGGTATTTTTTTAAGATGAGGATGCAAAAAGCTTTCCCTTGGCATTTGTAAGGGAAGAAAAAGCTCAGAAATAGCCTACAACTTGAAACATACATTGATTCAGGGGGAAGTTACCTCCAGGTCTGTGTTTACAAGTTTCTTGTTGCCTTCAATCAACTTTCTTCGATTATCAAAATCCTCCAAGTAAATGTTGCCATTTAAATCTGAGGAGATAAGACACTGTTAACAAATAATGGAGAACCTTAATGCAGCCTGTCACTGATTTCTGGATGGCTCCTTCTTTAGGAACCAAATCTCTGGAGGGATCTACTGCAGATTGGTCTACCTGGAAAGCCCTGGAAAGGAAGGCAGACCTAGGGAGACAGGGAAAGCTGTTCTATCCACTGCTCCATGGCTCTCTGGGAATACATCTACACTTAAACAAGAGAACTAATGCCACGGACATTTTATTCCACATAAAGACATCTGCACATGTTCATGTGTATCTTCATATCTATTTTATAGCTATGAAATGTCTTCTTCTCTAAGGTGTAGGCAGAAATAAGAGCTGCAGAAAATAAGCTGTAAGGAAAATAATGGAGAACACTGAGGAATCAAAAGATAACCTATCAAGAATTTGCTGGGACGCAGATCCTGGTGAGCAAATCCCAGCGAGTGCAGTTCTCCCACTGCCTGGAAGATCATCTTCAGAATGTCTTTGCAACCCATTCCACGTTCTGATGCTTGCAAGTACTCTTCAAGGTTATGTTCCCAGAGAGGGAAGCACAAATATACCAAGCCCTTTGCCTTCTCGTGCTGAAAGAGCTTCACTAGATGCTTGCAGTTCCCACACTGTTCCAGGAATCTTTTTTGCTTGTCAAACTTCATATCACTGCTGTGGCCTATTCCTACAGCCACCTCTGTGTCACCATAGAGCCCTAGGTAGATGCTGCCTAGTGAAGTTTTCGGAATCTTATAGTAAATGTATTGAAATATCTTTAGTTTGCCGATCATGGGGCGATATATTTCATAAAGCTTTTTCAGGTGGTCCCTCCAGCGTTTGCTGGTGGGCTCCCAGTCTGTAGGTGGTTTCGGAACAAACTTGGCCTTGTGCTTCAGAAGCAGCTTCGTCAGGTCAGAAGCACGTTTCCTATTTGCAATATCAATAAGGTTCCCAACATCAGTCCTCGCTCCTTTCTCACACAGCAGCTCTGCCATGCTGCAATTATTGTTCTTTACAGCTACCACCAGTGCTGTGTTGCCTTCAGCATCTGCATCATCAATATCTACTTCATCCTTCTCCAATAAAGCTTGCACCAACTCTAAGCTGTCCACTTCAGCAGCCAGGATTAGGGCAGTTTTCCCATTTTCATCTCTGCTCTTCACATCAATGCCACGGTCAAGCAGGAACAGTGCTATAGAGACAGATGTCTCTGGCTTCTTGTGACTACTCTCCTTGAGGGCATGGATCAAGGCATTTCTATCTTGGTTGTCACAGATGTTCAGATCAGCATTCATGTCTTCGACCAGCACTTTTACAACTGACATGTGGCCCTCCTTACAAGCATCCATCAAGGCTGTTGCCCCTCCTTTATTGAGTTTCCTTTTTTCCTCACATACAATCCTCCTTATATTCACATCTACCCCTTTGCTATGCAGGAACCTCAAGGCATCCTCTTTCCCATACCATGCAGCCTCCATGAAAGCCGAGAATCCATTGTCATCGTGCTCATTAACATCCGACCCATGAGCAAGAAAGAGCTCCAGCAGTCTCACGCTCCCCGCTATTCCCGCCTCAATAAAGGCAGTGCCACCGTTTTGCTTTCTGGCACGCAGGTCGGCACCCTTCTCCAGCAGGAACAGGGCCATGTCCTCATCCACAAGCACAGCACTCTGCAGTGGTGTCCAGCCTCCTTCTGCTCTGGAATTCACATCCGCCCCTTTCTCCAGCAGTTCCTTCACATTTTCCATTTCGTTGTTTTTCACAGCAGTGTGTAGCTTGGTGTTGAGGTCTTCTAGCATCTTGGTACCTGTAGGCAATGTCCTCAACTGACTCTGACTTGTGTGCTCCATGATTTTTAGACGGAGGGCCGTGTACCTTGGATTTTCTTAATGGAGCTAAGGATCTCACTGAAGGATGAGAGAGGCAAAGCGCTCAGCACCTTCCTTCGGTGGGGTTGCTCTGTAGTTGGCTGATGGGTTGGCACTAGGTAAAGGCTTCCCGGTCTTCACCTAATTAAAGAGAATTATTGAACCATGAAATCTCTACAGTTCCAGTTGATCTTAAGAAGATCTGTGTGAGGTGAAACCAAAAATAGTAATGCCAGTGTCAGTCAAGAGTGCTACAGCATGGGAAAGCCTTTTCACTTACCCAAATACTGACATTTATCACCTCTTACGATTCACTCTCAACACTACAAAAAAACTCTCCACGAGAACTGTGTGGGCATTTGGGCAATTCCTTAAGCATATCCCACAGTGATGTGCACTTGGAACAGGGCAGTAGAGAAGCCAGGAAGTTCTTGCTATAAAAATCATGCCAAGTCTACTGTGAGTCACCTAAGCAGGCCAGCAGAATTTTCAGTTCCTTGGTAAAAAAAAAATATCAGTAGACATTCAGAGGGTGGCATTCTCCTTCTGCTTTGGATGGCAAGTACAAAAAGGGTCCTATAAAGGCCCAGGTCCCATATCTGGAACAGCTACTGAACCCACCTTAATCCTCCCCCACCTCCAAATGTAATTAGGAGACCTGATTTGACTAGAAACATTTCTGAATCCCTTTGACAGTAAGAAGTAAACCAGGTAGGACCTCAACCATCTTGAAAAGTCAGAGATCTGGAACCCTCTTGCTGACTGTGAAGGGCGACTGAAGTTCCTTAGTGCCCGTGAGCAGCCCTTCCTGGAGTCACAGTGTGACAGGCTTGACAAGGAAATGATTTACCTAAACGAGTCAGATTATGTACAGAGAGGTCTTAAATTTGAAAGCCAAATGCACTTGAATTTGGAACGTATGGGAGCCCCATTTTAGGTTTTGGGACATTCCCACCCACCCTGCCCCTTAAAAGCGGGAGATAAATATCATATTGCATTGCTTCCAGCCCCACTGAAGCTTAGGGCAGGGTGCAAAGGAAGAACAGAGCAGAGCCCACATCCTCACCCACCTGCACGGAAGCCGGCAGTGGCACTGGCAGCACGACCGCGATGCTGGCACAAAACCAGCGAATGTCCCCGTTGGAGGGTCTTCTGCCCGTCACCACGCAAGTGACGCCAGCTCCAGGCCTGCAGGCGCCCGCATGGAGCAGAGACGCGGGTCTGTCCTCCCCGCTCCCTCCTCCTCCTGCAGGCAGCTGGGCTGGAGGCTGCGAGTTCGCTGCCCTCGGAAGTGTTTTGCACTGTCTCCTGCTGGCTTTTATCCAGCAGCGATTCCGCACTTCCGCCACCACCGGCTCCTGGACAAAACGCTTAGTCACGTAACCCAGCCCACGGGCTGGCCCCGGGGGAAGCAGGGAAACAGCTCTCCATCCGCCCAAGAATCCCACGTGCATTGAGATGCATCAACAAACTCAGCAACTAAGGCGCAAGTTGCTGCCAGCCCATCTCTCCCACTACCCGGTAAGGCCAGATGAGTCCACCAGCCCGTGGAGCTTGTGCCACTGGCAGGCAGGGGCTCCACGGCTACGGGGACATGCTGAACTGTGCCAGTCTGTGCAAATTCAGACCAAACTTAAAATGGGGCTGAAACCATGTCAGCAAAGTCCGAAAAGCCTGGCTTTCCACCACTGCTGCATGCATAAACACACAGGTTGCACATAAGCTATGTACACAAAGGCACAGCCACGCACAAGCACAGAGAAACCTGAGGACACGAATGCAGAAAAACATTCTCTCAAGGGTGTTATGGATGTTTAGACACAGCTCTGCACACTGATAATGCATGCACACCCAAACCCTTCTGCACTCCAGCACTGCTTGCACGTATCCTCTATGCCCCCACACGCAAATGCTCGGAAAATCTCCACCCTTGCAGGAGACACATCTTCTACGGTGACCACCTTGCCATGTACCGCCCTTTCACAGCACACAGAGCACCTATGAGGCTTGGCAAGTCCCACAGCCTCTGCGTGGGGTTGCACAGAAGCAGCCCACCCCACAGAAATCATGTTGCCGCAGGAGATCTTTACACAGCCCCACAAAGACCTTGAAAACTCGGGATGATCACAAATCGTGTCAGAGTCACAAAATCCCATTTTAATTCACAAAGGTTTTCTGAACTCAACAGCATCTGAGTTTGTTAGATGACTCCAGACCAGGGTGTGTCACGGTCCTTGTTGTTTCTGTGCTGGTGACTCTTGGCCAGCAGAATGTACAACATAGCCTTTCTTTTAGAAGAAAAAGCTGCCGTGGAGTTTGAGTCTCTCTGTAGAACCAGGATGTCACCCTCTCTTGCCGGAGCAGAAACCTGGGCAGCACCTCCTGCCTGATGGCTCTGATGGCATCGGGTTCCAAATACGACACGGGGTTTTGTTGCTGAAGGTCATCTGTTTGGATGTCCTTCATATTGCAGCAGTACAAAGTCTCTGAAGCCTTTTTGCAAAAAATCACAGGAGTCACCTTTGTCAGAGGACACTGTTGAAGACCTTCATCTGAACACCTGAGAAAGACCCTTGCGTCCTGTCAATAAAGCAAGTCGGAGTTACCATAGGGAGTACCACACTTAGCATGCCACACAGCCAGCTAAGTAGAAAAGACCTCTTTAACTTGCTGGTTTAATGAAGGCAGTTAACTACCCTGTATTGAAAAGATGAAAGGAATCTGGTTCTGCCAGAGACGCCCCGTGAGAATTTGTTACCCACAAAAATTAAACGTCTATAAATAGGACCAGTGCAGGAGCTAAAATTGAACAAGCGGGAGCTATATTTCAGCTGCTCAAATGAACAAACTGCAATGCAAATGCCCGGTGCATTTTACAGAGTGGACACAGTTGCAGTAGTAATAGGACAAAGGGAAAAACTAACCCAGGCAAGGAAGCCAACTTGGTCCCTCAGAAAGGGTTAGCCAAGAGATGGGAAAAGGGCTGGTGGTTACCAAATATAGAGGAATAGGCTGCACTGATGAAGCACAAGCCACCACAACAGATAGGATTTCCCCACCATTTGCTAAATCTAAATCCTGCGTGTGCAGGGAGATTGGACTGAATGACCTCTAGAGGTCCCTTCCAACCTTAAGCATTCTATGATCCAGGCCAATGTCAAACCCAGGCATGAGAAACCAGAGAGCTGTGACAGACGCAGCCGCTCCTTATACCAGCAAGGGACAACTCCCTGCAACGCTCTTCCTCCCTGGTCTCCACATAGGACCAAAGTGCTTTTCAGAAGCACATGTGATAGTCTAAGCTCAAACTCTCGATCTGTGTGCTCAGTAGTTTTTGAAGAGTTGAAAAGCTTAAAGTGCTTTCTAAGCTTAAGAGCCACAGTCCCACAGCCACAGAGCCGTTAGTCCACACCAGAGCTGTCATTGCAGCCTCTGGGCAGTTGCAGTTCCTGCTATATTTGCACTTCTGCAGTGAGTCCTCATTGGATTCCATGCACCGAAAGGCTCAAAGCTGAATTGCAGAGATGTAATGATAGGGAAAACCAAGTACAGTGTTGAAAATCCCCCTTTTCACTGATGGAGCTGTGCCCATTTTACACCCTTTCCCTTGGGATGCCATCGCCTTAATGTCCAAGTACTGGCCACCAGCCACAAACACACATCAGGCTTCTGAGCTAAAAATATGACAATAAAAACTGCCTGCCAAAATCCAGTTTTAAAGAGCCCCTGAATAGTAAGATCATATTTTTCCTTCATGTGCCTAGCACTGTCCTCCTTATTACGTTACCAAGCGGAAACTCCCAAGGCCTAGGTGCTCGGTCACACTCATGCAACTCACAGTGGTGGAGCAAACTCCTGGAAAAGGATCAGTGCAAGGACAGCACTTCTTAGATGTACAGTTGCAAATACAGGAGCGACCTGCCAGGTTGCACTTTGCAGCTGAGTATCGTTACGCTTTTGGCTGCATGTTTTAGCTTTATGGGCTGCTGTTTGGATCCTCTCAGGAGAGGAAGGAAGAAGGGAAAATATCAGCAAATGCAAGCCCAAGCTCTTCAAAAGCACCCACATCTAACCAAGATAGGGCAAACGAGCAAAAAGGTCACACTTATGAGCTTAAATACATCTCTAGAGCAAAGCACATGGTGCCAGATGATGTGTCCCCAAGCTGTTCCTCATCCCGCTCTTTTCACAGCAGCTGCTCCCCAGCTACAGCTGCACCACATCAGCGCTGGCCTTGGGCATCAGCAGCCAAACCCAGATCAGATGGGGGCACCAGGGAGCCTGTGGGTGCAGCCAGGCCCTGGCAGTGTCCCAAAGCCTGACTTTTTTTTAATGTATGACTTCTCAATCTCTTTATGCAAACACGGTGGTGTCTGGAGTCACCATGAGAGGCTCTGGCAGCGGAGGAGATGGTGGCGTTTGGTTGTGGGTGCAGCACGAGTGACCATGAGCCTCTGCACGTGGAGCACGGCTTGGGATGCTCTGCTGTCACCGAGGCCTTAAGACGAGCTGGGAATGAGCAGGAGAGCTGCAGGGTGGGAAACTAAAAATCCAGCTGCTCCCTCACCCCTGGGCACAGGAGGGGTTGTGCCAAAGCACCGGGAAGCTCCCAGGACAACGCAGGGAGCCGGGAAGGGGGTTTCCAACCCTGCCACCACCACCCAGCTCATGGGACACTGGCCCTGGAACAAGTACGCGTTGTCCCCATGCTCCCTCTTGCCCGCTGGGTGCGATCTTCCCGGGCCTCCTCGTCCGTTTTCCCCTTGGGAGGCTGGTCAGTCTTGGGAGAGGGAGCTGTCCTGAGAACGCGATGCTACAGCATTAGCTGTAATGAGGGGAGCGCTAAAACCTGTCCAGGGTGTTTGTTCCACTTACTTAAATTTCTTTTATGGACAATCAGATTTAAATAAACTTCAGGCTCTGCCAGAAAAAGTAACTATTCCTTTTCTTTTTAATTAGAAGCTTCAACTAAAAAATAAAGAAACAAACTCCAATGACAAGAAAAACATGACTTTGTGTTCATGTTCTTCAGTGCTGTTTTGCTAATCTCGCCGAGTCTTTCTTACTGGATAATTTAAGCGCTGTCTGGATAACTTTCATTTCACTGCTGCTTTCTCACATGCAATGCAAATTGCAGTGATCCTAGACCATCCAATCTGTCAAGCAAGGCTACACAGCAAAACAGTGAATGAGAAGACAGGAGATTTAATTAGGTGGTAGCTACTGCAGAGAAGAGAAAATGAAAAGCTCCACTCTCACTGTTTCAGTGAACTGTTTGTTTCTCTTTAATAAGCAAAATATCACACGAGCTTTTCCTTTTACAAAAGTTTTCCCCCTCTTTCTCTATCTGTTTCTGGTATTGTAACTTTTAAAGCAACTAAAAATGTCCTGCAAACCATGCAACACTGTATGCTTTGTAACACAGTAATCCAAAATTAGAATGTAGAAATAAATTAGAAGCCTTTGACAAAATAAAAACCCGTGGTGTCACAGTACTTCTCTCTTTACATTTAATAATGACATAATAATGACATTATCTAGCAATAAAAGCAGACTGTTGTGCGTTGTTCACTTCAGTAACGCTACGAAGGTGGTTCCAGTTGTAAAAACAAACAATAAATAATACAGCAGCTAGAAACTCCCTGCAAATGCAGCTGGAACCCCCTGAGACCCAAGGGTGGAATCGGGATGGAGACTCCCACCAGGGTCCTGGTGCTGTTTCCTGAGACTCTCTCTTGCTCCACTCAAACAGCCATAAAATACAGAGTGATCCCCCGCTCCGACTCATGCAAGTGCTTGGAGCAGGGCAAAGACAGATGCCCTCAGTGAGCAATGAGTAAGGGCAGAACAAGGTCCTCGAGGTTTGGGCTTTGGATGGTCTAGGGGTGAACACACAGCTCCAGGTTTTTTCTTCCACAGCTCATTAAAAGGAACTATTTTCTCCATAAGAATCTCTATGAAAAATATAAATTCCACAAGCCTGATGCCATCTGTGTCATTCCGTGAACTATTATCCTACAACGCTCCTTTGCTGATATGGGAGGCCAGTTTGAGGACAGAGCTACATTTAAAGAGAACTTGTGTTTTTTTTTTAAAAAAAGAAATTTCCAATAGGATCACTCAAAGTGCACGTTTGGCACCAATATTCTCTGTCTAGGACAAGCTGCTAGTTTAAATGACCAGATACCAGCCACAAAGGTGTATTTAATGGGAGAAAGGAAACAATGTGGACTGTAAAATGTCCCCCAAGCTCATGGGAATCCTTCTGCCTTGGACCCCACTAGCAGCCCTGCCAGATTTGAGCCCCCACTGCTGTGATTCGTATCTTTTGCTCCATGGTCCAGTTCATGGTCTATTTGTCTCCCTTGGGTTTGCGTATAGAAAATGTGCAAGACATGCTAAGTGCTGCAACATGTAAGTCATTTAAGTTACAAGCTCCTCAGAGCAAGAGACTTGTGCGTGCTTTGAGCAGTACATGTCTATAAATATACATCTTAAAACAGCACTATCAATAAATAATAACAATAGTCATAAAAAGTCATTCATGTGACCTAAGACTGGGCACAATTTAAAGGTCATATAGCTTAAGAAAGGGATAAAAATGCCAGTGCAATGCCTATGCTATACTGGAAGAAGAAAAGCTTTGATGCAGCACATGCATGGAAAACAGCAGAATAACAATCTCGTGATCAGGACAAGAGCAGGGTCCCGCTCACTGAAAACGCCAAGCAGGCTTTGGACTTTTATCCTGCACGTTCCCACATAGGAAAAGACCTGCAGGCAAGTCTGGGCCGCTGTCCTGGGGCTGCGGGAGCTGCGGGCTCCTGTGCGCTGTCTGCGGCCGCGGTTTGGAGGCAGGGTCCCGTGAGCAGGATGAGTCTCTCCCGTCACGCACAGCTCGGAGGAATCCACTCTTCTCCCTGGGCTTTCAACCTCCATGGGACATCCTTCCGTCTTCCCTTCTCTGTGGTGCGCAGGTCCCTCGTTGCACACAGGTGCTGCTGGTGCAGGCAATGCCCATAACACCATGGAAGTCAAGCCAAAACCCCAGCGCCTGGTGCCCAGGCCTCCCAGAGTGTCCCTCCGATCGCAGCCTCCACTGTGGCGCCTCCGCCCTGTCCCGCAGCTCCTGCCCCGCGGCAGGTGCTGCCCCCGGTCAGGTGTGCGAGCGCTTGCTGAGGCAGCGGCTGGTGGCCTGCTTGGTCATGTCCTGGTAGGAGGCGGATTTCAGGAACCGGGGGTAGGAGTCCTTCTCCATCAAGGTGCGTGTTTTTGCCTGGGCTTCGTTGAAGCATGCGGAGGTGGCGCCCGAGAGGTTCTTGCGGGTGATCTCCCTGGTTTCATGGTCGATGTTCACCTGCAAGGAGAGGAGGGTCCATAATTATAAATGTGGTATTGGCTTCCCTCTCATATGGGAAGGGAAACTGCTTTCTCCAGAAAGCAGTAAAGACATTTCCCATCTTTATATTCCTTCATTCTGGAACACAGCATGACATTAAAAACAAATGCTTTTGTGAATGGGAATGAACAAATCTTCCCACCGAGTCGAGGAAAGACTTTATTAAAGACCACTAGGATGTTTTATTCCTTTAGCCACTCTGTTCAGTGTCAAGGCCGCAGACCAGGGACCAAAAATTGTTCTTACCTCTCTGGGTGCCTCGCTTTGAACAAACTCCTCAAAGATCCTGTTGGCCTTGGAGGCTAGCTTCGTTTTTGACCGGGTCTTTTTGAAGTCTTCACAAGCCAGCCAAAAGTCTAGGTTCTCCTCACTGAACTCCGTCTTCAGGAAGGTGTGGAAGGCAGTCACCCCACCTGGGAAGGAAAGGGAAAAGTGGGGAATTGGACAGAGTGAAGGAGGGGAAAAGAGTGCTTGTCGCCTTCCTGGGAGGCCAGGACGCCTGCCAGACGCGACACTGCTGAGCAAGCGTCTCTCTGGGAGTTCAAACCGTGACATCTGCAGATTTCCTTTCCCGCTGGACAAATTCCACCCTCTGAGATTCTGCTAATTGGCCTCTAGACTCCAGTTAAATCCTTTCCCACAGACAAGTATTCCTCTGGTTTTATTTATCTGACCTTTCTGTAATGAGTCTTTGGAGTATGTTCTTTACAGCTTTGGAAAAGATCTAATTCTACCTAAGGAGAAAACCATTTAGGTACTAGTACGTCTGGAGGAACTGAGCCACAATGGCTTTATTTTTACCTCTCGGCTGAGAGCTAGAGGGAAGATGCTGAGGAGTGTGGGAGAGTACTTGGAGAGACGATTTTGCTTCCAGCCTCGGAGAATCTATTTGATTACAAAGGGGGAGATACTTGCTGGCCTTCACAGCACACAGCAAAGGCTGGAAAAAAAATACGCCCAGCCTGAACTAGCAGTGTGGAAAGACTATTTGTTACTGTGGGATGACTTTTAGGGAAGACCACAACGTTTACATTCAAATCTGGCAGTGTTGCCATTATGTTTTTGCTGTAAAGTGCAATGTAAGAGAGGGATTGTGTGTGGGATTTGGAAGGAGGTGCCCTCTCTAGGTCAGGAGGGATGCTGTGAAGAGGGGAGATGGAGGCAATGCCTGGAAATCCTGTGTGCCATATTATATATAGCAAATTTTGAATGTGAAGATGGATATATGTAACTCAATAAAGTGGCTGGATTCTTTCTCCTTGTATAAAAGTCCTACCAGTCAGACAGAGAGACGGCAGCAACAAGGCTTCCAAGGAACAAAAATTCACATAAAGGTGGTTGTGTTACTGTGCAGTGGAGGATACTGACAGACAGAGCTGCTGTTTCATGAGGGTGCAGAAAGGGAAGCTTGGGGAAGCAGGGACTGCTTGGGTTGCTTATGGACCGTTAGGAAAAGGAGTAGGACGTTGCAAGAAAGAGGCAATGGGGGCATCAAGAAATAATGGAGTGATTCGAAAAATAGTAACGTGAATAAAGCTAAAGGGGGAGTTGCATCAGGTTGCTGCTGCTCTTTGCATTGTGCCTTTCCCCCTACTGCTCCATACAGTCAGCTCTAGGTCACCCCGACAGTGTTCATGGCCCAAAGAAGCAGCACTGCATGGCAAGACGGTGACTGCGCCCCAGAGCAAGGACCCAGTCACAAGAAAGGTATCCTGGTATGGGTCTCTGACCAGGAGAGGCAGTAACCCACGTTATCAGCTTCTCCGAGGGGGAAGGGGCCTTCCCTAACTTCTCAAATGTACGATTTGAGGAGACAAGGTTCCCTCATGCGCTGACCCCAGACATGCAAGCGGACCCTTGCGGACCGAGGCAGTATTTGCCCTACCTGCTCCCGCCAGGAGTAAACGAAGTCCTACTCACTTTTACTCTTCAGGAGCTGGTCGAAGGATTCTCGCCACTCCAGCGCCTCTCTCGAGGAATCCCTGGAAAAGACAGAAGGACATGAGCTTTGCTGCCCCACAGGCACAGCCTCCTCGCCCCACAGTGAAGGCTGGGAAGAGGCTTCGTTACAAGCAGCCCCACGTAGGAAGAGCCAGGACAAGTGCAGAGGCAGCACCACTGGGTTGGAAACCCAACTGCAGCCCCCATTACCTGTGGGGTCTCTTCCCTTTCTCTTTTTCCCTCTCTGCGGCCTTCCCCACGGGATCAGGAGACCTCAGCTCCATAGCGTGGCTGTGGTCAGCCCCTCTCTGCACAGGAGTGGCAGAGGAGCCCCTGGCACCGCGTACGAGCTCTGTAGAACCCCTCTTCAAGCAGGATTCCCTCCAGCAGGGATATTGACCCTCAGGCGTGCGCAGGGCATGACATCTCCAGGTTGCTCACTTAGTGCCAGCACATCTGCTCCCCAGCCGACTTTATAACCAGTGGAGCGTCCCGCCTCCCGCCTCCCGTGCTGGCTGGGTGGGACCCGGGCTGGCGAGACGCGCTCTGCATGTGGACAGGCAGCAGCATCCCTCGGGACAGCGTGGTCTCCACGGGACCGTGCCGTGGCTCTGCATGGAGCTCCCCACGCCGGCGCTCACCTCCGCTTGGCGCCCAGCTGCAGTTTGCTGGAGCTCCCCATGCCGTGCTCTGGTTTGTGAAGCAGGATCCCCAAGCGCGTCTTGAAATCCTTGGCTCTGCAAGGGAAGAAGGGCAGAGCTGGGACCGTGGGGCCACTGGGGGGATGTTGGTGCCCGCGGTGCGGTGGGGTGAGCGGCCCCTGAGGCAGCCCTCACGTCTGCTCCCTGCTGCAGCTCCCGGTGCCGGCGTCTCTCTTGTGCCCGGAGATATGAAGTAAATGATCCGCCAAATCGCTCCTCCCGCTCCTTGGCAACCGCTCGCGCAGCGCCCGTCCCCAGCAGAGACCGCAGGGAGCTTTTCCCTCCGAGTGCCCAGCTGGACCCCCTCCCTCCCCGCCAACCCTGCAGCCCACGACACCAGCTCCTTCCCTCGCTCCTCCGCGCTCTCCTGCCCCACAGCCAGCCCTCCCACGGGCATCCTCTTGTCCCGCCTTGTTCCCGCAGCATCCCCGTGCTCTTCCCAGCGAGAAGCCTCCTACCTCTCCAGGCAAGCGTCGGGAAGCGCAGCCCAGCCACGGCACATGCTGAGGGCCGGGCACCTGTGGCTGCCGGAGGAGCGAGGAGAGCGGCACTTTATAGAGCGGGGAAGTGGGAGGGATGCGCGTGGGGGGCCCCGCGCGGCGCCGGCCTGCAGCCAACGGCGAGAGCCGGCTTCTCTGGTGCTGCCAAGGAGCGCGGAGGCGGGGTCGCGAGGCCCAGGCTCGGCCTTGAGCACCGCAGACGCATCCCAGAGACCAGGGAAAGGCAGCGGGTGGCCGTGGTCATGGGCAGGCAGGCAGCGCTCCTGCACAGCGATGACACCGCTAAATCCCGCTGGATGGTGGCTCCCGGTGCTGCAACGCGCTGCTTTACCCGGAGTGAACAGCTGGTACAGGGGAATGGGTGATGCCGCTCCCCAGGGCTGAAAGGAGCAAAAGGGTGGGTGATTCCCCCACCGCCCCAGTCCTGTCGTCGGGCTGCAGCCCAAATAAACACAGTACTTGAGCTGTCGGGGTGGCAGGAGTGACCTGCAGGTTGTGCTTCACCATGGAGTTTCTGCCAGCTCTGAGCTCCACCAGCTCTGTGGTGGAAAAGCAGGAGGGAAGAAACATGCCAAGGAGAGGCCAGCAAATCAAGGGAAAATATCCCATAAGGATGGATGCTAATGGGAACCAAAGGAACCCAGGCCAAAGGGAAAGCTCAGCTACTGGGGCTCTGGGGGTTTGCACCTCTCATCCCTCCCTCCCTCCCTCCCTCCCTCCCTGTACTGTAATGAACTCAGTGGCCAGCACCATCATTTCTCATGAACCAATGCCCCCTCCTGCCCTCATGCCAGGGAATCGCCCGTGCATCGTGGCCGGGGCAGAAGCCATGGCGGGGAAGTTGCAGTGTGCAGAGCAACCTCACCCCCTGCGCCACCTCTGCAGGAGAAGTGGGAAACCTGTCCTCCTCTCCCGGCATGGCACGTAGGAAGAAACAACTCAAGTGTCTTGTTTGTGTATAGCTGGAAAAGCTGTAACAGCAACAGGGGCCAAATGCACATTCTCAGCTCCTCTCTAGGGCCTAAGCTTTCCTGCTCTCCTTTTCCAGCGAGCAAGAAGATATTTTGCTTAAAAGCAAGCAGCTCCCCAGCAGGGAATGCAGTGGATGCAATGTTTTATAATACACTCCTCTTCATTAAGGTTATGCAATAGTCCAGCTACGTCTGTGTGCGCCAATGTCTTTATTCTGTTCTAGATCGGATTTGATTACACGCTTCCTGTATCAGCGAGCTCTCCAGCCCAGTCGCCAGCGTTATCAGCCCTTGTTTTGGAACACAAAAAGCACCAGCACCTCAATGCCATGGCCCCGTGCACCGCGGTGTGTCCAACTCCTCCAGCACCACCGAGACGGTCCTTGTTGTGTTTCGCTGGTGTCACCTGGGCTGGAGGACATTTAGCTTGTGGCAGCTGGATCAGGGATAGGTCACACAGGTGCCTGCAGCGATAGAGCTGTGTGTGCAGCGGTGTTTGCCAGGGCACTAGTGTCAACTGCAGCGGAACCAGCTATCGGTTACCCCTGTGCTGCCCCGCACACCCTGCACACAGCCTCCTAGCCCCAGACCTCGCTTCTGTTGTTTCTGGGTTAGGAAGTGCCTTGCAAAGCAAGGAAATATTTTTTCCAATCCCAAGACCGTATCAATGAAGTAGATAAGAGAGAAGGAAAGACGGACTGGGGACAGGGGCACAGCACCTTTATGCATGTGCCCCAAAAGTGCCATTGAGCACTGTAAGCCAGCCAGGAGCATTTCTGGCACCATCATTTGAGCTTTGGGTACTCCTG
>JAUBNY010000274.1:125522-135816 GCA_032275445.1 Crypturellus soui | reverse complement strand
TGAGAGCCACACTGCTGTGCTGCCCCTCGGTTTGTCACAGAGAACGACAAATCCAACCGAGAGCTCAGGAGGGCAGGTAAGTGCAAGGGGGACAGCACCTGAGATGGAATTTGACCTGCAGGTTGACTTCAATCTCCTTATACACACGATGGCTGTCAAGAGAGCATCAACCATGAACGATCAGGATGAGCATTGCAAAGATCACTCACCCAAAAGGACAGCTTTTTTCGCAACATGAGGCAACCAGCACTCGCCTGCAATGCGATATGAACAGAAGACACCGTCTGCTGTGTCAGTCTCCTTAAATATCTTGGAAGATGCACGGAGCTCCCAAGAAGCGTGATTCCAAAGGGATGTGTTACAGAGAAAGCACAGAAAGGAAGAGCAGGACTAGAAGCCTTCAGATGAGGCAGCATAGGAAATCCCCCAAACACAAGCCTAAAGACACGACCATTCAAGAAACCAGATGTTCTGCTTTAGAAGCATGGTCTTTAAAAAGCCATTGGTCACTTAACCAGGAATTTGAAGCCAGAGAGTCATGAACCTTGCTTAAAGCCAAAGGAGTAAATCACTGCTGAAATCACTACTGATGGAGCTGATCGGAGGAAAGTGGGAAAAAAAAAATATATATATATATATATAGAGAGAGAGAGAGAGAGAGAGAGACCGCACACTTTTCTATCGAGTGGGAACACAACAGCCATTAGAGGAGCAGGAGATATTTGCCTTTTACTTTTGCTGTGTAAATATAACCCTCAAAAGGACCATGCCCTGCTGCCCATTCGAACACACCAAGGGGATAAGCAAGAGATGATTTGGGGGAAGGGTTATACAAGTACCCCATCCCAGTGTGCTCTACAGATATAACCCTACACCTCACTGTGAATAAGACAAAGAGTAGAATTTGTGTTTTATAAACTGTCAAGCAGATCAGTGACTATATAAGGATCAAGATTCAGAAGCTCCTGACATCCAGTTCAAATGCTCTCATTTGGGCCAGTTGACCCTTTATAGCAAGAAAAGCTGGGGAAGACGGGACTTAACTGGCAAACGCAACAGATTTTAACTAAGACAGACCTTAGCAAAACAAGGAAGAGCTGAGATTAGCTAAATCATTCAGGCAGAGAGTTTAATAACCAAGCATCTAGCCAATGCCAGAATGAGAAAGCTATCAACAAATATTTATTTAATGTATACATCTCATGCTATTAGGGTGATCAGCACTCGATGCAGGAAATATAGACTCCTTAGTGCTAGTGGATCAGCTGTACAGAGCAGGCTGGGTTCAGAACTGGAGAGAGAAGGCCCCAGCTCTCCACAGAGCGTACGTATAAGCTCTCCCTGCTGCTTAGCATTGCTTCGGTGAGTGTTAGCTGCCTGTCACCAGCACAATGCTAATGCTAATGCTGTTCTGGCTTAGAAAGAATTGGGGGTAGGATGGGATATTCCTGTGCTGTGTAGGAAGAGCAGCAGTGTGTAGACAACAGAGGAGGAGGACGATAAAATTTGGGCAGAAGAGTCCAGGTAGCGCAAAAGACAGTGGAGAGGAAAAGTAACCCTCGAGAGGAAAAATAACCCTCGAGACAAAAACAGAAATCCAGTGCAAAGGTTTTCTGCATCTGATGCTTCACTGAAAACTGACTAAGGGCTGAGGACAGACTGTCCTGCTGGATTCTGGACAAATGACAAGCCATGTGTCCAGCCCCGGAAGGGACGCAGAACAAGACATGCCACTGCCTGTATTTCCCTCTAGCAACCTGTCAAAAGGCATCTCCATCTGCTGCCCAGACTGCACCTCCTGGGCACGGGTGTAGAAGGGGGATTACTCCTCTGTTTCTCACACACATGTGCACCAACTCTGCAGAGCACACGGGGCTCCAGCTCCCTGGGAGCCACTGCTAATCCGCACTGGCACAAAATGGGAAAAGATTCCAAAAGCTGGCATGTTAAACCACCACTTTTGCTCCCTGAGCACTCAAGAAAACATGTTACACATGATTCTGCCTCTTGCTTTCTCAATCTCCTGCTGTAAAGCAGGATCAAACGCCTTCCTCCTGCTGCCTGCTATGGTTAGAAGCCCCGACCCACGGCAAAACTGCTGCCCTGAGATGTGCTTCTCACAAGCAGCTCTGGCAAAGGTCCTGCTGCAGAACTGACCCGATGCTTTCAAGTCAATTTGCTTCACTCCTTTGCAAAAGCAAAGGAGATTTCATTGCATTGACTTGCCCATCTGAGGTTCTCAAAGAAGCTGTGCTGAACCGCAGCCTAGTGGGTTATGAGGGATGCTGAAATCCCAGTGCTGGTGCAAAAGAAAGGTGCTTTCTGCACAGGAGAATTATTTAGATACTAAAAAGCTTGAATTACACCACTCTTTTTACACAAAGCACTGCCCAGCCTGAGAATTTCTGAGGCTGCTTCAAAACCCAGGGCTTTTCAACACTCCTCTCAAGGTGCTACCAGAAAGCAACATGTTGGGCTCAAACCTGACTACAGGGCTCATCGTTAAAGCAATTGGATCACAGGGCCACCACACCTGGGAAGATATTTAACAAAAATGAGTAAGTTAACCCTCTCCATGGGAGAGGTACAACGTATAGAACCTGATCAGATCACCTCTATTTTTGAGTTCTCTTGGAAACTCACAAAAATAAGCACCGGAGTAGTAAAAGTTGCTTGACTTGCTCCAAGAGCACTGCAGCAGCACGAGCCTCCATACCCGCGCCCCTTGGCACTGCAGAGTGTCTTTTAGGGAGCTCTGATCTACCTTCTTGCTCCTTGGGACTCCATTTTTGCATCTGCCCAGTGCCTTGCAGCACTCCCCACTGCGACTGCCTCATTTTCAGCTGCCAGAGCCAGCTCCCAAGTCCTACCTGTGGGCACTTTTTCCAAATAATGGATTGATGGGGGTGGGAAAAAAAGAGAGTAATGAAAAGTGATGTTGGCTGTGACAGACATGCCAGACTCTTAACTCCCTGAAATCAGCATAGCAATCTGCCTTCCAAAATAGATGAAAACTGCCCATCTAGGGAAGGAGGAGTTTATGACAGATGTGTCAAGCAGAAACACATCTACCTGCTCATGTCATCAGCTGCAGGGAAAATTCTCCCTAAGCCCAGCTGGTGCTCAGCCTGTGCCCCCGAGCATGAATTGAAATTTTCCCTGGCTAATATTGTTCACCTTTCCCTGGCTACTACTGTTCACCTGTGCAGCGACAGAG
The DNA here is from genome assembly GCA_032275445.1 of Crypturellus soui. Taxonomy (NCBI): domain Eukaryota; kingdom Metazoa; phylum Chordata; class Aves; order Tinamiformes; family Tinamidae; genus Crypturellus; species Crypturellus soui. The sequence goes on along the minus strand of JAUBNY010000274.1, from coordinate 132,599 downwards.
AAATCACACTGATACAGTCCTATCCTGTCCCAGATAGGTAACAAGTCTGCCATTTCCTCTGCCTTTTGATTGCAAGTATACATAACATGATAATTTTTCAAGGTAATTCCTTTTATGTATATATATATGCTCTTATGTCCTCTAAATCAATTAATTAGAATACCATCATCTGTTTGTACAGAGCTGTTTGTATGTGCATCACGGTTACCAATGCAGGCTTTGGCTGTCAACCCAGCAATTCCAGAAACTTCAGGTGCAGAGCAGATGTGATGTGTTCCTTTAGAAGGAGGTTTGCTAAACAACAAGTTTTTGCCACAGATCACCAGATAACGTCACCATGACTGCTATTAAAAAAGAGATTCATTTAAATTTTAAAAATCAGCCCTGTTGCTATTAGGAACTAAGTGTTTTTCATCAGGTCCCAGAGTCATCAGAATTACTTCGCTTTCTAGAGGCAAGAAAAATATTGATATTACATCTATCACTCTCTAGGGCCAATTTACTAATAAAACAAATATTCTCGTGGTGGCTGTTGGATGAACTGACTGTACTAAGGTTTGACATATCACTCACAGCAGTCAGCCGAAGAGGAACAATCTATCTGCATATCTGCATGGTTTCAGTACCTAAATGTACAACTTCACCGGCTTTTACAACTGAAGCTCTTTTGCTGCAGTGTCACTAACGAGGAAAATTTTGACTTTGACACAGGTGGAGGAACAGGGGCTCAATTTAGAGGGAGAACTGCAATACTGAGGTAAGTGCCCTGTCTGCTTCCACTTCCCACCCCACAGAGTGACTAGTGACTTCAGTGCATTTTCCCTTCTCGCTTTGAATTTTGACAAAATAAATGCTCCCTCTCAACTGTGCCCTGAAAAAAAAAATTACTGGCTGTGAGAGCAATGAATTCAACAAAATACTGCAGCTAAAATTATATCCTGCTTTTTCAGCCTAGGACAGCCAGCCTGTTTAAAGTTGGCAGTTAATTCCTGCCAAAACTGTTGTCATTTCAGTAAAAATTCAGGAAAATTACTTTTTATTTAAAATAATAATAATATAATTCAACACTTATGCTTTAAAATAAGTGCATAAAAAACCTGAACTGGTAAAAAAGTCAGTAGTTCCTTATTGCAATAAAATAGTTCACCACCCACACTGACATCTCCCCAGCCTTGACTCGCTCCCGTTTTATTCTCTACCAGAAATACATTAATGAATCTACACTGTGAACCTTGCCATCTTGTTTGTAATTTCTCAGCATGAATATGTTAGCAAAGCAAAATAATATTTTCTAACAGAACTGATCCATTGAGTGGAATAAAGTGTGTTGATTATATGTTTGCATTGGGTTTCTGGATGTGAAACTTTCGGGTTTGCATTGGTAACTGTAAATTATACCCTGCTAGGTGCTACCATGTGTGGTTTCTCTGGTGAGAACTGCTACAGATCACGTTGCTCAAGGTTACTGAACTACCTACCAGATTTTGCAGTAAAATTAACAGGAACAGCCTGACAGGTTCACTAGATGGTTTTAGGAACTGCAGCTGCAGTGTTAGCTTGAATGAGAATATTTTGCAAAGAGATTGTATTGATAGGAATGGGATTTTTTTCTTTTCATTTGCCCAGCCTTTCCGCATGCGAAGATAAAATACTAATGGCCTTCAGTATAACATCAGTGGGGTGATAAGCAGCATGAAGGGTGTCCCAGGGCTGGAAAGAGAGGCCTGGAGAAGCAAGGTGCAGTGCCTGCCATAGAAGCTCTCTCCACCTTCTAACCACAGGTCACCTTCTCGCAAACGACTGACCACTGCCTAGTGGGGAAAATAGTGATGACAGAGGGTCCCAAGGGACATGTTTGCTCACCCTGTAGTCACTCAGTGTTTGGGCTGTGGGGAACAAAAGGTAGGATTTGATCTCTACTCACATTTGTGGGACAAAAGGACATCAAAGGAATCCGCCCATCTCGTAGCCTCTTCTGTTGATAGTCTTCTGAAAGAAAGGAAGAGACAAATTGCAGACCTCCCATCGTTGCCAGTTCTCCCTGGGGCTGTTTCACGAGGATACCAAAACTGGAATCCTTCTCAGCTAGCTTGGATGTCTACAGTGTAGAGGTCTCCAGGTGAGCAAGTCACCCTGGGGTCCCTTTAGAGTCAGTGAGGATGAGGGGCCCCTCATCCTCAAGCAGGTTGATAAAACAGGCCACAGGAATCACCAGGCCAGACAAAGACGGGCCAGTTCTTCACTGATTCTAAAGAGCATCCCAGGGAACGAGTTCAGACACAGACACACCGTAGGTGTCAAAAGTTAAGTGAAATGAAGCTCATCCCTTCAGAAGTGCTCATTTCTCTCTTGGCTTTAAGGGGAAGTTTAGATGTTTGGCTCAGATGAAAGCAGCAACTTGTGAGCAAATGAAACCAAAGCCTCCTCTTAAATCAGTATTGCAGAAAGTATCTTCCCTAAGTGATGTGTGAATGAATACGGGACAAATTGGCAGAATCTAATAAAAACTTTGCTGAGGAGGGCAGTGACCTGCAATTTATGCTGGTCACTTCTTGCACAGAGGCAACTGCTCAGACTTTAATTTGCTGTTACAGAGGCACAACTGTCCTCACAGATGTGCAGACACCCCGCGTGCTGCAGTGGAAACAGTCTAAATGCCTTGTCTCAGGGATGAAATAATATCAATGATGCAGGTATTTTCTAAACAGAGATGCTGCTGTATCCACTTTGTTATGTTTTTCTGCTCCTTCGCGGCTACAGAATTGGGTTTCCAAGCCTATGCAGAGCACAATAAACGGAAAGTAACAGAAGTGGAGAGGGTAGGTGGGAGGGGAAAGACAAAAACAGGGATGGGGTGGGATGCTGCAGCTATACTCACTTCAAAGCCCGGTTGGGCTTGTCCGGAAGAATAGCTGTGAAATCATTATATGAGTCTGATTTGTGAGACAGGCAGCCCAGGCGAGTCCTCATCCCTCTGTTCCTGTGGTCGATGTGGGGGAGCAGGGGTGTGAGCAGGGGAAAATCAAAGAAGATGATCATTACAAATCTAGCCAGAGTCACAAAAAAAGACCTCAGTGGCTCTGCAGCTAATCCAACCTGGGCCCTCTTCTGCAGCAGGGCCCCTGAAACATCTCCGAGGACAAACAGGCACCAAGGGCAGATGCAGCTCCAGAGGAGCTAAAAGCTCCTCCAGACCAGTCGTTCAGCTGGTCCGACCAGCAACAAGACTGGAAAAGCTGCTCTTTGGGATGGTTTCTTGGAAGTTCTGCTCTGGGGAAGGGTGTGAGGATAGCAAAGGGCCACGCTACCAGAAATCAGTCACCGTGATCCAGGAGCACCAGCGCTGCACAAACACCAGAGTGTGAGAAGAGGAAGGGGCTGGAGGAAGAGGAGCAGGAGCAAGGCAGCTGCACACGTGAGCCCGAGCTGCAGAGCCCCAAGAGCCCAGTCGGGATCCCGGACGGGTTCTGTAGGCTCAGGGTTACATAAGCAGACCCGAATCGTCTCTTCCATAACAGGTTTATCCATGCAGAAAACGGCTTCATTCCCTTTTCCTCTAAATTTTAAAACAGTCCCAGAGCTTCTGCTCCTCTGCAGGCCCCTCACGTCCTTGCCAGCCCCTTCCTGGGACAGACACACACACAGCATCACTCGTTACATAACGGCCAGGCCGGGGGGGCTTGGGAAGGGAGGAAACACAAAAGAGGAGGGAAATGCAACATACACATGCATTAGCCTGGGCTGGCGTTGCCTCCTCTCAAAACCATACAGATGCTGGCTAATGGCTTTAAATGGTGTCTAGAAGGAGGGCATCGCCCCAGTTTGCCTCTGCAGCCTAAGGGCATCATTTCTACTAAATTGACCCCAGCCCTGAATAGGCCCAGGCCCATGCTTCCCTGGTCATGGGAGGAGAGCTTAGTAACTCAGGGTGCACTTTTCAACTGCTGGACCCGCTTGTGGGCAGGAGGAAGCCTTTCACTGATCCCCCATGCCAAGCAGACAGCAAAGACTTTGTGGCTGCAGAGGGAAGCGCAGTTTTTCTCCTTTCCATATGCAATCCTTGCAGAACACTTCAGTGCTAATCACCGAGCCAATCTGTGGCACGCCTGTTTTCCCCCTTTCTCCTCCCGCCCTTCGGATAGTTTCTATTATTGCACATTTTCGTGTAATCTTAAAGCAAATTAAATGTTAATTAAATGCAGTGAGCGTCTCCCTGGTGCAGCGCTGAGAGCTCACAGCATTTAAAAGGCACAAAACCTTGAAATCTTTAGTCCCACAAAGTGTCGGACAGTCTCAAAACACAGAGCCGTGACTAGCGGTCTCCGGATGAAATGCTACATGAACTTCAAACACGGGTGCAGAGCACTGCATGCAGAGTGCTCTCCCCAGCGGGGTGCACGGGGTCTGTTCCACTCCAGCCCTTGTGCTGCACAATCCTCCTCGTACCCTTCCTGATGCCCCCAGCCCTCACCCTCCCTGCACTGTTTGTTCACACCAATTTCCCAGCAAGGAAGCTCACAAATTTCTCAGCAAGAAGAGCGACATGCACTACCGCAATGCTGCTCGGGTTTCTCTCTGATGCCCGAGATCAAGGGAGTGCAGCAGGGAATCGCGGGCTATGGGAGACAGAGACGCTGCAGCATGAGAAAGGAGCTCCAGGAACACGGATCTCCAGGTCATGATGTCCAAGACAGGACACAGGAGGAGGACAGGAAAGAAACTGGGTCTGCAGGAGGTGGAGAGGCAAGGGGAGGGTGGCAGGGAAGGGAGGACACTGCAGCAAGACCCACTGGACGAGGTAGATGGCAACAGGATGGGCAGGGGTGAGGAATGCATCATGTCTGTTCAGTTACCTCCGCGGGATCAGTAAGGCAGCCATGGAGGCATCCAGCTACGGTTAACCCTTTAACTGGCTGGCTTGGACAGCAGTCTGGGCTGTTTGCAGAAGATAGGAGTGCAGGAAGGAGGGATTTATCGTTTCATGTCCTGGCACTTAAAAATACACCAAGGAATCCTCTGCAAAAAAGAAGGGCCAGTTGTTCTCAACCCATTGGATCCTCTCCTCCTAGAGCGGAAGGTCGGTTTTCCAACAGAAGATGTTCAGAGTTGAGGGATGATCATACAGGAGACAGAGCATTTCCTTCTAAGACCAGGACCACGAGTTAAGTCCAGCCGCAGGTCTAAAGTGATCTGACCATGGCGTCACAGCTCACCAAAGAGCAGCAGGAGTTGACATTATTGCACTCATCATCCAACACCTCTGCAGGTCTCTCCTCCACAGGCAAAGCTCCGGACTGCCCTCGCTCAGAAGACCAAACTACCTCTGGTCCCTGTCCCTCCACGTCATGGCTGATGTTACTGGCCAGGCATCATGGAAAAGCTGGCACTGCAAATAAAATAACAGGAGGACTTCACGCGTCTGCAGGTGCTGGTCCTTTCACCATCACAGGCTCAAACACACACACAGACACACACAGACACACACACACACACACACACACACAATAACTTAAGGCATTTTCTCTTCTTCTGGCTGGTGGGAACCTGTGGGGAGCCAGAGTGGAGATTTATGGTCTGGAAGCACTAGAGAAAGGAAGAAGGGGTGTCTGCAGCCCCGTCGGCGTTGGAACACATCCGACTGGTTGAACTAATCTCACACCGGAGAACGAAGGCAAAGGCTGCTAGGCAGGAGGCCGACGGGACAAAGAGCAGAGCTGAGATGTTTGGACAGCATCCACACCACAGACGTTTCCTACTTGTCAGCACAGAGGTAAGACCCAGATAACCTCCGTGTCCTCTTGCCCGGAGGGGACGCTGAAGAGGAGGCAAAGAAACAGGCGCGAGCAGAGACCACATGCAGGGAAGCCAGGTCACCTTTGTGGTTCTCCTTGGGCCCAGGACCGTTTTAAAACCTGATTACATTAAAAACGCACAAAGCCTCTTCCCAACTAAATTAATGGGCCTGGGATTTCACTACATGCCAGTGAGTGCATCTCCCTAATCCCCACCCTGACCGGCTGCTTCGCTGTGCTTTAACTGAAATCAATCCTTGTAATTCCTTAAGCCCCTTTAAATTTCCTCATTAACAACCTCACCCACATGTGAGGCCACAGCACACCAGCTCCTGGAGCCCAGCAGCCCCCAGCTCCTCTCCCATGGCCACACTGCCCATGGGAAGCGGATCCAGGTGCTCCGGCTCCTTTGTGGTCCACTCTAGCAGCTGCTCTTTCAGGTACCGTCCCGACCCCCTCGCTGCTCCACTGCTCCCAACAGGATCCCACACGCTGGAGTGGCAGTAACTTCCCCCGGTGCCAAAGTCCATCTGACTGTGTGGGTGCAAAGAGCCAGCCCTGCTGCTGGCCTCAGCGACCCACTGTGCCCCCTGTGGCTGCAAACACGGTCGGACCCTTAAGGCTTCCGAAATAAAAGGTGTAATAATAAAATAACGGTGTAGGAGAAGCATTTCAGCAAGGGTCTGCAGAGAGGGCTGTGCTTCATCCTGCCTCCCCCCTCCAAAGAAAGGGCCCCTGTCAAGGAGAACTGCTGGTCTCACCATGGATGTGTGCAGGGATTTCTCCTTGGCAGAAGGAAAGGGAGGGGGATGTTTCGCTTATGACATTCAGATTCTCAGACCACCCCAGGAAATCACCTGAGCAAAGATAGAGAGGCCATCCCAAGAGAAAAAGGAAATAGTAGAATAAAACCCAGGAGACCTGAGAGGCTTCAAGGGATAAAGCCCATCCACTCGCATGCAGCAAAGCAGATCAATGGAGCGCAGAGGCTCTGCAGACACACAGACACGCGCAGAGGACAGATACTCACTGCCTTTGACCCGTCCTCCCTGCCGCCGGGTCCGTGCCGCCAGCGCAGCCGGAGAGGCTCTGCGGGAGAGAGCAGAAGCGGCTCCTAAGGGACAGCCCCCGCGCCGGGCGCCCCTCGCGCTCCCGTCCCCGCGGGCGGCTCCGGGTCGCATCCCGCGAGCGCTCGGGCTCGGGCTCGGGCTCGGGCTCGGGCTCGGGCTCGGCTCCGGCGCGCGCGCGGCCGGAGATCCCACCTGATCCGCGCGTCCCGCCGCGC
>JAUBNY010000274.1:82397-96322 GCA_032275445.1 Crypturellus soui | reverse complement strand
GATGGGGTTTCACACACCTTGGAACAAAACTACCATGGCAAAGCCATGCCACCCACACAAGCCACATAATCCCTCACACGGTGCTTTTTTCCACAAGGCCACATGCAGCCAAAATACCCGAGACAGCCCCAAATCCTTACCGGATTCTCCTGCCCTGGGGGTCGGAGGGACACAATCCCTGTCACTCGCACAACGGATTCCACTGGAGCGCTAGACAAGAGCTTCTTCACATGAGAATGTGCCTGAAAGAAGATGCTAAAATCTCAGAGAAATTCAAAGAACACAACAGATGCATCATGCTCAAGGGCCTCATTTCCTAATGGCCTTTCTGAATCAGTGTTCATTCTTTATAAACCAAAGGAAACAGTATTAATATTTCCAATGTAATGTCACATCGAGGCTCTCATCACCATGCAGAGAAGTCTGCTTCTGACTCAGAGCCCTCAGCCCAGCCATGTTCCTCATTCTGCACTTGAGGCCTCCTGGACACAACCCAGCACAGCAGAAAATAAATGTCTAAAAAATGACATTCATCTTTTGGTAGCACTTACCTCATCCTGGGGAATGATGATCTGGGTCAAGCCCTGGAAATCCCTCAAAACCAGAAAGAGGCCCTGTCTGATCCATGGGGAAAAACAAAAGAAAAAAGGTCTTTCTGAGGATTCGGCCATTTTCTGTTTTTCAAGACAAAGTACCCAACAACAGGCTATTTGCTATATCTTGGACTAATACCTCAAAGCATTTCCAAAGCAGCATATGCACAGTTTTTTTTTAATTATTTTACTTTTCCCAATCTGAATCTAATCCGAATGGTTTGTTTCATATTTTGTTGAGCCAAGTACCAACACAGTGCAAATAAGTCAGAGAGGCAGCATTTAAATCTGAACGCTAACTCATGTAAACAGGGAATCTGAACCTGTGAAATTTCCAGGTGTTCCCTGTATTACAGGATAATTTCACAGTGATGACCATAAATCTGTTCCCTGTAACTCCACCCACAGCTGTTCCACAATGAAAGGCTCAGATCAGCTAATAAAACCTGTGCAGGCATCCCTGCCTAGAAGTCTGGTGGACAAAGAACAGATTTCCAGGACTGCAAAATGCAAGAGGCAAATTTTGATGCAAATTATTTTCACCAAAACTACAGGACCTAATTCCAATTTACAAAACACTTAAATGAATATCACCCATGCTATATGCAGAGACTCTCTTTACTTGGGACTTATAAAGGTATAAAAACTGTTTAGAGGGATTACATCATGTCACCTACAGCAAAGTGTTGGAATTAATATTTCATCCACTACATACCCCTTTCTTCTTTTGCATTCTCTTTCTAAACATTATATGCTTGCTTTCAATAGGCATCGGGTGAAAAAAAAACAAGGAACATCATTGTTTAAATCTCACGGGAGTATGGTATGAAAGAGATTGGTATCAAAGAAATTAATTGCTCATGGCTGCTCGAGAGCTGCTATAAACGTGACAGCATTTGTTTCCTCCCCGAAGAATAGGGGGAGCAATATTTAGTGCTTTATAGCGGTGGATGAGCACCAGTTTGTAGGAGACCCCAAGATTTAAGCATTCATCTGCCTTGAGTGTTAACTGCATCTCTCTCAGACACCTCAGAGGTGAACAGAGTGCGAGGCAAAGGCACCTGGAACCACAGAGGGTGCCTGAATTGGGCAGAACCAGGCGCGTGGCCCTGCTCGCGGGGCCCCCTTTACCTCTGGTACTGGATCCAGCCGCACAGCGTGACCACCCGGCCCGCGTGGGCCGCGCGCAGCTCCCCGCATGTGCTGCTCCGGGCCGCGAAGCTGCTCAGGTCTTAAATAAGTAAATAACGTCGAATTAGTTTCACAGACAAGGGAAACACACGGGATTTACGAGCCGTGGGTTTTGTTTTCTGGGAAATTGGGTAATATCGTTATCGTTGGGTAATATGAAAAAAACAAAAGTGAATGAGTCGTGGGCAGTTGTAAATAGAACGGCTCTACACGTTCGTGCGCGCTCACACATAAGCAATTAAACAAATAAAGCGACTCTGCACGCCCGTGCGCGCGCACAAATAAATAAACCTCACCTGGGGCCGCGGTACCGCCGAGGCCCCGCCGCGCCGCCGAGGCCGTCCGGCGCAGGGCCCCACAGAGCGGTCCCAGGGCCCGGCAGAGCAGCCGCAGCGCCATGGCCGGCGCCGCAGAGAGGCTCCGCGCCGCCTCCCGCCCCGCGCGCAGAGGGCGCAGCCCGGGGCGGCCGCTTCCGGCCGCAGCCGCCGTGGCGGCGCCGCGCGGGCTCACGGGAGGGCGGTTCGAAGCGGCGCGGGCGCGCGCGGCCGGGGCCGTTATGGAGCCGGGGCCGGGGCCGGGTTCGGAGGCGGCGGGGCGGGCGCTGCCCGGCGCCGGGCGCCTCTCGCGGGGGCCGCTCCCCGCGCGCCCGCGCGGCCGCTTCACGCTGAGCTCCGGCGGGCTGCAGCCGCCGCCATCGCAGGTGAGCCTCCCTCCAGGGGAACCCGCCGTTGTTCCCTCCTTCCGTGTTTTCATGCGTTCTTTTATCCCTTCTTCGCTTGTTTATTCCTCACTCCTTATTTCCTCGCACCCCCTTTGCCCCGCTCTCTCGCCGCAGGAGGACGCGGAGCCGCAGGCGGCCGCGCCGCTGCTGCGCAGGCGGTGGAGCCTCTACAGCGTGACGCCGCTGTACAGGTTCTCGGGCGGCCGCCTCAAGGAGTACGCGCGGCTGCTGGGCGCCTTCATCGCCGCCGAGAGGCAGAAGGGCCTGGCCGTGGCCGTGGGGATGGAGCCGGACGTCAGGGTGACCCTCAGCAGCCTCCCCGAGCTGCGCGGAGACGCCCTCGACCAGCCCGCGATGCTCGTGCAGGTGACGGCGACACGAGAGCTGGGGCTCCCCGGCGCGTTTAGCGACAAGGGGTCTGTTAAACGCCAGCTGCGTGCGAAAATAACTCTCTTTTGAGACTTAATCCAAGTGGGTCCTGCCTATTTTTGGAAGGAAACGATTATGAATAATGGATGTGCTCAGCTGCATTCTCTGAGTTCAAGTCTCTTATCAGAGAACGAGCAGACGAGTCAGCACGCCCGAGCTTGGCCTCCTTTCCTAGCTCTGCAGTCCTGAAAGATCTTGGACAGGTTATTTAACTTCTGGGATGAGTTATTTAACTTCTTGAAGTTGGTGTAGTCCTGTCTCCCTCTGCCATAGCTCAGGTCTAATAAATGTTCCTGAAACGCTCGAGTGAAAAGATGATACTGAATGCAAAGCTCTATACGGCAGTGCTTTTAAGTCTCACCATGCTTTGGCTTTTCTCAGGCAGCAAAATACAGATTTGGGGACTGTTCCTAATAAAACGCTTTTTACTCTCTCTGTTGTTTTCCATAGAAATACCCCAATATAAAAGATATTTCAATAGAAACATCTTTAGGAGTGTAATGGATAGAATAACCATCTGAAGCCTCCAGGAGCAAATGTTGCATGTGAGGTTCTGAGAAGAAACTTCAACTCTGTTTACTAGATGAAGTATCAAATTTGCTCTATAGCTGTCATTAAACACTCCTTCCCCCCCTCCCCCCCCCCCCCATCCCAGCTTTCTTCAAGATCATCAGGTTCCCCCAAAACTTCGGACGAGAAGCTGATGTGGTCAGGCTGCTTCTGCTGCGTGTCTGGAGAGGACTTTTCAGAGAATGTGCCCGAGGACTTCACTTGCTTGCCGCTATTCCTCGCTAATGGTGCGGAGAGCTACACGGCCGTGGTCGGGAGCTGGTTCCAGAAGACTTTTGACTGCCACTTCTGCCGTCTATCCATCAGCCCTCTCAACCTCAGCTGGATGGCAGCTATGTGGACTGGATGCAGCGTGGAAAAAAACGTTTGTGCCACAGAACTAGTTTTCTCTGTTCCTTGTCTTCCCCATCCTCTGGATATATCCTATGCCATCCACCCAGAAGATGCAAAAGCTCTATGGGAGACAGTACAGAAAACCCCAGGAGAGATCACTCAAGAAGAGGTTGACCTCTTCATGGACTGCCTTTACTCCCACTTCCACAGACACTTTAAGATCCACTTGTCGGCTGCAAAGCTGGTGAAAGTTTCCACAGCCATTGCCTCAGCACACTGCAATGGGACTATAAAGGTAAGGTTTTTAAGCAAACGTGCTATCCTAACCCCTGCTGGCCAAACTAAATATTTTTTCCTAGCCTGAGATGCCTTCCTTTTTAGAAGGGAAGTTGTGTATTTCTTATGCGTAATTCCCCCCTAAAAATTAGTTAAAACCTCAACTTTGTTTTAGCCTTAATTAGTTCTGGAGTTTCAGACAACACGAGACAATTATCAATGTGGTATTGTACTGCAGCAGACCCCAGTAACCCTGGTTTAGGGCTAGAACTAGATGTAGTAGCTTACTTTTTAGTAAGCACCATTGAGTTGCAATTCTCAGCTCTTTTTGGTGAGTGTTGAGCTGCAATGTGTATTAATAGCAGGTGTACTGGTATTTTCCAACTAGACTCTTTTACTCTGTTTTCAACAGTTTAGCTTGAATTTTCAAGAATTCTATGTCTTCTTTCCTCCCCTTTTTCTTATAGGTAGAAGTTTAGCTTCTATACGAAAGTATACGAAAAACTTTGTTGCTGTTATGACTGCTCTCTTTTCATCTTAAGTAATCCAACTTCTGTGTCGGATTAACCACTGTGACTTTTTTTTAACATTTGCTCTCGGTTCTTTCACAGTTTCTACAAAGCAAATACCTACTTGGAGTGCTGATGCTACTGACAGAACTAGCAATCTCGCAGATACAATGAGAGTTGTTTCAGCTTATCTTCCTGCTGCAAGACTAAAGCTGAGAATCCTAGTGGAAACTGGCTCCTGCAGAACTTTCCTTTCTTGGACTCCTGCATTCAAACCTGTAGCTACCAATAACTGATAATCATCATCCCCAGGAAAGAAGAGATGTTGCTTTAATGGAAAGGCCACAGTACTAGGAGATAAAATGTTGCAAACTCTCAAATATCTATCATTAAGATGCACTCTGCTGTGGTTTTGAACATCAATTGAGTTTTTCACTAAACCAGACAGCCCCTGCAACATGGCCCTTATTCTTAGCTAAACTTAGTCATACTTTTGAAACAAAATCTAAATGCAAAGTCAAGCCTGCCTGTGGAAGAGATGTATTTTATGGGGCAGAAAAATTCCCATTTTCAACCTCAGATTGGTTAAGGCCGCACAATCTTTTTAAGGCCTGCATATAACAGTAATAAAGTATACTTATTCTCTGGGTGGGTTTACGAAACGAACAAAAAATGCATTTAATGGACAACTGTCTTGTTTCCAGCTCTGCTTCTCTTCACAGAGAAGTTACTGTTTAGAAAATCAAGAACTGTCTATAAGAGAGTTGCTGTGTTGTGCCTGGCGTTTTATCTCTGTAATGCTTGTCTTGAGAGCTCTCTAGGTTGAAGCTATAGGTGCTAAAACTTTATATGTGCTCTCTTCTTCGAGGTTCAGATAGCTAGTGCATAGTGCTTGCCTTTCGTTTAAATGTACATCTTAAATGCTATGTGTTTTTATTATTATAGTATTAAATAAAGAATATTTGCTTTTTTGCTATATTGTGGCCTTAAATAAAGTCTCTGCCTAATAAGCAAAATACAAGTGTAGGTTTTATGTGCAAGCTATAGGTCACCGATCGCTAGTTTAGAAAGCTCTCTAATAGCTAACCATACTCTATTTAAGGAATTCACTTCTTATAGGATAGGCTCAATTGCCCAGCAGCCATTTATTTTAGTTTGAATGGAAACTAAAGCAGAAAACAAGCTGGAAGTCTGACATAGAAGTCACCTGTATTTAGTGATTATGATGCTAACCCTAAAGCATTATGATTCTCACTCTTCAAAGTCCAATCTCCAGCCTTCCCCCAAACTTGCTTGTACAATCTCCAGAATACTAAGTCCAATGAAGTCTCTTTGAACCTGTTCCTTGCTTTAGGAACAGGCTAATATAAAATCTGAGAAAAGTCTAAAGCAGAAACCTTGCATTTATATATTTTAATAGAGGTCTCTTCAGCTTCCAAGAATGATAACGTACATGTTTAAAGTGGCAGCTTAGGAAAGTAGCTGCTTAGTCTAGCCCCAGGGCACTGCTGGAGCAAAGCACTATTTCTTTCTCTTCTTACAGTCATCTATAACTTGGGATTAACAGCTAGACTGGGCCTGATACCACAGACCCTTTCTTCTAGGAAAATCTGCTTCTGAAGAAGGTGCTCCTACGTCTGAGGGTAACAGAACAACAAGGTTTAAGCCACTTTGCTCATAAATGTTTTTTGAATTCAATGCTGTTTGAAACATTGTAAGTGACCCACTGTACTCAAGACATACTGCACAAAAGCATCGTGTGCTGTTTTCAAATGACGAAACACACAAAGAACAGCATAGAAGAAATTTATTAAGATAGCACTATTTATACAAGTTACTCATGCTAGAAAAAAGCATAAATGATACATGTAAACATTTGTTTACAGAATACTTGTTTTTTCCTTGTAAAGGTGCAAATGATCTTCATATGTAAACACAAGAATACCAACCTTTAGAGGGAAAGAGGGGCTTTTAAAAAAGTTTGAATGACTCATTTATTACTGTCGTGTATTTTTTACTATATTCAAGAACATTAAAATGCCAAGTTACGTGAATCAAACCATGACATTAAAGAACTCAAGATGTCAGCAGTGCCTTGTTCAGCTCAAGATTTCAGTCCTCTTTCAAAGTCAGATTTAGTAAGGTCCTAAGTTACACCAGGTGCAACAACTCACCGTCTGGTATGGGGTGGCCGTGGCCATACAGGCAGATATGTCAGAACCTCTAAGTCTGGAGTGCAGCTGCTCCTTCCGCCCCCGAGCCCCCCGTGCCTCCTCACCCGCTGAAACAGCAGCTACGGTGGCAGGGAGCAGTCCCTCCCCTCTTTAAGGAGCCTCACACCTTTCCTTGCTCCAGCAAACACAGGCAAAGTGCATGAAAACCAGTGGAAGGGTGGGCACCACCTCCTCCCGGTGACTGTTTTCCACCAGGAATTCTGAAGACACAGACAAGGGGCTGGAGGGTGGCTAAGACGATGCTGGTCTAAGGGTTTTTGAGCAGGAGCTGGCTGGGGGTCTGCCACTCTAGCAAGAACCTGAGAAGTGAGCGTTTACCTAGGCTAGTCAGAATTAGCGAGTGGTACCTGCAACCTGGCTTCACACAAGAGCTGATACCCAGCAGATATCAATGAGAAAAGGAGCGAGAAAAGGGTTTTATAGGTGAGCAATAACGAGTTGTTTCTAGGTTCATACACAGGGGAGGAGAAAAGAAAAAAAAAAAAAAAAGAACTTTTGTACCATATACTGTACAGTAAAAAGGCATCATTTAAAATCCTTTTCACTCTCACTCTCTTTCTGGGCACTTCACTGATGCGGTTGATAGATGGGGAGTTCCAGTTCTGCTTCTTGCCTCCAGCAAGACAGGTAAGATACTCGGGGCACCCATCTTCAGAGCTCTCCTGCACTCAAAGACATCCCGATACACACCACAAGGGCTGGAACCGCAACGTCTTGCAGGACATAGCCCTGCCCTAACCACAGCTTGTCAAAACTCAAATCGCACATACACGTGCACATACACATATATAAAATATATATCTATGCACACATATATATGCATATAAAAAAGCTGGAATTACCATTGTGAGCGATACAAAGAAAATACATGATACAAATCAAATGAAAAAATAAATATACTCTGTGCACAGAAAAGCTTCTGTGCAAAGGTGGCACCTTGCAGGTCAAGTACTTTTTTTGAAGCTCTCTGTAAATAAGGCAAAAGCAATGTTTTCTGCATCACTTTCCTCTTTCACCCATGTCAGCTGCTCACAGGAGGGAAATCAGGGAAATCCTCCTCTTGCCAGACTCCCAGTATAGCTTGTAGTCCCTACACTGGTATTGTTTGCACTATGACAACTTTTACAGTTTGGTTGATCCAAAAATGCAGACTATTTAGAAAAAATAAGGACATAAGCAACATTCCTACTTTTGTCCAGTGGTTCCCTGGAGTCTGACAACGTGATCTTCCCTTGGGCACACACTCGCAGAAGTCGTTTTCATAATCTGCTAATAAGAGTCACTGGCAAAGAGTTACCTTGGATCTAGACCGTTCGTACTAGAGCTGCAAAGAGGTCCAGCATCAAGAAGTCTCTTCAGTTTCTCTAGGAAGGAGAGCCATGGGTCTCCCCGCTCTTGCTGCTTACCATATATGAGATTCACAGTGTGTCATTTTGATAACTCCTACACCTCCTCCCAGCCGTCGATAGTTCATGCCTCCGTACAACCTGCAAAGACAAAAGACAAGGCTCCAGTGACCACAGGTTCAGTTCCTTCACGGAGCTACTGTGGGAAAGAGTGACCCAGCCCTTGTTCTTGCTTCTTCTTGGCCTTCGGTTAACGTGGACCACAATTACTAAGCAGGGCAGCAGTCTTTGTACATACATCCAAGGTAAATATATTGCTCACATCTCTCTCTAGAAAAAAACAGCAATTGCTTCTTGGTTGGATGCTCAGCAGTTCTCTCTTTCTTAAGTAAACATTTTCTGCCTCATTCCATGCTCAATAGAAAAGATCTTTGTTGGTTGTAATTTATCCTGGGGTACATTTTGTGTAACACAGGAGCAAGGAGCTGCTCCTTCCAATTAAATTAATTTCTTTAACGTTTCTGATAACCTATATTCAGCTGATCTCACCCAAGATTTAGCACATCCCAAACACCATCTGTTTCAACAAGACATGTTACTGAAACAGTGTCTGCATTTCATATGGAAATCTGCTCCCTGTGGACTCCAGTATCCTACTCTTCAGCTGCATGTTCCTCTCGGTGCCTCTACAATCTGCTGGCAGAAACACCACAGACAAGTTCTTCAAGTAACCAAGTAACTCCTTCCAATGCCATTTCCTAGGCTCAAAATGCATAGCAAGTGGTTGGACTACACAAAAGAAACCCTTCTCACAGCAACACGAGCAACAAACAAACAAGGAGGACCACAATGCTAATGCTAATTGAATTCAGCAGGGAAAACACAGACTAATACCTTGAACAGCTGCCTAAACTTCTGCTCAGGCAGCAACTCCTAACTCTAAATACTTTACTTACCATTATAGTTGCTCTAAGTAGCTCAGATTTCTCAGCTAAGGAATCTGGAATGCATATTGCTCTCTACTCAGCTGGGTTTCTATATATTTCAAAAGGCATTGTCCACAAATCAGCATAGAGGGGCATCTTCCTATTCGGTTTATGACAGATTATCTCAACAGAAAAGGGTTAATTTTCTAGTACTGCTAATCTGGAAGGAATAAAGATATTAATTTCTTACTAACCTGCACACCTGACAGATTACTAAAAGAAAGAATATAAATAAGAGCTTGAAACTCTGCACTAATTAGACTTGTGAATAAGTAGGCAGACAATTGCTTTCAAGTGCAGTTATGCCTGCAAAAGAAACAGGAAGAAAAAAAAAAAAAGAAAAAATCTTCCTGTTCAATACACATTTTCCCATCAGGAAAGGTTCAAATTGTTCCTTTTCAGCTCTTCCATAAATATATGGAAATCAGAGCCTCAATTTGAAAACCAAAAATGAGTACGTCAAATGCTAAACCATGACAGTGAGCTCCTCCTGCTAACAGTAAGCTTATTTTTTACTGGGAAGCATGAGCAGACTCAGTCCATAAATATAAGAGGTAAATCTGTTTCAGTGTGGCCCAGTTTTTAAGTTCAAAAGCAACACTCAAATCACATTTTAGCACCATCTTTTGTTTGTTACCCAGCAAACTTGTCAAGTCATTTATTTTCTGTGAGTCTCAGTGACCTACCTATGCAGCATTTTCCTACCTGCAAAAGGGGCAATGAGACTTTATTTCCCAAATGATAATTAAATCAGTTGACATCCTCTGATGGGGGAAAAAAAGCCAAACAACAACAACAAAAAAACACTACAGAAAATACATTTCTGTTTTACTTAAAATGGAGACAAAGGCCAGAACTAGAATTGAAGCAAATTTAAACAGAAAACTGCAACAGAGTGTTTTTCAACAGCCCATTACTCCAATAATCACAGAGCGCCTTACCTAGATGGTGAGGGGCTCTGTAGCCAAGTCTCACTTGCATTCATAAAGACAAATCTAACACAAGGCTGACATTCAGTGAAATGCTGTAAATGACAAGTATCCCTTTTACATGGTTATTTCTCAGCCCTGAATTACATTTCAGAAATAATGAAGAATGGAGAGCTGAAGGAAGTTAAACACTTCGCAGTTTTTTAGATCAGGATTCTTCTTCATGCACTTTCATGCAAGTCAACAAGCCACACTGGCTACTGCACCCAAACTCCTTATGATGCCACACTTCACACTTCTAACTTGTCTGGAACAGCTGGATTGAAGCAGCCACAGCCAGAAAATGTTATTTGACTATTTCACAAGCTTAAAGTTACCTCCACGTGTTGGCATCTGGATCAAACACCTCAATGGTCTTCAAGTACGTTGTCCCATCAAAACCCCCCACTGCCATTAGCTGTCCATTCACCACAGCGAGGCCCACCTGGAAAACAACCATCAGACAATACTTATCTAGCTGGGATGTTTACCATATTCTGAAACCAAGGCTTAAAATGGGAATATTAAACTCTTCAATAACCAAGTTTGGGGAAAGACACTGTCTGCAGTAGACGTTTTGGTGTGGAAGAAAAAGGATAAACAAAGTAATACATCTAATATATATCTAACTAGATGTATCAAACCTGCATCAAACTAGAACACACTGGCACAGGATGACACATAATCTAAAATAAAAACAAAGTAAAAGGTAGACGTAGATCACGAAAAAGAGGATCTTTAAGAGAAGAAGGAAAAAAAAAAAAAAAGAGGGCTTCCCTTATTACCAGCTACAAAGTTACTGAAATCTTAAGCTGTTCTGTGGTCTTGGAAATCACTTCCAGTGAAAACACCCTGACACTGCACAGAAAATAAGGCCAGAATACTATGCAAAAGGATGTTTGTTTTGGTGTGGAGGAAACTGAAGAGAACTTGGGAGGCCCGCAGAAAAAGATGCATCTATTTACCAAATTCTACAAAAACCAAATATAGTAGCTCATGAAAAGCCAATATCTGATCTGCAGCTACAGAGGACAACGTTGAACTGTGTCCACGTGCTTTGATGAGGAAAAAAAGTTCCCAAAACGAAGTTATGAATCAAGTTATGATTCACTCTTGCTTCAGACACTGAAATACTAATGTACAGACAGAATTAATCCACTCTGTACTATATAATCCAGTATCCAATGTTAAATATTTATAACATTTGCATCTGCCCAAACACTACGACTGCTTAAAACACTATGTTAATCTTTTGCTCATATGCCTGCAGAAAGCAGGAGGATTAGCAGCTGATGAAGACATGCTGCCATTCTCCACATAATGCTGGGAGGAGGCAACATTCTAGGTAAGAGCCTGGAAACTCTGTTCCCACACAGACCTCACAAGGCAATGAGAAAGACCTAACTGGAAAGTTGTATCTAAGCAAGTAACTGCCCAGAAGTCTCTGAACTCTTCTTCTGTGCAAGCAGAAAGGTTCATCTCCCAAGTCATTCAAAGTGCATTACAAGGTAAGACCCCATGGGCTAATTTTGATATTGTTCTCTAATGAGTTCCCCAGAGCAGGCACAGCTACTTCACCAAGTGATAAATGAAAGAATTCCTCCGTTTCAGGCCCAAGTAGCTGACTCAGCACAAGGGACTAAAAATATTTTAAAAAGACTCTCAAAAATGACCGAATTAATGGATACTTAACACATCTTCTGCCACATTGAAGAGCTGACAGTCCATGGTATGACATCACTAGTATCTCACTCTCCTTTGCTACAGGTTTTTGCCTTTTTAACAAAGATGTCCCTCCCCAAGAATGAGCGAAGGTACAGAGGAAGCAAGAGAGGAATCTCACAAGCTGACAGTCTACCCAGTGCTCTCGCTGTGTCGTTAAGCACAGCGTGAGCAGGCAAACCAAGCCAAAACTCACCCCGCTCCGGCGGGACGTCATGGCCACCACAGGAGACCACTGGTTGGTCCGGGGGTTGTATCTCTCCGCACTGCTGAGCTCGGTTGTGTCGTCTCTGCCTCCCACGGCGTAGATCATGTCCTGGTACACGGCGCAGCCCAGGTGCTTCCTCCGCGTGCCCATGGGGGCAATCGTATGCCAGCGGTTCTCCTGAGGGTTGTAGCGTTCCACTGCAGAGGAAATGACACCGCTTGGGACAACAAGGCTGGTGGAGCGGGGGTGGAAGTCACATTACTTTTTATCTTGCATTGCTAGACCTGTAAGTCACTGCAATTCCCCACATGCTAAAAATGATATGTACCAGTTTGTGATAACCCACTCTAATGCTTGCCTTCTACAAAGGACTGCCTGTTCTCTCTCCTGTCTCCAGTCCCTGGAAGGCTACATAGTCCAGTCACATAATGCATCTTCGCTTACCAATCACCTGGTCAATACTACAAACTGATCTGTTTTTTCATCTTGCAGTGCAGCCTACAGCATCCTCCTTCCTATAGCAATAAAGGCTACTGCAAGAAAAAATGCACTTGCACTGCTCAGCAAACGAGGAAAGTATTGGTTTCAGGACACACTGTCAGATGTAGCTTCATTGAGAGAAGGGAAAAGAAGAAAAAAATACATATACAACAAGGTAATAAGGTCTTAGAAACCTAGAGAACGAATTACTCTATAGCAAAATCACGTTAAAGACAGAAATGTATAGCAAACTGCTCACTAAAATACTCACCTGCCATCCAGGAACACTACAGACACAACAAAACAAGACCATGGCCAAGTATGACTGCGGTGAGAAACAGCAAAATGCATACCAGTGTTGAGAGGAGATGTTCCATCGGAGCCTCCCACTGCATACAGGAAGCCTCCTAACACGGCCACTGCCACTCCCAGGCGCCTGGTGCTCATGGAAGCCACACGAGTCCACTTGTTCTCTTTTGGATCGTACCTGACGAATAAAACACTCAAATAGTCATAGACATCTTCACAAAGGGGCAGGCAGACTGTCTTTCCTTGTCTCTAAACAATAGCCCCTTGAAAACTGTACAGAATTTACCTCCCCCTCTAAAGCTCATCTGCATCTTACTGAGATCTCTCTCTCCTTCTGCCCCACTTTTTTTTTTTGCGATACCTTTCCACAATGTTGAGACAGGAGACACCATCTTGGCCACCCACAGCATAGAGATAGCCCCCAAGAACTGCCACTCCAACGCTGGTCCTGCAGGTGCTCGTGGGGGCCACGTCGCTGCTCCACTGGTTGGTCTTCGGATCATATCTAGGAGAACACACCAAACACCACAAGTTGCTTGTCTAGGAAAGTTTCAGACTCTCCCGTGCTTAGAAACTATTGGGGCAGTGGAATTTGCCTATCTTAAGCTAGAGCTGCAACGCAGCTATTTAGAAGGAAGTTGGATAAAGGCCCTCAGGCAATGCAATGCACCCAATACATGTTATTCCAGGGATTCCAAACTGCAGTTTGAGATGATTCAAATTGAGGATCAAAGCCACAGCTTCACAAAAAGAGCAGGTTACCAAGCCAGGCTGACGTGTGGCAATGTGCCTCTGTGCAAACAGCAGCACCAAGAGCTCCTCTGCTGCATGTTCTCTGTAGCCCACACCAGAACTCACAGCACCAGGACCAGCACTTCCAGACCAGGATGAGCTGGCTGGACTGGCTTGGGAACCCAGAGACTGGGAAGTAAAGTAGAAAATAAATGCAGAACATGGAGGATGTAAGGCCTGCATCCTCATCTAGGAAGCTGGGAATATGTAAGAAGGTATGTGGAAAGAATGGGAGGTTTGGGAAGGTAGAAGATATTT
>JAUBNY010000274.1:27526-39516 GCA_032275445.1 Crypturellus soui | reverse complement strand
CGGGGCCCGCGGGCCGTCGGGGGGCGCCGCGTAGCGCGGCGAGGGCGGCGGCGACTTGCAGTGGATCTTCATGTGCTTGCGCAGGGAGCTGGGGTGCGTGTAGGACTTGTCGCAGCCGCGCACCTTGCACAGGTAGGGCTTGTCCGACGTGTGCACGTGCGAGTGCTTCTTGCGGTCGCTGCTGTTGGCGAACTTCCTGTCGCAGCCGTCGAACTCGCACTTGAAGGGCTTCTCCCCTGCCGGGAAGAGCGCGGTGGTCAGGAGGCACCCGACGCATCCCCGTTTTTATTATTATAATTGCTTTTTTCTCCTCCTCCCCCCCCCGCCCACGAAGGAGGGTGAAGCCGCGAGGGGCCACGCGCGCGGCTGGCGTGGGGAGCACCCACGCAGTTCCTGCCACCTCGGAGATGTCGCCTGGGGCCCGGGGCATATAAATACCAACTACCTAACTAACTAAATAAATAAGTAAAGCACCTCGAGGCAGGGCCCGGGCTCGCTCCCAGAACCCCCTTCATTAGGGGGCTAATGAACAAAACGCCGTCCAGGAGCGCGGCTGGCGCATCCCGCGCTTAATCCCCGCCCCCCCGCGCTCCCCTGCGCCGGGTTTTAATGGAAGGGGGGAGGGGGGTAAAAACAGCACCTGTTTAACCGCTCGGATATAAACAAGAGGTGGGGGGGAGGCGGGGGGTTGGGCGGTGCTGGGGGGCAGGACGAGCAGGGCCCTGAGCGCTGCTCTCCTGGGATCTGTCTCCTGAGGGGAAAAGGAAAGAAACAGAAGTCGCCCAGGAGCAGGAGGATCCCCGCGGGGGGCTGCGTTTCCAGCGCCCTCCGCATCGCTCAGCAGCGAGCGCGGCTGCCGAGGGGCCGGGGCCGCGGAGCCCCTGCCCGCGGCTCGGCTCGTGCCCGGCAGAGACGCGACCCGGGACGGGGAGGGAGGGAGGGAGGGAAAAATGAAGCGCCAAAGGAGCGCGTCGGCGCGGGAGGGAGTTTCAGGGAGAGCAGCTTTTCCTCGCTGGGTCACGCTGCACGTGGGGCTGACAAATCGCGCACCCGGATCACAGTCCTTAACGCGATTCCTGCCACTTCCGAGCTGGAAATGCTCTCGGTTTAGGCACGGGGAGATCGATACTGCAAGATACGGTGTGGCTGAGACCCTCCGAAAAAAAAAAAAACCACCTCTCCCGATGGACACCTAACTTCCACCATGCAATTTTGATTTTTACCCTCTCTTTAAGCTCGTATATTCATAGAATATTTACCGTAAGACTAAGGAAAAAAAAAAAAAAAGAAAGAAACGAGTTTTATTTTTAAAAGCTGTCGCGGTTAAAAAAAAAAAAAAAAAGCCACCGCAGCCCACGTACACTCCAACTTTTGTTTTTATTGAATTAAAACGCTGCTCACCTAGCATCGGAGTAGATGCATCATAGAGAAGGAGAAAGATTATAAATGTGCATATAAAGAGGTTAAGAAAATGCACCTTTTGGTTTTTTAAATGCAGTTTTCACAGGCACAGAAAGCAATGTACATTCTTACTCCCATCGAGAAAAAACGCACAGTGCAGAGTCACCCAGTTATTCATGTTCTCGGAAAACAAAACGAACCTGCTGAGGGGGTTCGCGGTATCAGTACCACTTTATTAAAGAAATATTTTAAAAATGAAAAAAAAAGTTTTGCGACACGCATGTTATCTGCATCACGAGTAGTTTCAGGGAAAGGCATCGGACAGAGCGGTTTGCACAATTCGCAGCAAGCGCCGGAGCTGCTCGGCAAATTGCTTCCATCAGGGCTTCAAAATATATTAAAAAAAAAAAAAATAAATAACAATAAAAATACAAGAAAAGGCAAAAAGACTGAACTGCTGGTTTTAGTGAACATGGAGCTCGCAAAGATCGAATTTCACAAAATTAGAAGCAAGACGGGTCCGAAAGTGTCCCCGTCTCTCTCTGACGAGGGCGTCACGTCAGAGCTTAACCATTTGTAGGGAGTTTCAGCCCGAGGAAGCGGCCGCGCCGCGCGGAGCGGCAGCCGCGCCGAGTCCGCGGGGACTTGGGGGTCGGGGGGTTTTCGGGGGGCTCAGGGCGGCTCCGTCGGGGGATCCCGAGCTGCACCGAGGCGCCGCGCTGTGCAAGCGCTCGTGGCTGGTAGGAAAACGAGGATTTGGGCCGTCGAGAGGGAGCGTTTCGGGGGGCGTTATTTGCCGCAGGAAAGGGAATAGTTGCGCGGCCGCCGCGGGCTAACGTGGCGCAGGGCAGCGCTAAAAGAGGGGGAAAAAAGTGCCCCCCAAAAAACCCGTCACTTAAACTGCAGGCTTGTCCTGCGGCCTGGGGAGTAGCCAGACACGCATCCCCCGCCCAGGGCACCCCCGCCCCGAGCAGCCCACGCGCAGGAAGTGTTTGGCTTCTTTTTTTTTTTTTTTTTCTTTAAAACGGCCGCGGTTCCCGAGGGCTCCCCGTCCCCCCGCTTCCAGGGGGCACCCGCCGGGCGAGCGGTGAAACCGGAGCGAGTAAAACCGCCGCCCCCGCCGCGAGGGGCCGCGCGTGGGCGGGACGGGACGGGAAGGGGCCTCCTGCGTGGGCCCTGCTCCCACTCGCGGGGGCTGCAGCAAATACCCCGCGAAGGGGGGGAGGGCGGGGCGCGAGCCCGCGTGGGGCAGCCCCGACGGCCCGCGCAGCCCCGCGTGGGCGCCCAGGGCCCACACGGGACAGGAGGGGCCCGGAGAGGGAGCCGCGAAGACCGTGCGCGGCCGCGGCTCGGAGCTGCCGACTGCGCCCGGAACGCGATCAGATCGGGTGTTTTTGTCCTTATTTTCCCGCTGGATTCCTGCCCCCTTTCCCAAACCTCCCTCCCGCTCCCGGCGGAGCCCGCGCCGAGCTCCAGGCTCTGAGGTTTCCCCCGCCAAAGGCGGGGGGCAGAGGGGCCCGCGAAACGGCGGCACCTCCTCTCCCCCCAGCCCATCCCCCCGGCTCCGCGGGGCGCGCAGGAAACTTCTCTCCGCCGCTCGGAACCCGTGGGACCCCCGAGCGCCATTTCAAAGTGCCTCCCACCCCCCAACCTTTCCCGAAGAAATGAGAAAGCGCCAGGGGCAGCAGGACCCGAGCCGCAAAGGCGGCTTCTCTGGTCCCCTCTCTCCGGCCCCGCGTTATCTCCTAATCCGCGTGTTTATCCGGGACGTGGGGAGGGGGATTGCCGAGGGGGTGGGGAGAGACGGAGCCGGGAGCGGGTGCTGGGCCCGAATTAGTTATTCATGATTAAAAAAAAAAAAAAAAAAAAAAAGTAACATTGCTATTGTTCCCTTCTGTGGGCCCCAGAAGGAAAGATGGTGACATTCTCAATAGCTCACACAAATACTTGATAGACAATAAAAAATGAAACTGACAACAATATTATTATTGTATCTTCTTGGTTTGTCTTCCAGTCAGCAGAAATAAGAATTAAGATTTCAGGATGCTGCTTGTTGATGACTTGTCCAGCACTTTTCTGCCCAGCTCCATAGTATTGTACTAAAATGCTGCTTATGTATGAGTTGTGCAGGATTAGTCCATTTGGAGAAAGTGGTCAGGCTTCTGAGGCCTGTTTGTTCTGAATCTTTAGAAATGTGTGCAGAACAGGTCAGATAATATCAGGGATCTGGACTGTACTCCTTTATCCCTGTATAACCTTTAGTCCATCTCAGTAAAAGGCTAGTTATGTAGCAGAGGGGAAAAAACAAATATTTGTGCCAAATGTGTGATTCCTGAGGAGCTGGCCTGTACTTGCTGAAATGTCCCAGAACAAAATTCTTCACCTTGGTCAGGAAGCAGGTGTCTGGAAAATTCCTGCCTTGGATGGTTTGTGGTTATAAGCAGTTGGAATTAGCAACATGCACTCCAAGAAATTGGATATGGGCATTGCTGGTGTGTTGCCTGACATACTCTATGGGGTCCTCTATTTGGTATCTTTTAATTGGAGTTTGAGGAAAGAAATGTTGGCCTTCTGTGCCATGGGTGTCTTGTATCGATGCTTAGGTAGAGATCGAATATACAACTGATGGTGCCTCTGACAGTTGTCTTGTTTGTACCCCTGTTTTTGCTTGCTATTTCTTGGATATTTCTTCATCTATGTCCTTATTCCAGCTAGGAATTTCCTGAAAGCCTTAGCTGCTCCTCTTGATCCTGAATCTGAAAAGAGCAGTGGATAGGTGGGACATAGGATAAAAGTGGTGGTACATAACACTTCAGTCTGGAGCAGCTGCCTTAGGAGGGGCACAGGCGCCTTTGCCAGTACCTTAGATGACTGGGCGTTTTGGAGTTTGGGGTAACTTGACAAGAGAGTAAACTTCAAAAGAAGTATTTTAAAGTATTTCTTAAAGCATAAGAGTACAGGCTTCACATTAAATTCATGTAGTGTTAATGCAGAATCTTCTTTAGGAGAGCCCTTCAGGTGTGATGAGGCTCCAAGATCCTTTCCTAAGAACAGTAGGATGTTAGTGCAACTTGAAGTGCAACTCCTGACTCCATGTGCCATTTTGATGTCCCTTCTGAAACTCCCCAGATGAAATCCTTGCTCATGCAGCATACTTGCAGGGGTGAGCCTGGTGTGCAGCTAACTCGAACCACACTGTCTTTGTTTTACTGTCCAGATTACTCATGCTGTGGTATTGGTTAGTTGAGTTGGAAGCTTGACATTCTGTGAATTTCTCCCAGAAGTGCTGAATGTGTGATTCTAGCCGCCTCTTTTGTGCCCACATCACTGCAGGAACAGTTGGCCATATGCACTTTTGCACTTACTCTCTGGCATAAAGAACTGAAGTTGTTTTTGGAAGTGTTGCTGCTTTGAAGAGCCAAGAAGGTTAAGTTTTCCTGGAAATGAAAACACTGTGGTTTCTAGGTTGATACCACCATTGCTAACTGTTGTATTTTGCTTTCCAGAGAGACAAGAAGAGAAGCTGAAAAATAACAACAGAGACTTGTCAATGGTAAGAAAATTAAAGTCTGTTCCTGGCTGCTGAAGGTTTCAAACAGCAGCTTTCCAACAGAAAGTCTTCGCTCACTTGGCAGAGAACAATTCCTCCTCCTGACTGCTCTCTGAATTATCTCTAGTAGTTGCAGATTTGGTAGATGTAGATGCACAGAGTTTTCCAGCAATTACCATTTCATCTAATCCCCAACCTTAGTTATTTTCATATTAATAAGCATCCATAACGTCTAAGTAGAATTAGTTCCATCTTTGTAATGAGCCCCCTTTGTTTTATTATTTCTCTCCAGTTCTTCCATATGGTAGCTGTATGGACTTGGCAAAGAAACAGCCTGTGTTAAGGACATTTTTTGAGCACTTGGGTCTTATATGAAGCAGCACCTCACACTAATGTTCTGCACTGTAGCTACTCCTGCATCTGTTTGACCAGACTACTTTGTGAGTTCTCTGCTCTCTTCCCATGCAGTCTCTCTGGCCTTCTGAGTTGCCTGTTTTCCTTCTAGGTTACAGTGATGCTGTGCAAAGCCTATCCTTGAGGACATGAGTTCTTAATCCCTCGGTGTAGGCCTGTTACTTGACTTGCTCTTACCATTTTGCTTGCAGGTTCGGATGAAATCCATGTTTGCCATTGGCTTCTGCTTCACTGCATTGATGGGAATGTTTAACTCTATGTAAGTATCAAATTTCTGATTTTTTTAAAAAACTCATGAGAGTATATTCTTCCTTTTGACTCTATCAATTGAAGTTTTAGTGATGATGTGGTCAAGCAAAGAATTCTTAAGTGGTCTGTGTAAAATGGATCGATATTTCATATGAAGGTGCAGTTGTTTGATCACAGCATGATGCTGTTCTCGAGAGGAAGCGCTGCATCCTGGAGCTCTTGAACGCAGTCTAGGCACCACCTAAACACTGGGAAACTGTAATATCTGGGTAGTCTACTTATCCTGTAAATGGGAGTTGTCATTTTCCCATTCTTGGGTAGCAAAGGTTTTGGCTTTTCTGTTGGCAATCCTAAGACAGCAAACTCTTGCTACAGAGCAGTGTGGGGGTAAATTAGGAGTGATGATAGCATAACTGCCTCTGTGTGGGCTCTCAGTGAGACTTCAGCATCAACCTTCTATGGAAAGCTATGGAGTTAAGCAGAGGAATGTAGAACTGAAGGACTGTAAATCTGGGGTGCGATCTTTGGTTATGGTTGTCTGATTTAACTGCAGTTCTGAGAGGGGGTGGTGATGCATTTTCAGGCATGTGCCCAGGTGTCAGGTTGGCACCATGGCTTGTACAGCTGCACCTGAGACATTAAAATGTTTACCCAGCTCTTTGGGTGCAGTCTTTCAAACCACCTACACTGTCTAGTTTAGTGGAGTGGGAGTATGCAGTTCTGAGGCAGTTTGAAGGATACTGTGATTGGCAATGTTAATGACTAAATGCTTTAAATACTTTAGGAAATAATTGATCGTGGTAAAATTCTGTATGGATCCACCTTCAATGTGTATTAACCTTAAAATCCACCTTTTCTGTTCTTGGACAAATTCACTGTCCTAGGGAATAAAAGGAGCAGGCATACATGTGCGATGCAGGCACTCAGCTGTTTTGTGACTGGGCACCTCACCTGGGCTACATGCTCAGGAGACAACAGTCAAAATGGTAATTACTGCAACTGGCTTGATTTCTTACAATGTAGGTAATAGGCTGTGGGGTGGGCCACACTGAAAGGACACATAAGTATCAAAAAGGCAGGTTCAAACTCAAAAAGCAGAATGCCAAATGAAGACGGGCAGTTGAATGACCCTTTGGCTAACAAGGTCCTCTGGGACAGGGAAATCTGTAGTGAGGTGGTGATGTGGTGAGGATGGCTCCAAGAGATGCACTTCCTCTTGGGAAGCAGATTAGCTTCTGTGTGTCTCGCTTTTTGTCAAAAATGTCTTAACACAATCAGTTCTGAACCCCTGTTGTATTCCTTTCCTGAACTACACATTCCAGTATTTCCTGATAACTGTGAAAACCTGCTGGAAGGAAAAGCAGGTACCTCAGGGTGCTACTGCTGGAATACTTGTCATTCTCACAGCAGGAATAACGCAGAATTTGAAACCGCTGGGGGATGTTTCAGGGAGATAAACATCCGTTTCTAGGTCTCCTGCCAAACTGCCTGTGAGATATAAACAAAGTTGGCGTGTGTTTGAGCTCTAGCTGTGTGAATGCAGCTCCGCAGGAAAGAGTGCTCATTTAGGATTACTTGAAACAAGAAACACCTGTTAAAATCAGTGCTTGATGAGAAAATAACCTCCTAATGTGCACATGCTGATGAAGCAGTGTACATGCTTTACTTCAAAAGGCTGGGTGGACTGTCTGTGTTTGGAGGAATCTTTGCAAGCTGGCCAGAATTCACACTTTGCCTGTTAGACTGGAATGCGGAGCTGGACATGCTCCAGGAGCAGGATGAGGAGCTTGGAGCAGTCAGAGGCATCCTGCTTATGCACTGCCTGCCTCAGAGCTGAGGTTCTTGGTATTAAAAAGCATTCTGAGTGATTATCATACACGTCATTCTTGTGCTGAGAAACACGGTTGCTCTGTGAAAGAAAAACGTTTGGTTTATGCTCAGCTTAAAGCAAAGAGTTCATCTTGCACTGACTGCATTACAGCACAGTGATAGTCCTCCATCTTTTAGGCAAATGTTGACCATGTTCTGGGGAACAATCTGCTACTTTTGCCATTTACTTACACTTTTTCTTTAAAAGCCAAAACACCAACCAAGTTTGTCCAACTGGTCACTTGCAGATCACTGAAATGCCTTGTCTCTTTCCAGGATACAACTGTTGCAGAGAAGCCTTGTTTAATCTTAAGATGAGGGGATGATCTGGGGTAGAGGCCTGTGTGATGGGAGGAAACTTGGTTGTCTTAGTGTAGTGTATGTGAAGGTGGACTGGGGAACTCAGCATGGCTTTTCCAGCCTTATATGTGGTCTTGTCTACTGTGATGGTCTGAGGATACTCACTTGTTTATCCTAAAGCCAAAAGCCCTGCTGCTGTTCCCAGTTGTGATCCAGCTCTTTCTTTCCTAGATTTGATGGCCGAGTGGTGGCGAAGCTTCCCTTTATCCCGCTCTCATACATTCAGGGCTTATCACACCGCAACCTTCTGGGTGAGGATTACACCGACTGCTCCTTCATCTTCCTCTACATTCTCTGCACGATGTCTATCAGACAGGTGAGTGCAGTCTCCTGCATACCTGAATCAGGGAAAACATCTTACCACCCATAAAGAAGGGTCACTTACTGCTCACCAGTTTTGCATGTGTTGATCTGCTTGTGACTTCCATGTGTGCCTTCATTCCTAAGCTTCATATTCAAAGCAATCTGGGATCTTTCAAACAGCCACTATACTGAAATGTGTAGGAGACTTGACTAGAGACATGACCATTGGAAGGCAATATAAGTACAACTTCCTAATTATGACTTCTTCAGTAATGAGAAGAGAAAAATATTGGATCTGCAGAAATCTTCCTCACTGTAGAGGCTCAGTCAGTCCATAAATTTGTTAGAAAAGCAGGGAAAGTGTTAAATTTGTGCGTTAGCTTTTGTCCTCTTTTTTTTTTTTTGCTGACGACTTTTTTCAGTCTTAACAACTTTGTTTGAGTAGAGTCTCTGAGGAATGCACCTCAAAGACATGTTGATGTGATAATCCAAGAGTAGGTCACCCATAACTGTCCAATAAAGATGGGTTAGTCCCATCTTTTGCAAAAAAGCAGCATCTTCCAGGATAAGGTGTGTGGTCAGGTACAGGCTGTGTTACAGCTGGAGGATGCTTGTGCTTAGCAGTGGTAGTGTGATTTAACTGACAGAAGGTCAGTTGGTGAGGACAAGTGGGTACTGTCAGGAAAAAAAAAGCAGTTTGTCCAAGGAGTGCTGGGCAGAAGTTAATAGATTCTGCGGGTTGGATGGATGCTGGTGCAATTAGCTGCAAATTATCTGCTGCTCTGTTTCCGCTTTCTTTGATTCAGTTCCTGAATTCTTGCTGCTTTTCTCCTTGAGAGTCTTGTTGCTTTTCCTTAGGGAGTGCCAAGAGACTTAAAGGCATAAAGCAGAGTAGCAAAGGGAAGTGACATGTTGTGCCAGCTGCTGCCAGAAGCTTGGGTGAGCTTGAGAAAGCAGCTGAATAATAGAAAGTTAGCACCTGTAGTCATAAAGTGCATGCTAATGCATTAAATTCTCCACAATTGGTGCTTAAGTTGAAATGTGTCTGTCTGGTCCTGTGCAAAAGTGAATAATGGATCTCTGGAGGCCATCTGGTCCATCACCTCCTGCTCAAAGCAGGGCCAGGTGCAGAGGGGCAAGGACCGGGGGCTTCCTTGTGTTCTCTCCAAAACAAATCCCATTTCACTTGACAGCAACTGGAAAAGTGAGTGCTGCTTTGAAAGAAATGAGGCATTTTCAACTGCTTGGATGACCTCCCTGACTTCCTGGGATGCTGCTGCTTGAGGCAATCTTGTGTGCTTCTGTTCTGTTACTCATCTGTGATGTGGAAAATCCCTTCTTTTCGGTGCTATAGGTTCTTATGTGAAACCAAAGAGCACTGTCTGCAAGGTTTTTCTGCAGTGGTTGAGTTGACTGGAGAACTCCATTGCTGAAAAAAAAAATCCCTTGGACTTTTTTGTCCAAAAATACAATTCTTGTGGTTAATTCTAGTCCTGGGCATTTCCTGCTGTTGTCTCTTGTGAGATGAGTAGACAGATGAACTGAGTGGTGGAGTATTCTGCTTTTGGAGAGAAACAGTGTGTGTCTGAGGAGGAATGGGATTTCAAGAGAAATTCTGGCAAATAGTCCCTGTGCAGAAGAGTTCCTGCTAATGGCCCCATGGGGAGGTATATGTAGTGGGAGGCAATAGTCAATTTAGTGCTTTGAAGAAAGGTGTTTCTGCTCTGAGGATTTGGGGGTTATAGTCTTAATAGTGCTTCTTTATCTACACAATTATGGTTAATTCTACTTGCACTTCAGCTAGATAGTTTGAAGTTTTGTTATCTTGCCTGTGGAATGAAGGGCAAACACCAGCTATGTTAGCTTGTGTAGGAGCTGGGAACAGAAGCTGTGCCTGCTGGCATCTTGCTGCTGGTTATATTACTGTTTGGAGGAACTTTACATAACAGTGTTGGGAAAAGGGCTTTGAGGAGGTATGAGAGGCCAGTGGAGAAGGGCAGAAAGCAATTATGGGTTTAAAATGCTGCCAAAAATTTGCTTCCAATGCTGTGACCATGGAGGTGAAAGCTTCATGACCCTCTGAGTCCTACTGCGTGTCAAAGGGGAAATCTTGCCAAGTCAGCTTCAAAAGAGCTTTTGGCTCCGGGGAGGAGGGCTTCTGTGGGACCAAGTGTCTTGTTTACTGGTGGCACAGAGAGGAGGTGTAGGAGAAGCCAGACAACAGGTTTGTAAGTGAGTTAGAGACTATAAAACTCTCAAGCTTCTTAAAACCAGGAGGCCCTGAAGGCAGGAACCCCACATTCCAGTGGGACTTACATGGAGAGGACCTCCTGTGTATGTGAAAGACGAGCAGTCCTGGGAGAGATGCAGGGGAGTGTGTAAGGATGGGAGAAACCAACTGGCTGGTAATTACTGACATTAATGAGATGGGCAGTAGCAGGATCAGGCAGCCTCTTCATGTGGGCCTCAGGCACGTGCGGGTAATAAACTCTTCAAACAGACTGGAAAGTTTGTTGCCTGTGACCTGGCCAGCATCTCCTGAAATAGTCAAATTGTAGTGAGTAACTTCCTTTGCGCTGTTCCCAACTCTCCCTGGCACGTAAATCCTGTCCCCTAGTTCCTCCTGCCTTCCTGTTTGGAGGGAAGAGGGTTGCTGGGAGAGGCCTTCCAGGGGTCCTTGAGCTGTTGAGTTTCATGTGGGAAAGTCTGTTGCTGGGTGTGAGGCACCATGTCAGGGTTGCATCCTCTGTGCTCTGCTCCCAGCCGACACCTGTGGAGAGGAGTTTGCTGCTGTTACTCGGGCGTCTGCTGGTCTTCACTTCCTTTCTACACAAGCCTGCACTGTAGATCAGGTCTCTCCTCTCTGAAATGTGTTCCTAGTAGGAAAAGAAGCCAGTACTTATCCTTGCTGCCCGGAGTACACTTCCCTACACAGCCTGATCTTGGAGCAGGAAACCACTTGGAGCAGGAAACCACTCATTGCCTTCTCTCTGAGACCCCTTTTGAGTTTGAAGGCAGAAGCAGCTCCCATCCTGCCTGTGATCATTTAGTGGCTCAGAAGACTCAGATGAGCAATTTATATGATTAGGTTTAGTCATCATCTCTCTGTTCCTGAGGGTCATGGTTCTGTCTGTTGGAAGCATCTCAGTGTAAAGCAGGGCATGGCACATGGGCTTTCTGCTAGGTGCTGCCCCATCTCAGCTGTGTGCACAGAGGGATTGCCATCCACAAAAATGGTCCTTGCAGGTAGTGCATGAGACTAGCTGCCCTCCCTAGCCAAGAGGGGACAGTGTGGAAGGATAATACTGGTGAGGATGGCTTGAATCCACGTGGACTGTCATCCCTTGCAAACTGCTAGAGTAGGAAATGCCCACAGGACTGGGCAGGATGCAGTGCACGCTCTTTGATCCCACAGCTGCTCTGCTAGGATCTCTGCTCTAGCTTTGTGCTGGCTCCCGTGTGGTAGGATCCTAGTCCCGCTGGCTGTGACTCTGCAGCACCCTCTGCTGCTGAACCCATGCATGGGCCACTCGCTTTCTCCATTCCGTTCTTTTTTGGCTTTGAGAAGGGGAACCACACGAGGGAGCCTTCCACTGTAAAATGCTCTCCTTTATGCCTTCAGTTACCACTGCCTGTGCTGACTTGTGCAGGCCACGGATGTAACTGCTATGGACAGATGCTCAAAATGACTTTGTAGGGTTCAATTCTGGTCTGTCTAGCCTTGAAGAGCAGTACACAGTCTAGCACACAAGTGTGACTAGACTTTTCACTGCCTGTTCAGGACTGGAAAGAGTTGAGCTGTATCTGTGTGGTGGAGCAGAGTCTGACTCCTTAAATGCAAGCC
>JAUBNY010000273.1:648996-688868 GCA_032275445.1 Crypturellus soui | reverse complement strand
ACCTCCTGAGACCCTAGATGAAATGTCAGTCATGCCCACTGCACAGATGGCCAAGGCCATATGGCTCTGTAGAGAGCTGCAAGAGTCACTGCTAGAAGAGCCATACCCAGGCTGGATCCCTGTTTGATCCCTTCCTGTGAATCAACAACAGGGATCTCCCCTAGAAAACGCGGGCCGAAGCACTAGAGGGGACAATGAGGTTAGCTGCTGCATAGACTGTGGCAGGACTGGGAAGACCGTGGCAGGGATGTGGAAGGGGACAAAAGGGACCAAGGGCACCCCTGATGCTGCCAAGTATAAGCCACACTGCACCTTCTGAGAAGGGAAAGTCAGAGAAAACTAGGAGATCAGCTGCAAGCAATTTTAATGCAAGAAGCTGGCTGCAAGGGAAATGTGCTGTCTTATCAAGTCAGAAACCTCGGCCTTCTACTACCTCCATTCCATCTCACAGCCTTTGCCTTTAGAGCAGGTGCCCAAGCCCAATTTACAAGTCTTTCAATTATCAAAGTTAGTACAGGATGTCTAGCAAGTGGCCAGAAAGACTTCCCACAGATGGGTCTGTGCACCCCAAGCCAGTGTAAACTAGGATGCTCCAGGACTATTTAAATGCCTCCCAACCCAGACACTCCTTTGAGGACTGTGTAAGGTGTTTGTGAGCTGCGAGGTATGGAAATGGCGTTTTTCTGTGGAAAAAAATAATTAACTAAATACAAATGAGGCCATGGAGGCACTAGAAGAAGTACAAGGTTGTCACAAGGTTGGTAAGGTGGTGTGGTCAGGGAAGGTTGAGGAGGAGGTTGGCTGTGGGAGGCAGAGCATCTGGCATGTTGTAATGCAGTGGATAAATAGATTGCATACAGTCACCCTTGACCTAAGCACAGGACCTCAACTGAGTCCAAAGAATTAGCACAAACACCAACTCCAAAAATTGGCTGCTGATGGTTTCTTTGTGGTGTAACATTCGTTGCCCTCCCCGCCCACCGAAATTAGAAATGGAAAGTCAGGGTTCTTACGATTATGTCTTTCACTGCCTTTATATTGCACAGAACTGTCTGGAAGAGGAATGCGCTGCCAACCTTTGCTCACTTGAATTATTTGTTTTATTATTATTACAGTTATCTAGGTCTAAGAGAGCTTATTTTATAGCGAGGGATCTTATCTTGCCATTCACTGATGTTGTGACAAAGATGAATATGCAAGAAATAAACACATCAGTTGATCACAAAATAAATAAGAGTAGAACATGCTGAGTTTTTCCCTCTCTCCTGAGGTCACGGATGGAGAATTAGCTGATAGCACTTCCTATGAAAGGTCACCCTATTTATAGCCTATTTCTCTAAACCTAGTAAGTGACTTTTTGCTGTCATATGGCCCATTATTTCTTGCTATAGTCTTTTTTTCTTGTTTGAATGGACTACCTAAATTTTCCTTTGCTTCCTGGCTCTACTGAATCAAAAGCTGAAATTTTCACTGCTTAGTAAACCTGGGAGCATTACAGAAACTTGTGCTCATCATAGTCCCTACCTGGACACATATGGGACATCAAAAAGGCTTGGTTTGTTTTTTTTTTTCCTGACTTACTCTATTCCAGTAAAGACATTGCTGTACAACTCAGAGCTGTACTCACCACCCCAGAGGTTCTTGCACATGACCTGGCAGATTTTCCTATTCCTGTAGCTGTTCAGCAAAGCATGTGCCATACAACTCCATGCTCCCAGAGACCCTTCATCTGCTCACAGGGAGTCCCTTGCAGCAGTCTCAGATCCATGATTTTCTACTCTCTTCAGATGAGGCTACAGTGATACATTAAGAATGTACTGAGAGAGCATTTTCTTTCACATAGCTGGGACGGACAAAATTCCTTTCCTCTCTTTGTCCATACTTTCTCAGTCCCTTCCATACACAAGATAGAGAAGGGTCTCTTCCTCAGCCCTTTAGAAGCTTGGAGTGGAAAATGGAACTGCAAGGCCTTATAAAAACAAACTTATCAATAGCCCTCAGGGTGCTGCAAGTTAATGAGCTGTCTATTGATTGATAATAGCTGTAGAAAGTCACACTGATGTCTAGTTTCCGTATTAAAGTCCTGCAGCCTCAGTACCCCAATCCATTCTGAGATACTTCCATATTTTCTGCAAGACAGTGCTTCTTTTGCCATCTCAAAGTGGCATTGTGCATACTGCAGCTCTTGAAAAAGTTTCTCCTGAAACAACTATTTCTAGCTCCTTGTACTGGTCTCCCTTCCTGTCCTCATATTTATTCTAATTTTCTTCCTGATGCATAGGAAGGTGGGAATACTGAAGCTACAGAGATTATAGCAACGTGTCTTGATCTCTAGGCTTTCAGATACTCCACTCCATACTTCAGTGATATCTCGGACACATCTGTTTAAGCATCTGTATATTCGCCATAAATAGCAATGAAGGAGGAAGCAGTTTGTCAATGACTGCTTACTTGCAGTATACAGATAGCACTGGTTACTCAAAAAATGAGGTGATAACTGGAGATGATGTGTAAATTATCACATTCCTATGCAAATAATTATGCCATTTCATCTTATGTATCTATGATTCCTTTATTTCCTTCACCTTGTTTCTTTTCTCTTCCAACATGTGTTTATTCAAGCTTCTTGTTAGATGCCCTTGTTTGTGCCTATGCTGGTCCACTAGAGAACAATATCGAATCCCACATGTTCA
This sequence comes from Crypturellus soui, assembly GCA_032275445.1. Taxonomy (NCBI): domain Eukaryota; kingdom Metazoa; phylum Chordata; class Aves; order Tinamiformes; family Tinamidae; genus Crypturellus; species Crypturellus soui. Next base: position 686,175 of record JAUBNY010000273.1, on the reverse strand, counting down.
TCTTCTGCTCCAAAGCTTATGCCTCCACTGGGCCAGTGGAGTGGTTATCTATCTTGTTATCTGTATCAGTTCTGATATGCAGGAAGCCTGAAATACGGCAGTTGCTGTTGTGGTGGGAATCCTTTCCAGAAATTGTCAGATGACTAAGTCTAACTCTCCAGTGATTTCCACTCTAGCCTCTTCATTATCTATTGCCTTCATCTTTCAGCAAGTCAAGCCTGTCAGTTCTGAATGAGAAAACTGTTTCCTCATCCAGCTATGAGGTATGGATAGTCTCTGATCCACTATGTAATGCAGATAGGCTCTGAAAAGGAGTTGCTGCTTAATTCTAAGAATTCATGGGAAGATGTATCAAAAATATAAGAAAAATACTTGCCAATGGACCTAAAAAAAATGTAAATCTCTGGGCTTCTCTGTGTTTCTGCCTGCTTTTCTCTTTCTTTATAAGCTCTAGAGAAGAAGCCAGGACTGATATAAGTGATGACATCATTACTTTGTTGTGAATTTTCCCCAACTGAAATATTATCAATTTAAGGAAAGATGACATTAATGTCTCTCAGTTGCACACGCTTGCCTCTCCTTGCTGACTAAAGTTTTAAATATCTTGAAATATCCTATGAGAGACAAGAAAAAAAAAAAAAAAAAAAAAAAAGGAACTATCTTGTCCTTCTTCATTGCCTTCATCTTTTTGGATTTCTGACTCGTAAAGCTTTTGCTTTTATCTGGCTATAGACACATGATAAAATGTGACAAGACTGCTCTCTGTTGGCACTTCTTGAAAATTACCTTGTGAAAGTAACATTTGAGGCATCATTCAGGAACACTCTTTCAAAATTAAATAAAAACAGTGGAGGAGATATGCTTGTTCCATGGAGAAACATCCTAAATAAAAGACACCACATATAAGAGGGCTTGTAAGTGACACTAAGGACCCTGACTGAGCTCTAAAATGGAGAAGGAGACAGACTAAGCTTAAGATGATTGGAATGGAATGGCTTTAGACCCTGAAAAAAACACTATGAGGTCAGGAGCAGACAGACCAAACAGGCAAATGTCATTATTTAGGCAGATCCAGCCTGACAAATAAAAAACTAAATGTATTTTTTTAATAATTCCATTTAAACAAAGATATGCCTACAACTAGGGAATTAAGCATACAATTTTGCTCGTGTAGAACACAGAGTATTGGAGGGCAAGCCAAGATCATCTGTACAATATCTTCAATGGTCTTCTGCAGTTGTATTCCAAGTGTTACACCTTGGTCTGGCTTTCTCGTTGTCTTCCCAACAGCCAGAACTGCTGTTCCCAGCTGAACAGGACAGGTCATAACTTAAAGGATTTTCTGTTATTTTTTTTTAACCTGGTAGAAAAGTTGCCTTGTTTCAAAGAATTTTATTTGTATTTTTTTTTCTTTTTTTAATCAAGACAATTTGAAGTGAAACCATTCAGGAGCATTATGAACAGCATTTCTACTGCAGGTACTCTTTCATCTGGTTGACTATGCACTCAATTTTCATTTGAGAAGAAGAGACCAGGATGGGATGCCTCTGCCCCAAACAATTGGATTTGTGACTCTTCTTCCGTGTTTTGTCTCAGTGTGTGCTAGGGCCTACAGTCCCGCTGGCACAAATCTTTCCTTCTTGAATGTTACAGAGTGACTGTACCATGGACAGGTCTATGGGGAAGAATGAAATTGTGTGTTTGCATTTAATTATGATATATGGGAGGGAAATAAAGTACCCTGTAACCTGTCACCTCTACTCCCCACACCCTTTGGACAGTCTATATAATGAAGGCACACTCTTACATCTAGATGAGGTTTTTCCATAGTTGGTGCCAAAGGGCACCTGGAGAAGTTTGTATTTCTGATTCCTGTAGCAGGACATACAAAGGAATAAAGTTTCAAGAGCTCAACATCTTATTTGCTTCCCTTTTGGTGCATCTGTGACAAGTGCAGAACAGACCAAAGAAAATATTCATGGTCAGACAAGGATGCAAAAGAAGTTCCAATCTGCAGTAAACAAATATTCCCAAGTACAAACCAGCTACTATACACTAGAGCTCTGGCTGTTTATTATCCCTGAGGCAGAAGGAAAAGGAGTGAGAAGAACAGCATGAACACTGTCATGAAGTTACCAAGTGAAAAAATAACCATATATAAAAGCAGCTAATACATTTTTTAAAATATATCATTGTCTTCATATATATAAAAAAGTATTCCCATTGGAACTATAAATTCAGGGATAATGGGTACACTAAGAAGAAATCAAATTATCATACAGAAACATACAGAACTTCCTTCAGCAACAGTAGCGGAAGGAAATGGCTTGTGGCTTCCAAGGCAATGTTCATGGTAGCTGTGTGACAAAAGGGAGGGCGGAGCTATGCACCGGATTGTTTTTGTATGAGGTTGCATCATTGTGGGGACAGGGGACTCACAATGATACATTTCCCCAGAAGGCCTTTACAAAAAAACCCTACATGTTTAAGCATTGTGGGAAATTGTGCTGACAGATGCAGAGCACTCTGCAGCATCATGGTCATGCACTATCTTGGTTTCTTGTGCGAGACTCACATGGGAATCTCTTCTCTTACCTTCCATTATCTGAGAGCTAGAAGCCTATCCTCTCTGAGAACAAAGCAGAAGATTCTGGGATGATCTCAAAATAAATTTTCAGAAAACCAGGTCCACTGCAGATATATCTAAAACTTGTAGGAGCATATGAATGGGGTAACATTTTACTGTTGCAATAATGTTTTGCTAAAGAGTGAAAAAATGATTCTTTATTAACATGATGAACTGTTACAAAAAGAGTTCTGAAATGCTGAAATGTAGCCAGTGCCTGTCAGAGTGCTGCTTTCTGCACCAGCCGAGAAAAAGAGGCAGTAAGTGTAAAGTAGTTTTGGGCCTTAAATAAGACTCCAGTGTCCACTGGCTGAATGTCATACCTGTCAATTCAATATTTCTCTCTGATGATTCTCCACACTGCCTCACTCCTGTTCTTCCTAATAGATATCAAGGATTTGACCACCTGACTAAGTCTTCTGGGCTCTCTTGTGTGTGGATTACTTTTAAACTATTAGTGAATTGAACAGGGTTCTACATGAGTATTCAAGAGGGCTGACCTGCCAGTGAAGAGAAAACAGATGAGTTTTAATTTTTTGCTACAATGGTGAACCTCCCATATGAACAGAGTATGTGAACATGACAGCCAGAAAGCAAGTAATATTTGTTTATTTAACTTCACATGCTAAAGAATGGAAGGATGACTAGTGTTTAGAGGCTGAGTCAGAAAGCTCAATTTATAAAGAAATTATATTTCTAGACGCTGACAGCCTCTACCAATTTGGGTCCCTCTGTAATATTTCTACTGCAAATCTACAATATCATATGGTATCAATGGGAAATATGGAGATTAGAGAATGGTTGTGAAATAAGTTGAGGTGAAACACAGGACAATAAAAATAAATATCAAAAAATTCTGAAATGTGCTCTTGTAAGCTTCTGTTTACTGAAATCACCTGCAATTCATCTCTTTTCTTTGCTTATGATACAACACTTTGTCACTGTGAACAACAATAAGATGACTTTCGGCAGTGGCACAAAGCTTACAGTGATGGGTAAGAAATCTTTGTTTTCTTTTTTAAACAACTTGAGACTCATATCTTTTCTTTAGAGAGCTTGTTTTATATTTATCAACTCTTTCATTATTAAACTGGTATTTTTCTGATAGGCCAATAACCTAATTTACTCTGGAGAATAGAGTAATCTAGGTACTTTAGGTAAGACTACACTGCTCTTTGGAAAATGCATTTTCTGTGAGTAAAGAGCTGTCTATAAAAATAATGAGCATGAGGAGTGGATTGAAAAACATATGCAAATAATAAATATAACGTCTTTATAAATGAACATCTGAAAAAAATATCTAAAAATATAACCTTTTTCCCATAGTTCTACTTCTTCTGGGGCAGCAGGTAATTAAGGACAGGTCACTGAAGAGCTCTCTGGAAAGGACTGAATTACAGTCAGACTTTGGTCAAGTTGAGAAGACAAAATCAAGAATCTATAACTAAAATTACTTTGGATTATCTAAGATTAAACTAAAGCATATTTTATCAGAAAAAAAGAGGAAGGCAAATATTCATACCAAATAGTCATTTTAATTGTCAAAACAAAAGCAAAAAAAAATCAGTTTTATCATAAGTAATGCAACTATGTTGTAGCTCATTATTTAATTCATAGTTGTTCTCTATCTCCTCCACACCATGGAAACTTTCCACAAAACAAGCTGTTCTGTCTGCTTCTAAGATCCTGATAAATGATGGTGATCTATACTTCTCATTATATTGTCCCTGTGGTCAGAAGAATTGATGCCTCAGACTCTTCTACATAATCCTTTCACTGGAAAGTAAAATGCTTGGATAAATGATACAACTCGGTCTCTACAGCAAAAATTGAGACTCCTGTAATACTGTGCAGTGATCAGTATATTTTTGAGGTAGAGTATGCCTCCAAGATGCCTGAGCTGATGAGAATCAAGATACTGATGCCTCATTAGCCATAGCCAGTTGTGTAACTAAGTAGAATATTCATAACTAAGAGAACAGATAGAATAAAAGCAATTCAGAGGAGGCCAAAGGGAAGGATGTTTGGGCAATAAAAAAAAAGACATTTATTTTACAAAGGTTTCATGAGGTTGATGCAGTTTAAGGAAATGAGGATCTTCATCTAAAAATAGGCAAAATAAATTATTCTGCCTGCATAAAGGAAATATTTTCTAGTAATGCATCTACATATATCTCCTCTAAAGAAATGGTAAAAGCTCCAACAGTTGATTCACCTAAGCAAAAGGGCTCTGGAAATGGCATTTCTGGCATTCTGGTGACCAGATTTCACCCGGTCAGACACACAGATATGATAGTGGCCCCTCATATACTTTTCCATTTTCTTAACAAACTCTAAATTAATGTTTTTGTGCTTTGCCTTTTGCTGGTAGTGCATGACCTGAGGGTTGGTCCACAGATCAGCTGGGACCTCTGACAGCCTCTGACAGCCTCAGAGTACTAAAGTAGAGGACAGGTTTTCCTGAAGCTGCAAAATAGTGTGAGTAATGAAAGACTATACTTCGGCAGTGGGACAAAACTCACAGTCCTAGGTAAGAGAGAAGTCAGATCTTCATGGTTTATGTGATATTTTTTGCGGGGAGGAAAGAGCATTTTCAATTAACTAATTAACTAATTAGGACTAATTAGGATTTTTCACTCAGCAATAAAGATAGAACTTATGCTTCATTGGTTATTTAATAGAAAGAACATTACTAATGGGTTGGTATGGAAATATAGAGTGTAAAGGCCCTTTTTAAAAGATGCTTGTATGCTTTGTCTTATGATATTCTGTCTTCCTTCACTGTGAACCTCATGGTGAGAGAAAGGAAGAAATAATTCTGTCTCATCTCAACATGTGTCTCTGTCCAAAAAAAAAAAAAAAAAAAAAAAAAAAGATGCAGGGGTTAGGAATTAAATGTTTTTCTCTGCTACTTTGCAAGTTTGGGCTGTTTTGCCTCACTATGTATCAACCAGGAGCAGTACTTCAGAGACAAGAACAGACTCACAGTTCCAAGAAAAGATTCTTGTGGCTGTTGGACCATGCAGGAAAGGAACAGCTGCTCTCTGTGTAGCTGATGGGCAGGCTTCCCAAAGTTCCTGTGTGACACTATCTCCCTCCAGCATTCTTTTTCATTTTTTTCTGATTTACAAAACATCTGTATTCTCGTTCTTTCTGTGAATTTTCTGTCTGTCTGTCTGTCTCTCTCTCTCTCTGTCTCTGCTTTCTCTCCCTTCTTCCTCCCACCTGTCAGAAGGGAAATATCCTTACCTATACCAAGTGGCTGCTGTTTTGGAATCACAGGAGAAAATAACTTTTTCCGTCACTGCCAGATCTGATAGCAAACTGTAGAAATACACACTAGAATCTGGTCCCACTCATTCCTCCCTTTCCCCTCACTCTCTCTACTTTTGGGAACTAGATGGCTGACAAAAAGTGTATAAGGAAGTATACAGCTTTTCACTTCACCCCTTGTCTTTGGAGTTGGCATTGTGCTCAGAGTTAAAGGTAAGCAGCTGTGATTTACTGTGTGCTCTATCTATCTGAAGGATATTTGAAATTTTCCTTTTCATTAATGATAGGTAGCTTTAACAGAGACGATTTTCAAATGAAAGCAGAAGTGAAAAATAACGAGAAACCGTGAAACCTACCTTGACGTGAGGGTAATGGAATAAATGCTACACCTTTCCTCTTAGATGTTGGAAGAATTTGCAGAAGGGCATGCACGAACATATGATTAAGAGTGATTAAACGTTTTGCATGTGGCTGCCAGGACCATTGTGAGAGATCAGAACAGAATGGACTAGTACACTGATAATTCTTTTATGATTGTTTTGGTTTTTACTTGCATCGGTCTCCTTGTTCTATATCAAGTATGCTCTTCTTTTTCTGTTTTTCTTTGTCTTTTTTTTTCTGTTCTACTGGCTGCCTTTTTCTCCTGTCATCCTCTGTCTTCTTTTTCTTTTAGCCAGTTAAATCCCTCAGTATTCTGCTTTTTCCTTCTTATCTGTTTCCATATCTTTGCTTATTAGTCATTGTAACTATGAGCCAGTGAAGTTACACCAGACAAACTTTTAAGATTAAAAGTCATAAAACCAAGCATTAGAAGGGAGCAATAGATGTGAATAACCTCTGCTCATGTTCTTTGGGAAGAAAACAGAGCAGTGCAAAACTTTCTAGCCAATTACCTCCAAGGCTATCTATATACCTTTTTTTTTTTCCCCAAGGATTTTATGAACACACATGTTTTCACAATAGGGTCCCAAAATTCTTTACAAAATAAGTATTGACAAATTGAATTATTGTTAGCAGTTGAAACACCAATGCTTAATGGCCAAGATCAATGTAAGTTATACATTTCCGCTGACTTATATATATACAGTCTAGAAAAGAGGGAATGAGCAAGGACAGCCTTCCCAATTTATACTTCTTTCACTAAAAATATTAAAACAGTTTTCTCTTTGTGTAATTCTATGGTTCCTTTGCCTGTATTTATGTTTTCATGTGTGCTCTGTAGTCCAGATGGGTTTATCATGCTAGACCAGTAAGAAAGGCTCTCTATCACTCAGAGGAGCTCCATAATTTAGTAATAGAATGAAAAAAAAAACTGTAAGGAATATCCTGCCTTGGGTCACAGCCTAATTTCTAATTAGCAACTCACTGTTTCTGTTTGTACTCTTTTGAAGTACACATATGTTGCTTTTCGTCCTATACATAAGTATTAAAGCTTTGGCAAAAATAACTTTTTTTTCTGAGTGTATAGAATCTTGCATCATTTTGAACAGATAGGTAGTTTAAGACAAGGTTTTAAAATATGTAAAATCATCTAAATAATAAATAACATAAAGAAGGATATCATACTCTTAAAACGGATGTTAAGTTAAAATTGTAACAGAACTTATCTCATAAACATTTAGACTACCTACCTAAAATTTTCTTCACTTTGAACAGTGAGAAGAAATAATTCCTTGCATTCAAGTAATTTCCTACATAATCATACAAGTAAGCTGTTCTCTGGCAGCATAGTTTTGAACAATGCATCTTCTTACTAAATCTCCATAGATGTATCAAAGTCAGTGGAAGATGCTTGTGCCTTATAAAAAATATATTTTTCTGTTAGTGCAAAATCACAAATAAGAGTCCTTTAGCACTAGTGGATGCTTGAGTGCTTATTAGTTTGCTTAGCCTCTTATTAGTTTCTTTATTCTTCTGAGATAAACAGCACAAGGATTTTGAACAGTACTGCATTTCTGTAGACAGGCCTGTAACAAAACCATTTTGGAAACTAGTTCCCAAGCTACCACTTAATGAGCTCATGGACTGGTCAATGCTAAGGTCAAAAAGGACCACAGAATTATCATTTCAATATCTTGTATATCACACACCAAAACAATTTATCTATTTAATTTTAATTTTTAATAAGCATAACAAACTAACATAAAGCTTGAATTCAGCTAAAGCATGCAAGTGTCCAGAGAAGATTGGAAGACAACTAGAACTTCAGAAACCACCTCCCTTTTGGGCAATTTGTTGAAGCAGTAGATCAATTTTTGATTAGTTCTGCTTTAATTTAGTCTGGATTTATTTGACTTCAGCTTCCAGACATTAATTAATTCTATGCTTGTCTCAGCTAGGATACTGTTCTCTTGTACTGTACAACAACCTCACTTGTCCTACGCTCTATTGATGTTCTTTTATCCAAAGATTTCTTGCCAAGTTCCTCATCATTCTGTAGCTTTAGCTACGGTGACTACAGTGCCAAAAAATCTAAATTTTGCAAGTAGGGTAGGGTGCTGGCAGCAGGGTTCCTCAACAGTTCCAAGCAAGACAAATGATGAATTAGGTCTAAGGTCTGTCCAGAAATTTGTCATGAGTAAAAGAAGATGGGGGTAACCACTACACTTGAAACAAGACTGGAACATGGGTCCAGAGCCCATCCAAGAGACAGGGCCAAAGACGAGACTGAAGACTGAAGATACGAGGCATGTATGAGGAGACCATTCAAAAGACAAGATACCTACAATGTATGCTCAATATCTATTCAGGAGACAGGACCAGAGACCAGATTGAAGACACTTAGGCCTACAACAGATTCCTGCTAAGAATTGGAGGTCCTGAACTGAAGCTTGAATGGGGACCTTGATCCTATGGCAGAGGGTAGGTGTGGGTGTTTAGGGCCTCTAAAATATGTGGGTGCCTTCAGGTTGCTCTAAGAGCAAACATCACATGCTGGAGCCCGCCTAAACATATCACTCAAATAAAATGAGATTTTTATTCCATCTGTCAAATTTTTATTCCTTCTAATATGTATTGAGAAACAAATCACTAATAACTGTTATGGCTGAAAACTTGAGACTGTTTTTGACAGCTATTAAAAATTTTACATCCTTGTAACACATTAAAGGTAGTAAGCTAAAGAAGTGATTGTAATCCAGGCAAAAACGTGAACTGGTTTAATATATAGAGAAAGTGAAAGAAATCAGCCTGGTGTAATATGACTAGACAGGTCACTGATAAATTATGTCAACCACTTAAGCTAGAAAACAGTAAAGATAAGAGCTCCTCGAGACAAACACATTCATGGATATCCAACACTATGCAAAAGACTGAACTGAAGGAGGAAGACCTATACATAAAAGACAGGCCACTAGCCTGAACTCAAACACCTTGACCTACTGGAATGAATGTTTCCTCAAGACCATGGTGCTAGCCGCAGCTGTACCAAAGGCCTTGTTTCATGTCTTCTGTCAAGAATATGGATGGGTGTGAGAATATATGTATACATATGGGTATGCACATACCAAAATAGAGATCTTAGAAGAGAAACTGCTATCCATCCATTATTCCTATTGCACTTAGTAAATGTATTTTAGATTATATGACACTGCACAGTGGTGTTTTGTTCTTGTGTATACGGATATTACCTCATTCCTAAATTGCCCCATGAGAGCAAGTCAACACTAACCTTTGTTCATTCACTTGGGCTATTTAGTTCCCACTGCTACCTATATGAAGCATTTACACTTATGTCTGTCTGTCTTTCTTCCAGCCTGTCATCGCTCACCAGCCATAATTTCCTATTTCTCATCAGATTTAAATACAAGTTAGGTTGTTGAGTGGTAATGGATGGGAGAAAAGATGTAACAATACAATTCTGGACACAGACATATAGAAATACCTCTATCTTCTCAAGTGTCTCTGTCTTACGATCACTCTAGCTAAGACTGTCCTTTTTCTGTAGTTCAGTCAGTATAAGATCAGACTCTGGCATTTTCTTAAGTTCTTCCTGAGCCACTGGGAGTGGTGCTGAGGGAAGGACTGTTTTTGTATCAAGCTCAATCATTGTGGGAACAGTGGGGCAGCACAGTAATGCATTTCTTTGGGAGGTCTTTACAAAAACCTCTTGGAGGTAATGAATAAATTTTGAGGCCCCTGAGGAGTATGCCCAGCAAGAACAGATGAACAAAGTATGAAGAATCCTCTGCTACTGATATTCAGACTCTAACCTGTAACTACACACATGAAATATCATGTTATTATCTATCAAAGTCCTCATTCCTGCTCATCTTCACATTTCTAGTCAAGTAGAAACGTATTCTCTGAACAGAAATCAGCACATTTGTGATCCTTAAAGAGGCCACATGGGAAACATACTGGTCCATGTAATGCCTTTCTGCTCCCACAGGAGGTACTAGAAGATTCTGTTTGGATGGGAGCTGAGGAGAAATGAATACAATAACATCATGAGAAAAAAGTAATTTGTAAAGGTTTATAAATACTGTTCTTGATAGAAGAAAGCTCATAACATATAAGAAATGCCAAAAGAAATACTATCTCTTCCAGCATTCCCGCATTATCATTTTAATATCATGCCCAACAGGCTACTTAAACATGTTAATAACATGTTTAAGCCAGTTTCCAGTTTCTCACCAAAAAAAAAACCCTTTTGCATCACTTCTTTTTAGGCACCCAATTCTATGACCTAGTTTATAGCAATGTTAACATTTCTTCCACTGTCTCCTGCCATTATCAGTCAAAATCCCTGGGATTGTATGCCAACATTATACTTCTCCCTATCTTTTTCACACAGAATTTTCACATTCTTCCCTCCCCGTTTTGTTATGGGGAGGGGCATATTTTGAGATAGCCTTTGTAACATTGTGATATATATTCTGCAGTTTGGTCCTGGGACCCAAGTAACAGTATTAGGTAAGTGGAAAAAAAATCTTACACTTTTAATAAATCAATAGTAATAGAATTTTTCTCAGAGAAAAATAGAGAGTTACACAAAAATGGGCAGGAGGGAAGTCAGAGGAAAAAGGTGTAAGTTGGGTGATTGAATGAGTTTCAACAACTCTGCTCCTAATTAGCAGAATTTAGGGATGGCAGAAAGGGGATAGATTCACTGCTTCTGCATTTATTTGCAAAAGGTGTCTCCGATTAAACTTTGAGAATAAGACTGAGAAGTGGGAGTAAGATGTCAAGATGGGAAAAGTGATTTGCTAGATAGGCAGGAAGATTCACTAGATAAAGCATCTCCTGGAGCAATAGTTCGACTTTTTCAGCATATTCTTCTGCATAAGTCCATCATGCTCTAACACAGATGAGAGTATAAAGGTCCTCTCTGCATATCATACAACAAAAGATAGGTTTTATGTGCTGTTGATAGCTTCTAGTGGCAGATGATTCTGGTACCTCTTCAAAACACTGTGCAAATTCACCACTGATCTTCGGACAGGGTACCCAGCTGACAGTGCTAGGTAAGTTTCCCTGGGCTCTTTTGTTGTTTAACCAAGATAATACTCATCAGAGAAAATGCTGACACAACTGTAAGAAAGTACTAGGGAGCCGACTTTAGAAAACAGGTTAAATAATTTATTATCTTGGCTAAAGGCAACTAAGAGCAATTGCTAAATTCATGTCCAATGACCTAAAAAAAGGGGAAAAAAGTCTCTATTACTAAGCATATCTGGAAAATTCAAGCTTATCTAGAGTCAGTATGAGATCAGACGAGTTAATGTGGGGCAAAGATATAAATGAAAATTCAATCTGTGGTCCCTGAACTTAAACTTGATGGAGGTACGAGAGTATTTTAAGAAAGTAGCCACTACATGCTTTCATTATTTTTATAGTTTTCTTTTGATATTTAATCTTTATGAATATCAGAGAAATAATGTAGATCTAGTGAAATTTTTCAATATGACTAGCACATCCACTCTGACATTTTTCCATTCCTATTCTGTTAAATTTGCCAGTGTGACTGGTAAGAAGGAAAAGTTTTTTTCCATGTCTTGTATCTGTCATATAACCACATTCTCACACATCTGTAAGTGAAAAATGGGCTAATTTTCACAAAAATAACAGGCAGGATTCAAGAGTGATAAAGAGGGTTGATATTTGTAGCTGCTTTTTCTATCACTGTGTTTGTACTCTGGAGCTGAGTTTGGTCAGGGCACAGTGCTACCTACACATTTGCTCTCTAAAAATTAATTGCTTCAATGAATAGGTTGTGAGTCACTTCTCAGTTAATGCATTTGTTTATTTGAAAAGGATATAGGTTTAAGGGGAATCTGTCATATCTTTCTTAATGTCATTATCATAATTATTTTTATGATTATTAAGGATAATATCCTTATCATAATTATCATTATCATGATAAAAATATATATTAATTCTAAGAGATATCTGGGTATAGAGCCCATAGAAAGGAATATTTTTTTTGTGGTTGTCGTTTATCCATCTCTACAAAACACTACAAATAGGAGAAAATAGGATACTGAACGATCAGATTGATGTTCTGATTTCAACTGTTACTTAAGTTGTCTTGTGGCTGGTGCAACCATAAAAGTACTGTTTTATGAGAAATTAGAGAATGCCTTTATGTGTTTCAGACTCCCAACATTTGAACATTTTTGATATCTTCTGCTAAACAATATAATCTCCTTCAATAATGAATATAGAGTCTTATAATTCTCTTCTTACTAAAGGAGGAAGTCTGAGTTGATTTCTCTTTTACCCAGTCTCAGAAAATGCAGAGTAATAATCATAGTCTCCCAGGTTTTAGCTAAAGAAAAAATAGTTGCCCTTAAAAGAGTCACTGCCATTTGGAACAGGGATCAGGCTGAATAATATAAGAAAATTTTACAAATCTTTGTTTGAAATAAAACAAAGAAATCCTACTTGAGATAATTTTACAGCTTTTTCTTTTTGAATCACTATTATGTATTTTACTCCATTCATGTTTAAGTTAATCTTTATGTATTGACAAGGTCAGTTGATGAATCTCACAATTGCAGGCACAATAACTAATTTTCCCCCCATTTAGACTAATCACAGTAAAAGATCATAGTAATATGCCATTTCTGCTTCTGAGAGTTTCAAAGAAATAGACAAATTGGTGTTAATTTGTTAAATTAATAAAAATATGGAGAAGGCTATCAGGGAAGCAGGATTAATGGAATAAAGTGGAGGGAGGGAAAAGGATGAGAGAAGAGCAAATAAGAGACCTCACATCAGGTATAAGAATGTGTAATATCTCTACAGTGAAAAAGTCCCCAGAGGCTCTACCATACCTTGAACTACTATTACGCAAAAAATGGTATTTGAAGGATTAACACAGTGACAAGGCTGGCACTGCAGAGCAGCACAGAAAAAGAGTAAATAAATAGCTTTGTTGCTGCATCGTGAGGTTGTGCTCTGCCGATATCCAGTATTTTGGAGGAAAAAAAAACAGAAGTAGCAGTTCTGGGTAAGAGGGAATCATGAGAGGAGTGTGTTAAGCTGTGCAAAAGGCAAGATTCTGGGATTGCAGTCCTGGTAAATATAAAGGGAAGTCTCTGGATGTAGATAGAGGATGAAGAATAATCTCCCCACCAAAAATATAAGGTGTCTCAATATATTCTATATAGCCAGAATAGACACTGCATAGCACTATGCAGCAGAATGGAATATAAAAATATTTCCTGCACTATCTGGCTGAAGTTTAATATAACCTATAAAGACACATACCTACAAAACATTTGATGAAAATGGCTGTATTCATTAAGCCTACCAATGGAATTTGGACCAGTCTTGTGCTCACACATAGACCTGCAGACTGATTATGGTGGAAAATGGACAGAGTGAACGGGAGAGAGATTTGGAAATGGTAGTTTTGGAGAATCATTAAGATATTATGTTGTGGAACAGATAAGCTACAATTCAAGGACGGATATGACTAACAGCTCTAGGTAAGAAAAGGAAATCCAGTAAACATGAGTTTCTTTGAGATTCTAAAATTAAAAAAAAAAAGGTAATTTTTGGTAGGACCTAAATCAGTACAATTTTGTGTTCCTCACTGGGATCCACTGAAAGAAGACGAGGAGAAAAAAGCAAGGCAGCATGGCATATTTAAGACCAGGTAAGCAAAATGGAATAGTAGTGACACAATAGTGGCTTTATGCATGAATGAATGAATCCATTGTGCTCTGTCTCTGGTCAAAAAAAACATATTGCTGAAGAAAAACAAAGCACAGTTGTAGATAGTGTGATATTATCTGTGTATTCCCTTACTGACAGCTTTTCTGTTCTCACAAAGTAGGATCTAATAGCAGTTTAAGGAAAAGATAAGTGGTCTATTTGTCCAATCACAGGAAGACTGTAATAAAATGCATTTTTATCAAATTAGATGCAGTCAACTTCACTTACTAGGGCTGTGCTCATCTACACCACAGAATATAGGAAAGGAAAATGAAAAAAAAAAAAAAAAAGAAAGTGAAAATGCTAGTAGCATTGAAATGAGTGACAAATCTTCCACTAATTTCAGTTAAATAAAGTTTAAACTCTCTATCTGTAAATTGCAATTTGGTTTCTGACTGAACTTGTTGGAGTCATTAAAAGTCATGACATCTTTACCATGACATCTCTCAGCTGTCTACCATAGTATCCAGCTATTCACATTTAAAATATTTTCACTGGATTCCTGACAAAATAATGAGGAAAGAGAGAGAAATCAAAATCAGGAAAAACTGTAAGTATCCAGAAACAGAAGTTTTGTACTTACTCTGCACCTTTATATGTTAAAATATGGAACCAGAGTCTGTATATATAGCCTATTAATTTCAATGAAAATTGTAATTATAGAATAACATATCTAGAATATACTATTTACCATGCTATATTCAGAATGTAATATAAATGTAATTGCTTTTCAGATTAAAAATCATGATCCTGCACTGTCAGTGCTAACAGTTGCATTGGAGGCTCTGTGCAATGTTTCTTTCTATTCCAGAGAATAATGATGAAATCATACCACCAGCTGTAGCCATCTTTTCACCATCAAAACAAGAGATACAACAAAAAAGCAAGGCCACGCTGGTTTGCCTGGCTTCTGGTTTCTTTCCTAACTACCTCAGTCTAGTCTGGAAGGTGAACGGCGCTCAGAGGACAGAAGGGGTGGGAACTGATGAGTCTGCCACATGGAATGGCAGTACCTACTCGTTGACCAGCCGACTGAGGATCTCAGCCCAGGAATGGTTCAACCCTTTGAATCACTTTGAGTGTGTTGCTACGTTCTTTAAGAATGAGACACTGGAATCGATACACAAATTCATCACTGGTGATGCTGGTAAGGAAACAAAATAAATATAATTGGGTGTGGGAGGGAAGTCATTATCTGAAAGTTCCTGTCCCTCGAGCATGCAGTCAGAACTGAAGGCACATTTCTTGCCAGCCTACTACGCTTAACTCAGGTCTGGCAGTCCTAGAAAATGAATCCAATTCTGTTCTCCAAACTGACTAAGAGCCATGTAATTCTTATCCTCACATTCCCACATAGATTCATAGAATCATAACTGTTGGAAAAGGCCTTCAAGATGATTGAGTCCAACCATAAGCCATAAGCCCATGTCTGCTAAACCATATCCCTAAGTCTTATCTACATGTTTCTTGAACACTGCTAGGGACGGGGACTCTACCACTTCCCTAGGCAGTCTGTTTCAATGCCTCATCACTCTTTCTGTACAGAAATTCTTCCTAATGTCTAACCTAAACCTCTCCTGGCGCAACTTGAGGCCATTATTTACACAAACAAAGCTCTTCGGAAGAGGAGCTGATTTATGTGTGGGCTCAAATAAATAACAACTCCTTTTCTTCTGTTTTCAGGTTGTGCTATCTTCAAAGGTAAGTTTAAACCATTGAACTTTTCCTCCCTTGAAATCAGTGATTTTATCAGTGTGTACACGTGTGGAGAGATGTGTTTTTGTGCATGTGTGTCAGTGTCCTATGTGTGCGGTTTTGTTGCTGTTTTTTTTTCCTGTCAGACACTACTGTTCATGCCTGTGTGTAAAGCTGTGGGACTGTATATTTGTGGACCCATGCACCCATGTGCTGGTTGGATATACACACATGGGTATAAACATTGCATTTCTATTACTCTCACATAACATGCCGGGAGACTGGTGAATTTCTTATATTGCCATTGCACTAGTTGTTCTAATCAGCAGGATGAAAAAATATCTCCTTGTTTAGGATAAATTTCCTAAAGAAATGTCTGTATTCTGAAGTGTTTTGGTTTTTATTCTTTTCTCCTTTACTTTTCAGAAAACTATCAGAGAAGTGCTATAGCTGGGAAGATTGTGTACATCATGCTAATTTTCAAGAGCATGTTGTATGGGATATTTGTGATTGGACTGATGCTCAGGTCCAAGGTGAGGAACAGAGTACTTCTTCTGTACAGCTTTGCTGACTCATTCTAACTGTACTGGAGACCAGTGTGGACAAAATGAAATCTTCTATTAATGCATATACAAGCCTAAGCCTCTAAAAATTTTATTGCATGTTTCATCATTTTTAAGAGAACAAGACAGTGAGGATGAAAACAAGATCTTTAGAGGGAGAGGAGGAATGCCAGGGAGATATCGCACTATACAAAGAATGAAATATCACAGAAAAGTATAGTTTGTTTAAAGACTAGAGGGAGAAGAAGGAGGGAAAAATCAGAGAAAATTAGGAAAGATCAATAGAAGAGAAAGAAAGGAGGAAAATAAAATGCTGTAACTCAGAAAAGGGGAAGAGAATGTAAACTATCAGGAAAGAGAAAGAGAGAGAAGGAGGGGAAGAACATGAAGGAGATTTTTTTCTGTAAGATTGCATTTGTGGGAAGCATTTATTTATTTGTTTATCAAAAACTTGGATCTATTTTGATTGTTCATTTTTTTTAACATATGAAGGATTGGTGCAGGATTGAATAGAAATCATTTCTACTGAAATGTGATCAGTAAATGAAAAAAGTAAAATTTCTTTTCATGTCACAGGACTTCTCGGTTGAGTAAGCTGAATTTCAGTATTGTAAATAAAGCTTGTAGCTAAAGGAATCTGAGACATTCATAATGGAAAAGACATAATTTTATTAGTTTCCTTCTTTTCATCAGTAGTCATTTAAGTAATTAAACATCATTAACTTTACACATACACTGTCACTAATTTCTTCCCAAAAGACTCACATTAATTAAAACTGTTACTCTTGTTTTATAATAATATAAGGGATAGAAAAGCAAAATTATTCTATTGATTTCTTTTCTCCTTCATTCGTTCATCCTTCCCTTCCTCCTTCTCTCCTTTGTTCCTTCCTTCCTTCCTCTCTCATGCTATCAATTTCCCTCCATCCATCTCTTCCTAACTTCCTATCAATCCACTAAAACACAAAAAATCTCTTTCTCTCTAGCTATGTGTATTCTAAATTGCTTTAATATTTATGTTAAAATTGAATCTGAGTCATCTATCTGCAATGGACCGAACTAGAATGGAGAAGTAGACCATTCCCTTTTATCTCTGAGATTCACGTATATAATGATCATTACCTGGAATTACGTATTTCTCAGTGGCTCATCCATAACTTCTGTTTTTTTTTTCCTTCTGTCTTTAGAAAATGTATTAGATGTGTTTTGCCTTGAAAGATCAGGCCTGAAGAAGAGAGTGGAGATACGCTGCAAGTGGAAAGCTCAACTCTTTGTACACATTTCCTTACTTGCTTCAGAAACAAGCTTTTTATTCTGATAAACGTGGGAAAGCGCATTTGTTTTTTTGTTTGTTTTAAAAAATAGCTTTTAATAAAATTTAAATTAAATGTAAGCTTCCTTCCTTTGTATTCTGCATTCTCTGTTTTTCTTTATCAGCCAACATAGCAAATATTGCCCTGTCTCCTTCAGTTCTCCAAGAACCGAATGATCAGAATTGGCTTTTGGAAGAATATATAAATGAACAGAGGTAGTCTCTGCTTGTTGGAATAGCAATGAGTTAAAGTACATAACACTTCCTGCTAATACAGAAACAAAGTATATCTATGCCTTTGGAACTGAAAGCCTGGCTCTAGAGCACAGCCTTTCCTGATGTATTTAAATTACCTACTCATTATAAAAGGAAGACTCTATGTGAGACCATATGTTCCTCATGCATCAATTTCTGTTTTTATCTTTCTGTTTTGATGCAGGAAATGTAATGCTCTCTTAGTCATCCATTTCTGGACAGTATAAAGCCAAAAATGAATGACTGAAAAGCTTGCTCATTCTGCCCCATTGCAAGACATAGTTCTCTGCAAGTATAAATAAATGAGAGAGACCTGAGAGCTCCTTATGTTCTTGAATTTGGCAGATGAATAATGAAAATAAGTAAGCAAGCACCATATTCACATATTCACACTCCCCTTCCTGAACAGTATTTGGACTTGCAAACACTTACAGTAATATGGCTCCTGTTAGATAGTGCTGTTTAAAGCAAATAGGACTATTGTGCTACTGACTGTTATGCTGTGGACCCATGGGAAAGAATGAGGATAACAGAAAAGTAAAAGAAATTCATTTTTTTTACAACAGTTCATTCTGATCTATCATTTTTAAATGGAAGGCAGAATGGAGGAAGACGAAATACTAAGGTAGCGACTGAGAAGAGTTGTAGCAGCCAATATGAATAGCAGCAGTATCTTTGTAATTTATTAAATTAATACCTTGTGCTAAAAGTTAAACAATGGGTGATTCAGAGGAAGTTCGCTTACTAATAAACAAAGACAGCAGAAGCATATCTTGTATGTAGAGATGTATCTTAAACATAGGTAGGAATAATGCAGGCCATGCATGACCATACATGAACACTGGTGGACCATTGGAAGTAGCATACTTGGAAATGGAAAAACAGAGAGAGACATGGAGTGAGGCGAATATCTGGCTAAAATAACCAGTTTGAAGCCAAAGGGGCAAATATGTCTGAAAGTCTCTGCAGAAAATGGTACCTTTGGAATAGGGCAGATGACATCACTAAATACACTTAAAAATATGTCTTTATGAGAAAAACAGTTGAGTTTAGCCAAAACAGGATGCGGTTTGACATTTACTCAAAAAAACATTTTGAGAACTTATCGGCACCTCTTACCACAGCACCAGCCCAGCCAGTAAGGATGAAACACGGGGAACAGCTATCTGCCTACTATATCACAGTCACACAAAAGCAGTGACACATATGTGCCTTATGAAACCTGGTGGTTTTTTGTTATCACACAATCTTTTTGTTTCTGAAATCTGCAGTTGGTTTCCGAATGTGCAGCTGCTGTTTCTGTTGTCACACACAAAATAAAATTAAAAGTTTGTGTTTTTTGTAGGTAGCAGCTGAAAGCAGGTTGATGACCTGCTTTCCAAAAAAAAAAAGAAAAATTACATCTCTTCAAACAACAAAGCAAGATGAAAAATAATCATAGACTCATAGAAAGGTTTAAATGGAAAGAAACATCTGGAGGTCTCTCGATCCAAACTGAGATAAGAATAATCTCAAATATAAATGCTCTGACTGCAACTATGTAACAGTTATGCTTTATATGCTTTCTTTAAGCCTTCTTCAAAACCTCTGATTTGTTGGAACACCCCATGCTAATCCTACTGCATCAATGATACCACTTGGGATAATGCTGCTTTAGGCTCCTTAAGTGAAAAACGCACTGAGAGGTTTTTGTGCATCAGAGACATAAGACTATTTATGATGAGTCTGAAACATTTCATCAGGGGAATCATTTGTTGTGTGGAGATTGCAGCTTCCATTTTCTTCCATTTTAATGTCAGCCTTAAATTAACAATCTTCAATAGCTGTTCTGATGGAATATAGATTCAACAACTGACCAGGAACAAGAGATCAGTAAATAATGTGCAATTCAGGAGCCTAATTTGCCTCTCTTGCTCCAACTCCTCAGCAATATTTGGTTTATACATAGGCTATTGGCCTACATACTCTTCCTGCTGAGGAACTGAGATACTCTCTTCTGAGGGAAGGCTAGAGGTTGATGTAAAGAAAAAAAGTGACTTTCAAGTGTTATGTCCAAACTAATGGCACTAGCTCCTATGAAACAAAGCAAAAGAAATAAACACAGTAAAACACATAGGCTGCATTCTTCAAGCAGAACAGAGAAAATGGCTTCACTGATACTGTCCATATCCCCATTTTTGTTTCAATAGTCAGGGAGCAAACCTCTAAAGAGAATTTCTGTGAGTCAGTTCTGCATTGTTTCTTTAAAACCAATAGCACAGGCCTCTGCAACAGTTATATCTAGACTGAAAAACAAGCTTCTTCCTGCATGAAGTTTCAAAAAAAACCCCTTTATTTGAAGTGTAGCTGTTCAAAAGCTACAGGAAGTTTCAAACTGATCGCCTGGAAATATTCTCCGTTACCATGAAGAGTTTAGTTATGTATGTTTTTTTTTTAACTTCATGTATTTTATTTTACCTTTGAATTTTTTTTTACAGAATCAAACAGAACATTTTTAATCTAGCCAGATGAAAGATTTCTTTCATATACACATACTTTTTGTTGACTAATGATAATTTTCTCTTTGAAAAACTCTAGCCTTGTCTCATCACTCAAAACTCTCATGGCTGCAGATCCCAGAGTCTACACACCATCTGTGGGAACTATGAGAAGAACAAGCTATAATTTCAAAGTTCATAGAGCAAAATAGGTTTTCTTGACATAAACAAAGCAAATATATAACTATTTTATGATCAAATGTAAGTCATATCATGTTCACATCTTAATTATTTTTCTGTCTTCTGTATCTGTCAGATACAGAAACACTAGCATCCAGCATCTTGTTTTAGGGGCAGTTCTGTACGGAAATCTGTTGGAGCCTGAGCATTGAGCAGCCACCAAAGCAGAAGAAAGCTGGGGTTGTTCCTGAAGCAAACATCTGACTACTTCTTTCCCCTTGGTGTCCTAGCAGTATCTGTACTGATTATAAGCCCAACTTTCAGAATTCAGAGTGACCCCTGTAAGTCTCTGTCACAATCTTATCCTGTATTAAGAACATCGACTGCTGTCCCACCATGGGATTTTTGGATGCACAATGGGAACAATCACCGCAGCCACATTTTCCACATAGAGCTGTGAAAAGAGGCCCCAGAGACTAATGCCAAAATCAAGAAATCTAACATATGTGATGCTGAAACTATTCTTTCTTACTTAAATGAGGAAGGGACACCATCTGGTGGAACAAGTGGATGTTTACATTGATCCTTATGGGCTATATTTTTCACATTTCTCTATACATGAAAAGGCATTGGCTGCACTGCCTGAAAAGAGAGCTAGAGCTACTGCATCAAAGATATGTATGTCTGCCATTAAACTGGTGACTATTAAAAAATCTGTTGAAAATGTTGTGTCAGAAATACAAAAGCTTTTAACCCTGTAGGAGATAAAGAGAAAAACTAAGAGAAAAATCTCAGAGCTGATGTTAAGAATATGATTCACAATAAAAAAATGTAGCTAAGAGAGGAAGACAATATGTGAAATAGCTCATAGGAAATGTTAATGAGGCAAGTATGACTTAAGAGTTCTCCTAAAATACAATTAACTGGGCTGGAAGGAGAAACCTCATTTTACACAGAACGCAAAATTAAGAATTTTCCTTTGGATTTAGGTGGGATTTAGGGGTGAGGGGAGGGATGAGGGGTAGTTCACAGTAATACAATAGGTAGAACATTCAAGAAGAGTAGCTAGGTTCAAACCCTCTGTTTTTCTTGCTTCAAGACAGGATGTAAACTCAGATGACTCAGCTCTCTAGAGTATACTGCTCCATAGTGGTTAATATAGAGCGAATGTCCTCATGTGGTTAATATAGAACGTTTTTCTACTATATAGAAAATATAAATTTACAGATTATATCTTTTGCATGGGACAGACACAAAACAGAAAAAAAATCTAGAGAAGAATCTGACCAATGATACCCTCTTACACACCAATCATTAAATCAATGCCACATTGCTCCAAAGCAAGCAAAGGGTTAAATAAAACCTAGGTTGCTACTTCCCACAAGAACATTTTACTTCTTGGACTATTTAATGGAAATATGGAGAGCTTGAGGGAGAGATGCCATCAGCTACTCCTGGCAGGGAGTTTGTGGGAGCCTGAAGGTATCGGACTGGTACATTCTACATCACAAATGCAGCTAAGGCTTAGGCATAGAGCTGCTTGTCACTTTAAAGACTTAGACTGTTTTGAACATGGGCATAGGCAGAAATTTAGATGTCAGGATGTCCTTACCAGTAAAGATATGAAAGCACAAAGTTCTAAGCATCTTAATAATTGCTCAAATTTGCCTGGTGTATCAAAAGTCAGTTAAGTACCCTTACGTGAATCTCACTTCTGTGAATCTACTTAGGAAGCTATGACACTTTCTAGTGTTCCTTTTCCTGACATTAATTGGATTGGAAACATAGAAAGGGGATGTCAAATGGAGACAAATATGCTGATACCACAGCAAAAGCAGCATTACATGCTTGGAAGTGAATTGAGCTTTAGAGGCCTGGTTGTGAAGAAGGTTGGAAGGGACCTCTAGAGATCATCTAATCCAACCCCCCTGCTCCAGCAGGGACACCTAGAGTATGTGCACAGGGTAAAATGTTCCAGAAAACAAAATGTCTTCCCATAGCTACGAGTTTAACATGGTTTATGATTAGAATAGTGAAGGTGGGTTTACCTTCTTCTTAGTAGGAATGACTGCCTGGGTTATGGTCTTCATAAATCTAATATCCAGAAACATATTCAAGTTATGTCTAGGTGCATATAAAGCAATTGTTTTGTCAATGGATCCTGACCACTAAACACTGCTAGACCATTATCATAGCTGAACCAGCTTATTCAGAGATCATATGCCCTATGTACCTGGGAGAAACATGAACAGCCTTAGGTCCTGTCCTAATGCACAAATCTTTAAACCACACAATTTTCTGCAAGTAATATCATTATTCTCATTTGAGAATTCTTGTGGGAATCTTTGAAATGTCAAAATGTAAAAAATATACGATTAGAAAGGTTAATGTTTATATGAACAAAAATGTCAAGAACTGTTTAGTCAATAAAAAAGTTTTTAAGAAAATAAATATTATACTTACAATTTTAAAAAAGGTTAAGAAAATATTTTTTTTGTGAAAAGCTTTCCTTCTTTTGTTCTTTTGCATTCTATAACCATAGTCCTTTAGGGAAAAAAAAAAAAAAAGAAAGAAAGAAAAGCAGAAAGCCAGGCTATTTTTCTTTTAGATTCACCAGAATCATTTTTTAAAGTATTGGTGTCATATTTGCAACATTCCCTAGGTATCAAGGACATTTTAAATGAGAGATTACACACTGCAGTTCATAAGTCAGATATTTTAGCATCTTGTGCGTTTTATTTGAATAAGATGTGATACTGCCAATTTAGTAAGATTTTCTTTGTCAGTTTGTTCCATTACCTCTTCTCCAGTCAATTCAATTTCAGACAAATCCTCTGATGAGAATCAGTATTGCTAAGAAGGATTTTGGTATGGGTTTCAGCATGCATTTCATCTGTCCCATTGTGAAAGCAGATGTAGACAAATAGTTCGACTCTTTGCAGCAGCCTCTTAGCACTATTTCCATATCCAAGTCATCAATTGGTTCTAATGAAATTCTGCATTTTTTTCTCCTAATGCACATCAAGAAACATGCAGTGTTGTTTTAACATTTTGCTGGAAGTTCTGTGTTCTTCTGAATGTATTTATTTAACCTGCCAGACTTCATGCTTTATGCTGTTTTCTCCATTGTGAACAGGATATGACCTCTTATTCTGCTCACCAGCCATATGAATTTCATTTTACCCTTACTGAAACCATGCTGGGTTTGTGTGCATGTATAGCTTGCTTTTTTCTGAGTTGCACACTTTTTAGCAATCTCTCTCTATTGCCTGTAAGGATCTGATTTTCCCAGCCACTTCTTTTCAATAAGCCTCCTCAGTTTCTGTTGTTTTCTTTCTGAAGCTAAGCACAACTGTGATGAATATTTTCATTTGTTTTACTCCCACTGGAATGTTGAATCTAAGAAGATACTGGTCACAGTTACCAAGTAGCTTTTTACTGACAATTTCAGTTCCATTATTCAGGGATCAGCCAAAGGTGTTCTTTCAGGAGCCCCCTAACTAGTGATAGTATCTCTGATTCAGATTCAAAAGTGATACTTGGTTCAGTATAACTGGGAGTAATGGAAGCTGCAGCACTGCACAAGCTATTACCATCATGGTTAGGCAATTGGCATGCAAATCTACTAACCTCTTCCCATTCGATCCTAGATTTTAAGTCCATGGTGACTGTGTTATACACCAAGATGGTTAGTGTCTTGGTTTTTTTCTTTTTTTTTATTTGAACCACTTCTAACTTCTTAATGGAGATAAAACTGTTTCATCAACAATGATGTCATTTATCTCTGTTGAATAATTGGTTCATATACTTTTTAGCCTATTTTTTTTTTTCTTCAAACTTCTGGTCTGACTTATGCCAAGGCTTTTTCTTAGGACTGAACATCTTCCTCAACTTATTTTTTAAACTATAAAAGCAGAGCCTCTGCCTTGTCCTTTTCTCAGAAACCTATTTCAGTGATATTTTCTTTCCCATTTCCTATCTGGTTAATTCCACCATCTGATCTAATCTTCTCTTGAGGTTAAAGAATTTCCATGACTTTACCCATAAAGACACCTCTTCTCAAACAATCCTTTGAACTTCTCCACTTGCTTCTTAGTCTCATTAATGGTCATGTTTATGGTTGACAGTTTGTGTTTGGCATGAGTGGATCCTTTCTCCAAAAGGTACTGATCTGGTAGAGGCTCTCTCAGGGTCTTCTCCGCTGTTTCCCAAAAGTGAAACACTGGATGCGAGAAGGAGTTCGGATGTTTATTTTGTGTATTTCTTTTTTTAAACAGGATCGCCTGCATTTATCTTATAGATCTCTGCACTCTACATCTGATCTCTGGATCTGACAGAGTCTTTGAAAAGACTATCTTTTTCACATACCCAGAGGGTGGCTGTGACTGGGTGGTCACCATTCTGCATCCAAGAAAGCATTCATTATTTCCAGCTGGGAAAAAAACATGAGAAAGTCCGTGGAACTTACTGGGAATTTTACCAAGGCAAGAGCAGTATCAGAGACAAGAAGAGCATATATAAGGGTCCAGCAGGGATGTGACCTGGATGCTCGGCAAGGACAGATACACAAACACAAGGCACACTATAGTTGATACTGACCATTTATTACCTCTGCATCTGAGTGGTGTTCCCCAACAATTGCCTGAATGAGGCAATGAAGAGATGGGAAAGCATGCTGGGAGCAGGGCACTAAATGAGGTTTTTATGTACTATACAAATGTGCTGTAAGCACATTGAGCTCATTGCAAATCTCCATGCAAAACTCAGGTATAATGCCACCTTGGCACAAGACCAGGCATGTGACTATGGGTCCCATAATCCCCTGAAGGGTCAACATTGCTGCTCCTTTTCCCACAGAAAGGGCTGGCTAGCTTCTATCACTTATCTCCTCAACTTTCTTCTGCATTTTCCCACACAGTATTCAATGGCAAAATAGTCACAGACTGTTTAGTAACAATATTACACAGTGTTAAATGTCAGGTCTTTACCAACAGAATTTGCAATGATTTACACAAAAGCAAGTGGGATGGGGCAACAGTCTACTTACCTTTTAAGAGCTTGACACTTTCTGCCTGACCAGTCCAGCAAAGCACCACTGTAAGAAAGATCAAATTACTATCTTTTGTAGACAAGAACCACCAAATCTGTTACGTGACTCCTGGTATGGGAAAACTTTAAACTGGTGAGGGCATTAAATGACTCCCACAAAGTATACACACTACCTGAGTTTGTACTCTGGGTGCTCTATGTTATTCAAACTGAAAAATCATGATCTAAAAAGCTGAGAAAATGAAACCCTTAGGTTTTTTACATGGGGAAGTACTCTTAAGTAGTGGGCTGAAATAAGCCTACTGCAAAGAGAAGGTGGCGAGTTTCTGTTTGCGGTGGGAATATAAATGTATGGAAACCTGACAGCAGAATGCATCTATGCTTTCAAGAATAAAAATAGTACTGGAGTAATGGCAGTGATTTCAGGCTTGGCCTTCACCTATAGCATTACATCTTGGCATAAAGATTAAAAGTCTCCTGTTTAAATTAACCATCTCTTGCACACGGTTTTGTTGCAAAAAAAAAATGTTTTTACTCCCATAAACCTTTGAAACCAGTGACACGAACAGCAAGCTTGCAAATATCAGCCCTTTAAAGATAAAACTGCTCTACAGACTGAGACACAGAGAAACCCAAACCATGAAATCTGGTGAATAAAGAACTGCCTAGCTAAGGTTTTCACACTTTCTTCAAACAAAAGATGCTGCTTTTGGACACAGACACATGATGCACCCTTAAGAGCCATTTTGAATGGACAGTTAAAGTGTTTCAGAAATCCTTAGGATTTTAGCAGTAACTCAGTCTAGGACACAGAACTTTTATGGAATCTTGCTGTTGGCAGCAGTGTCTTGAGTTACGTTTTACCTCAGGCTCCCCTCACAAAAATGTTTCACTCAGGCTATAAAAGCTGAGAAAAACATTTCACTTAGAGGAGCTAATGGCACAAGAGTGGTACCTACTGACAGGAGAAGAGAAGTGCAGCTTCTTAAGCCTGAAATAGTTGTCCTCGCGTTTTGGCTGGTGTACTATACAGAGAGTGTGGTAACTAATGGTGATTATATTTTAACAAAGGTATGTAATTTTATATTTTTTTATTATGTGTGGGTGTGCTACATATATTCATACAAACACATATGTATACACATTCAAATAAGATACACATTATTTTAAAGGCAAAAGAAATTTAGACATACCATAACTATACATTTTTTCTATTACTTTGTATCTTACAAAGTAAAATCATATTTCAGGAATAATGTCAAATAATCGAATTCCAAATCACTCCTATCACTGCCTGACTCTTGTTCACTTAAAGGTTCCATTAGAGCTCAAGTAGGTTTGATCTCTTTGTCTTTCATTCTCTGTTGCTTCATGTTCTCAAAATGTTTTGTTTTTATTGTTCCTACATTACAGACACTATCATATAATTTTACTCCATTTTGCAACAGAGTTGTTTTGTTTTATATACAATTGTGACCTATTCACCTTCAATCTTGGATGCAAATCTATTGATTTCAATATTGATCTTTCTGTAAATATTCAGGGACATGAAAAGTGATGAAAAGAATGAAAAGAATTCTGAGCTGTGGCTACATACCATGAGACCGAAACTTGGCAGGCACTGCCAAAAAGGTGAGATTAGACAGTCTTACTGCTTTAATCATTACAGATTTTTACTTCTATACACCATGGGCTTTAGTGATTTTTTTCAAATCGGTGTTCTTTTGGTTGTTGTTGTTGTTGCTTTCTGAAATAATACTGTGCTGTAAGGAAAAATATGATAACTGAGCTGGGAAAAGCTCTTTTTTAAAAATATATTGCCCTAACTACAATTGTATTTTCCATCCATCAGAATTAAGCAGTATATCAACTATAGTTCCATATATTGCATTATAATTATATATATTAGAAGGATATGACATGAAATTATTTTTACACAGTAGAGATCTCAACGCAAAATATATTAATAGATCCTTGGAGATACTTACATAGTTATGTGTTAGGATTTGCTGAACCAGAGAGCTCGAGAGAGGCAAGGCTGCCACGGCTCTACATCCCCAGGTCCAGCCAATAGTGAGGCTGAGTGTGCATTCCCAATAAATACATGCAAGCCACACAAATTTATCCTAGATGGAATTTTCACACAAACAGAGAGCACTAACAAAGCTTCATCATGTGCACCTTTCTGACTGATCAGCTTGAAGATCAATTAGAAACATACATCTATAGAGCATGTATCCATCCAGTAACTGGCCTTAGACGCTCAGTCCATTCCATAGCTGACTCTGGCCCCTCACTCACTCCAGTTGCTGGCACTTGGGCATGCAAGACGCTGAAGTCCACAGTTCCACTCCAACTGCTGGTACACAATCCTTCTTGCATCTACCAACAGAGTCATATGCACTATGGGTCTCACTAGTAACTCTGACAGTTGGTTCCCAAAGCAATTTTTCTACTCTACTCAAATCTGGCTTGATTTTCGCTAGTGGTCACACATTGACATACCCACACAAACCCTGCCCTCTCCACTTTCTGGCACCTCAAATAAACCCTACGACTTGTGTTCCCACTCCAGGTGGTGGCATGTGAACCTCCATGCTCTTACTTACCCACAGAATAGAGAGCCCTCTCACCCAAGCTCATAGCTAGAAATGGAGATTAACAGGAAAACAGGGTAGTCTGCTGATCAGGCATCCCTTGGTCAATAAGGTGATTCCAGCAGTCTCTCCCATTTACTCATCTGGATGGTTTTCACACTTGGACTATGGGATTGATCTCCCTCACTTGACAGCCCTGGAGGAGTTAGATCAGTGTTCTCCATTTTTCTAATTAGGTTACTGAAGTTCCGCTGCCTGCTGTTGTTCCTCCATGCTAGTTTGTATTTGTGCAGAGAAACCTTTATATAGATACTGTTAGGTTATACAATAATATTTAAAACTAAAAAATAGCATTTTTTTCAATTAGGAAATTGTGAGTAGTCTGTTACGCTGACATTAAAATAAAGGTGGCATACTGAAGACGAGTTTAAAAAAAGTTTTTAATTCAAAGATGAATCTAAAATTGCAGTTTAATGTTATAACTGCTTCAGTTAAACCTTGCACAGCATCTGAAAAGGATAGTCTTGCTCTTCCCCTAGTAGCAGACTCCTGCATGGGAACATATTGGAATGTTAGGTGGTTTTATAACTAGCCAGAAGAGCATTTTGAACAAGGAAAACTAAGATGCATATCCACATATCAAAATTAATAATTTTCTGTGTTAGTAATTAGGTGATTTAGGTCACTCAAGTCCTTTGTCATGCTGTAGTCCAGAGATGCGAGGCACAGAAGGGGTAAGAATCTGCACCTGGAGGTAAAAGGAAATGAAAATCACTCAATCTAGTGGGCCTATAAGTCCAATGAGTTCTAATATGACACTGCAATTTAAATTACATGTGTGATAATATTGCTACAGCTCATAGCAACGCAGCCACTATATGCACATTTCTATATTCTCTATTTATGAAACATCAGATATTCTTTCCTGTTCTTAGTCCAGGTGTCTATGCAATTGTCAGTTTCCTGGTCTGTCTTCCGTCAGGTGAGTCTAAAAGACTGAACAGTAATGATTAGCCTTACCAAGTGATACATTTGACACTCCACAGAAGTTACAAATAGCACATCCTTTACAAGAACAGAAGAATAATCTACCTCCCTCTCCCAGTTCATCAGCTACCTCACAAATGATAAAAAGACACAGTTATAACCGCAAGATTTCAAGTTCACAGTGGAGATGAAAAGCCTTTTTCCCCCAAGCTCACAACAGCCTGTATGTGGAACAAGGTCATATTTCTCTGGAGGTAACAGCTGTAAAATTATGCTGTGTATACGAACTTCCAAGAAAGTGTGTTTTAGAAACAGGACCATAACATTTCATTTCAGTTTTCAGTGTTTCACTGTTTCTCACAAAATCACAGAATAGTTGAGCTTGGAAGGGACCTTTGGAGATCATTTAGTCCAAGACCTCTGCATGAGCAAAATTACCTAGAGCACATTGCACAGGAGTGTATCCAGGCAGGTTTGAACATGTTTGGAGAAGAAAACTCCACAACCTCTCTAGGCAACCTGTTTCAGTACTCCATTATTCTCACAGTGAAGATGTTTTTCTTCAAATTCTTCAAATTCTTATACATTGATAAGATCCTTTCTCAGCTTTCTTTTCTTTAGCCTAAGATGGCCTAGCTATCATCTCAGCTTCTCCTCAGAGAAGAGATGCTCCAATCCCCTACTATTATGGACTCTCTCTAGTAGCTCCATACTGGAGAGCGCAGAACTGGACACAGTACTGCACATGTAGCCTCACCAGGGCTGAGAAGCAGGCAAGGTTCACTTCGCTCAACTTGCTGGCATCACTCTTCCTAATGAACTTCAGGATACCATGGGCCTTCTTGGCCACAAGGGCACACTGCTGGTTCATGGTTAACTTGTCCATCATGACTCCCAGGTCCTTCCCTGCAGAGCTTCTCTCCAGCAGATCAATCCGCAGACAGTATTGATGCCTGGGGTTATTCCTGCCTAGGTGCAGGACCCTGCATTTGTCTTTGTTGAACTTCATAAGGTTCTTCTCCGCCCACGTGATTAAATTTGTTTTTAATAGTTAGAGGAATTATAAGATAAATCAAAATCACCCTTAAAGGGGAAGAAAATCTTGGATGGGAAAGCAGAGAAGGAGGGAAATGGAAGACTGGTCTGACTGCTGGTTCTTCAAAAGAGTCTATTTCGCTGCACACTGAAATAATCTCAGCATCTACTAAAGCCCTTCAGGAAGAAAGATGGATTTCTGAAGAAAATAAAACGTTCCTCAGAAGTCGAGCATTTAAATTAACTGTATATAGGATTAAGAATTGGGATTCTATATCCCAGAGAACATAATTTTGGGAGAGAGGAAGGGGAGAGGAAAAAAAAAAAAAAAAAAGAAAAAGGAGTACCAGCTGAAGCTCAGTCTCTGTTCTGCTCCTCAGAGCCCAGAGCAAAGGAGATTTTTTTGCACTGGGGCTGCATGTGGTTGGTCATTCTGAGACTCCAGGTGCAATAATGTGCCCCCGCTTTTTTTTTTTTCTGATAAGATGATACTACTTTTGCTCACTGGTGCTGAGAGACATACCTGAATTCTCTAAATAGGTTGCTGGCACGGGTACATGCTTGTCTCCATACCCCTCCGTGTGGAGGGGTACATCTGTAAAAGGGAGAGAGAGAGAAATGAAAATGCAAGAAGGGGGAAAAGCAGAAAAGGGGGAAATTTGATACCTTATTTCTGCATTTAGTGATAGTGTCACCAGGAATAGGAATAGCAACGGTTAACCAGGGAGCTTTCTTCATTGCAACATAACTGATCTCATACAGATTGCCTTTGTTGGGTTGGGGTAATTCAACAACAGTTGAATCAGAAATCAAATTCCATTTTCAGCTTTCCCTCTCTCTATGTCAATGGATATGCTTCTGCTAATCTTTCACATAGTCTACAATTCCCATATAACATTCCATTATAGCTGACTTCCTCTCTCCTACACACCTCTTTTCTTCTCCTCCTTACTTTTCTTCAGTCCACTCATGTAAAACTCATCATCTACAAATGTATTTTTTGTACTTGTATAAGCTACACAATCCTTTTGCATCAAGGCATGCCAAGCTTCACAGATGGAGTGAAAATGTTCTGTTTGTCTGCAGATAACAAAGCAGCCATAAATTTTTCCTTGTTACTAGATATTTAAGTTACTACTTTTTTCCTCATCTTGTAAGTGTCTAAAAACATGGGATAATCTTTGCGCTTCCTCACTCTCAGCTGGTCTAATGAACTACATGACCTCTTCCTACACATCTTTATTTCTCTTCTTTCAAATACATATACAATATGAATGAAACTACAGGTCTCCTTTATTTTGGAAAATCAAGATTACAACAAACCATATTCTCCTATTCCTTTATTTTGGGTCATTCATAAGTAAGTGGTGCAGGCGATTGTGTATAGGAGCAACTGACCCTCTGTCCTGCAGGACCAATGGGTGATCAGACAGCATATCTTAATTCTCACTGCCTTATGTCTCCTCTTTAAACCACCAGTATCAAACTTATTGCAGAACTACTGCTCCTTTGATTCTGTTTTATTGGACCAGACTGTATGACCTTTAAAAAAGAGCCAGTGGAAGAATGGGAAGTATTATGAAATTGAATATTAAAAGAGAAAGATAGGAATAATCAATGATCCAGCATATATACCTACATGTCCTTCACCTAACAAGCAATACCTGATATTCATAGGAAAATAAAAAGAAGTATGTTTGCTGCTGCTAAAGTTCATAACAGAGTTTCAGTCATTTCAGTGGAAGCAAAAGCTATGTATCTCCTAATTTTCATATAGAAGAATTCAAGAAGAATGTTTTAAACAGCACAGCTTCAAAGAAAACCTGTGTGGCTGCCATGCACTGTTGAGTAGAAGAGACTGCTCATTTATTATTCAACAACTTAGTGCCATATTAAGAAAGCTAGGAAAGTCAGCAAGACCTTGGAAACGCTCTGAAACTATCATTTTATCACGAGGAGATACACGTATATAACAACAGAGGTTGCTTTCTGACAGTCACGTGGAACAGTTGAGGTGATTGCCAGCCAGAATGACTGCCAGAACTCATTTTGTCCCCAATCCTGCCAATATGTCAAAAAGAATATTCCCTCCAACAAAAGTACTTTTTTTGTCTCAGTTTCAGCTATCAATTTTTACACTGTTTGGATTATTTTTAAAAAAGTGTTGCATAAGGGGTAAATTGAACTAGAAGCCAGTTCTGCTAAGAGTTATACATGGAGAGGAAGGAGGGCAGGACTGAACCTGAGTGACATTAATATCTTTTCCCTAGTTGACAAGCAAAATTTGTTTGCCAGTCTGCCTTTCACAGTACAAAAACCCTATTCTATTTCACAATGCTTGCTATACCTCAATAAAATAGCTGATGCACTTAGAAACAGTCATTGGAAGACATTTTTGTTCTACCAGAGAAGAAGGGAGCCAATATCATAAACACCTGTTTCATGGTGATGTCTTCTTATAAATAATCAGTAAAAAGCATTCAGAATTATTCAGAACTTCTTTGGAACTTAATAGCAATTGTCTTAATGATCTGACTTGCACAATCATAGCATCATAGAATCATTAAGGTTGGAAGGGACCTTTGGAGATTATCAAGTTCAATTCCTCTCTGCATCACCTAGAGGATGTTATATAGGGTTGCATCCAAGTGGGTTTTGAAGATCTCCAGAGAAGGAGATTCCACAACCTCTCTAGACAACCTGTTCCAGGGATCTGTCACCCTCACTGTCAAGAAATTTTTCCTTAAGTTCCCGTGGAACTTCTGGTGCTTCCATTTGTGGTCATTTCCTCTTATCTTATCGCTGGCCACCACTTAAAAGAGGGCGGCCCCATCCTCCTCACTGCCTCCCTCAAGGTATTTATATACATAGATCAAATCGCCTCTCAACCTTCTCCTCCTCAGACTTAGCAGGCCCAGCTCCCTCAGCCTCTCCTCATAGGGCAGATGTTCCAGGCAACTGCTCATCCTCACAGCCCTGCAGCGGACTCCCTGAAGTAGTTCCACATCCCCCTTGTACTGGGAAGCCCAGAACTGGACACAGTACTCCAGATGTGGCCTCAGCAGGGCTGAGTAGAGGGAGGGATCACCTCCCTCAGCCTGCTGGAGGTGTTCTTCTTAGTGCACCCCAGAATCCCATTGACCTTCTTGGCCACAGGGGCATACTGCTGCCTCATGGTCACTTTGTCATCCATCGTGACACCCAGGTCATTCTCTGCAGAGCTGCTCTCCAGAAGGTTGGCTCTAATCTGTACTGATGTATAGATCCTCAGGCAAGGGATCTCCTGCTCCCCAGGTGAAAGACCTTGCACTTGCCCTTGTTGAATTTCATGAGGTTTCTCTCTGCCCAGTTGTCCAGTCTGTCCAGGTCCCTCTGGATGGCAGCACAGACCCCTGGGGTATCAGCTACTCCTCCTAGTTTCGTATCATCAACAAACTTGCTGAGGGAGCACTCCATCCCTTCATCCTCATTAATGAATAAATTGAACAGGACTAGATGAAGGACTGACCACTGGTGGACACCACTAGCTTCAGGCCTCCAACTAGACTGCACCATTGATCAACCCTCAGAGCTCTGTCATCTAGCCAGTTTTCAATTCACCTCAGCGTCCACTCCATCTAACCCACACTTCCGGAGCTTGCCCAAGAGGATGTTGTGAGGGACAATGTCAAAAGCCTTGCTGAAGTCCAGGTAGATGACATCCATCACTCTCCTCTCATCTACCCAATAAAGCCATCATAGAAGTCTATCAGGCTGGTTAAGCATGATTTCCCCTTGGTGAATCCATGTTGACAACTACTGAGCACCTTCTTGTCCTCCACATACTTAAGGACAACAGCCAGGATGAGTTGTTCCATCACTTTTCCAAGGACGGAAGGGAAGTTGACTGGCCTGTTGTTGCCTGAGTCCTCCTTCTTGCCATTTTTGAAGACCGTTGTGACACTGGCTTTCTTACAGTCCTCAGGCACCTCCCCCGTTCTCCAGAATCTTTCTAAGATGATGGAGAGTGGCTTAGCAATAACATCTGCCAGCTCATGCAGCACTCTTGGGTGCATCTCTATCAAGTTTACCTAAGCACTCTCTGACCCAATCTTCCTTCACCCAGGACAAGTCTTCCTCTCTCCAGGCTTCTTCTCTTGTCGCTAAGGCCTGGGATTCCAGCGGGCTGCCTTTGCTAAACACTGAAGCAAAGAAGCCATTCAGTAACTCTGCTTTTTCTGTGTCTTTGGTAACCAGGGCACATACTCCGTTCATCAGCAGACCCATGTTTCTCTTAATCTTCCTTTTGCCATCGATGTATTTGAAGAAGCTCTTCTTGTT
Organism: Crypturellus soui; assembly: GCA_032275445.1. NCBI lineage: Eukaryota > Metazoa > Chordata > Aves > Tinamiformes > Tinamidae > Crypturellus > Crypturellus soui. The sequence continues at coordinate 651,643 of JAUBNY010000273.1, read as the reverse complement.
GTCTTTAACATCTCTTGCCAGATTTATTCCAAATATATTTTAGCCTTCCTTGTCACAACCCTGCATTCCCTGACAATGTTCCTATATTCCTCCCAGGGGACCTGTCCTTTTTTCCACTTTCTGTATACTGTCTTATTCTGTTTGAGTTTTGACCTTATTCTGTTTGTGTTTTGAGAGGAGCTCCTTGCTCATCCACACAGGCATCCTGCCCCCTCTCATGATTTCTTACTCCAAGGGATGCACTGATCTTGAGCTTGGAGGAAGAGATGCTTGAATACTAACCAGGTCTCTTTGGCCCCCCTTCCTTATAGGGCCCTAGCCCATGGGATTCTTACAAGTAGGTTTCTGAAGAGGCCAAAGTTGGCCCTCCTGAAGTCCATGCCTGCAAGTCTACTTACAGCCCTGCTTCATTCTTGCTGGATCCTGAACTCCACCAACTCATGACCACTGTAGCCAAGGCTAATACCCACCTTCACACCTCCAACAAGTCCCTCTCTACTTGTTACTACGAGGTCCAGTAGCTCACCTCTCCTTGATGACTCCTCCATGGCCTGTGTCAAAAAATTGTCATCAATGCTCTGCAGGAACCTCCAGGACTGTTTGTGCCTAGCTATGCTGTCTTTCCAGTTGATGTTAGGGCGGTTGAAGTCCCTCATGAGAACCAGGGCCTGTGACTGTGAGGCTACTTCCAGCTGTCTGTAGAAGGCCTTATCAACTTCCTCATCCTGATCAGGTGGTCTGTAACAAACACCGACCACAGCGTCTCCCATGTTAGCCTGCCCTCTAATCCTTACCCACAAGCTCTAAACTCACTCATCATCCACTCTCAGGCCAAGCTCCATACATTCCAATTGCTCTCTCATACGAAGACCAAGTTCACTACCTTGTCTACCCAGCCTGTCCTTCCTAAAAAGCACAGAGCCAACCACGACAGCACTGTAGTCATGTGAGCTATCCCTCCCTGTCTCTGGAACTGCGATGAGATCATGACCCTGGGAACACACAGAGACCTCCAGTTTCTCCTGGTTATTCCCCATGCTATGTGCATTGGTGTGCAGGCATTTCAGGGAAGTAAGCCTGCAGTTTTCCCAGGAAGGCTGAAAGAGGACCCTCTATAATCATCTCCTATACTTACTTCCCCACTACTATACTCTTGCTAGATGCCTTCTGACTCTGACTGCATGACACTGATTGCCCTGTCCATGTAACTTTCCCCTTCCCTCTTCTTGCTTAGTTTAAAACCCTCCTAACCAGGCTGGCCAACCTTTTGGCAAAGATAAGCGTGCCCCTCTTGCTGAGGTGGCTCTCATCATTCCTCACTAGCTGGTAATCTTCAAACAGAGTCCTATGGTCATAAACACCAAAGCCTTGTTGCCAACAGCAGTGGTGTAGCCAGTTGTTAATCTGTAATATCTATCTTTTCCTCCTCATATCCATTCCCCTCATTGGCAGGATAGAGGAGAACACAACCTGGGCTCCCAGATCTTTGACTGCCATCCCCTGGGCTCTGAAATCTTGTTTGATGTTTCTCATTTTCCCCATGGCATCATTAGTGTCCACATGAAACAGTAAGAGGGGATAATAGTCAGACATCTGGACAAGTCTTGGCAATCTCTCTGCAACATCCTTTACTCAAGCCCCTGGCAGGCAACTGGCCTCTCTGGAGAAGGGGTTGGATCTACAGATTGGTGCCTCTGTGCCCTGCAATAGGGAGTCACACACAACAATCACTTGCCACTTCTTCCCGATGCTCCTTTTCTCCTTAGTGGGGGTAGTCGTAAGGCATGGACTTGATTGCCTCACCCTAGACAACCCACTGGATGGACCTTTTTCAGTGTCCTCCTTTGCCTCTCCCTTGAGTTCCAGGGCCTCATATCTATTGTATAAGTTCACCTTGCAAGGGGATTCTCTTGCCACTCTGAGCAGAGACCCATTTCCAATCTTCCTCATCTCTTAATTCTGTCCCCTCTGCCCTATGGCAGGAGGGTAGGGGATCTTCAGGTGGATTTGGGGTGTTCCCCAAGTGTACTCCCTGGGATGTCTGCAGAATGTGGCTCCACCAATTAATCTCCTTCTCGCACTCCCTAGCGTTCCTCAGCTTCTCCATCTCCTCCATCAGCTCCACCACCAAGCTAAGCAGTTCATCCACCTGTTCACACCTAAGGCAGGTGTTGTCTCTGCTATTCCCCAGTTGCATGGAGAGGCTCATACACTCCCCACAGCTGTAGACCGGGACTGCAGCACATACACGTGGCAGTTCAGTCTGTGACACCACAGTCTTCCTGATGCTGGCTCTCTGCTGAGTAGAGACCATGGCTTTGGCTGATCCCTCACTGAGTGGAAAAGACCGTGGGGGTCTTCCCGAACAGGGAGAAGGCTCCCTTCCCTCCCCTCCCCTCCTCTTCCCTCCCCTTCCCTCCCCTTCCCTCCCCTTCCCTCCCCTCCCCTCCCCTCCCCTTCCCTTCCCTCCCCTCCTCTTCCCTCCCCTTCCCTCCCCTTCCCTCCCCTCCCCTCCTCTTCCCTCCCCTTCCCTCCCCTTCCCTCCCCTCCCCTCCCCTCCCCTCCCCTTCCCGTCCCTCCCCTCCTCTTCCCTCCCCTTCCCTCCCCTTCCCTCCCCTCCCCTCCCCTCCCCTCCCCTTCCCTTCCC
>JAUBNY010000273.1:637100-648896 GCA_032275445.1 Crypturellus soui | reverse complement strand
CTCTCCTCTCCTCTCCTCTCCTCTCCTCTCCTCTTTCCTTCCCTTTCCTCTTCCCTTTCCTCTTCCCTTTCCTCTTCCCTTTCTTTTCTGCCTTGCCCTGCCCTTCCCCGCCGCGCCGCGCTCCTGCTCCCTCGCGCCCCCTGGAGGGGGCTCTCGAGCCGCCTTCCCTGCTGGCTCCGCCCCCGCGGAGTCAGGGCCGCCTCTGGCGCCAGGCTCGGCCCGCCCCGCTCGGGAGTCGGGCCCGGGGCTGCCTTCGCTTCCTGCGGTTTCCTGCTCGGCGGCTTGTGCTGTGGTTCTGCTGCTCTGGGTAAGCTCTGGCGAGCGTCCGCCCCGGAGCCCTTCGCGATCTATGAAGGTTTCTTTTCTATTGAAAGGAATGAAGAGTTTCTTTTCCATTCAGCATCCAAGATTACCAAGAGGTTTCTGCATTTATCAGGAAATAGTCTGGGGCCCTCAGCAAGCAGAGAAAGTGCTGGCTGGAACATCATCTCTGGTCAGCTGGATTAGGGTTAACTTTTGTGCAAGAGTGGACTCCATCTGGCTCAGTATGAAGTTCTAAGCACACTAACACACCCCCTGTGTCATTACTGGCAACACTCAGTGTGAACTTACTTTTCCGAGACCTGGCTAGGAAACGTTCGTCCAAGACGCTCACACTTTCTGGTGCAACAAAAAACACCAGAGCTTAGAAAGCCTCTTCATGGCCAACTGCTGGTATCAGTACATTTAAGCATTGCAACTGTAACTTTTCAAGAAACAGTACTGAACTGATAATCCCCAGGGGACTAAAAAATGAAGGGTGGAGGCAGGTAGAGGGCCTGAGAGTGTCCATGTCATTAAGAAAGAAGGAAGGAGAAAAATAGGGAATAGAATCTCCTTGTTCTGACAGCTTGTATCTGTTCTTATAGTCAGCAACCCTAAGGAGGAATAGCAACAACCATGCCTGCATTTTCCTCTTCTGCAACAGCGCTGGCATCAGACAATGGGTATTAGGCAATTTGTAGCCAAATATGCTATCTTTTGCCTTGCTTTTACTTCTTCCCTTTTCCGGTTAGGGACTGGATCTGTTTCCAGATCAGTTTATACTGATCTGGAAACATGTCTTTAGACTTATCAGCTTTCTATTTTGCTCCTTAGCCTGAAAACCCCTCTGCAAGATAGCACTTTTCCCTCTAATATAGAATGCTTTACCAATTCATGTATCATTCTTACAGAAGGCCATTAAAATTGTCTTTGATCGCTATTAGTCCTAATGCTACCAAAGCAAGCATTGTAGCTAGTCACCAGCATGACAAACGACTGTTCTGATTAGGAACAGGTCTGGAAAGCAGAACCACATGCTTCATTCCCTAATCCAGAACTCAGCCTACTGCCTGCTTGAGGAGCCTCTGACCATTGCTCAAATCAAAAAGGATTTATCCTGTTCTGGAACTCTTGCTTAGACTCTGGAAGACATCACTAAGCAGTTCAACTAAGGAGTTAAACAGGTCAAAGATACTATAACAGCTTGGTCTTTATCCTCACCACAGGTTTGTAAACTTTCATATTTATTTCAAGAATAGTCTTGTATTTGTATGAAGTTGCGGACTTTTTCTGGACCTATTTTTTCCTCCTTGGCTGTGGGCAAGCTTGCAGCTACGGAGAGCAATCTTTTAACCGTACCAATGCAGATCCTGTCAACTGTGAAACCAGAAGGCAGCATCTCATCTGTATTTTAGGCACCGACAGGCTCTTCATTCTGTTCCTTTCCAATGAAGCCACAAAACCACTTGTAAGGAGAAAACACCTGTACCATGCATTTTTACATGCACAAATCCTAACCATTATAACCTAGAACTTATAAAGGATATTGAGAACCGCTGACAAATCAAAATATTAGCATATCTTTCCAAAGCTCCTTGTGGGACCTTAAATGGCTAGAAGACAACAAATTAGTTACAAAATAGATCGGCTCTGTAAGGCACACTTCCGATGTGAGAGTCTTCCTCTGCGGTGTTACTATCCCATTCTTGCAAAAGCCTCAGGAAAAAAAGTAGTCAAAATGCATACATAACTGCAAAATGTCAGAGCCCCATAGGAATACTATACAGGATAAAAAATAGGGAACAAAGCATTTCTCAATGAAGAGATTGTATAATTGAATAACTATAACTTTGAAGGAGTATTTGCCCACTGTGACAGCCACTGCTTATAGACTGCTGTTGTCTCTACAGTCCCATTTATTTTCCAGCTAAATTTTTGCAGGAGCTGTTCCAGGTTAACCTCCATAACTGGGAAATATCCTTAGCATCTCTGAATAGATAGGTAAAAGACACCTCAACTGAGCACCTTTGCCAATCTTATTACCAAGACCAGTAAAAAAAATCAAATTTTCCTCCTTTCTTTTCCACAGCTGCTCATTGGTTACTTGATTACACCATATAAAAGCCATTATTTTTTATTCAGTAAATGAGCTGTAGTGCTCATTTACTGAATGAGCTCACAGAAGTATTGGGAGTTTTGTCTGGTGAATGCTAGAGGGGCAAAGTCCATCAGTAAGGTTTGGATATGTGGAGAGTTGATGAACACTCTTTGGCATGAAACAGAATTTATTTGCTTATGCCCTAATCAACATGCAAGTTCAGATTGCCATGCTAGCTCCTCCTCCCTGTGCCTTTAGTATTGACTTCTTTGCACTCCGCCCCTTTGCCTTAGAGCTAACTAGGTGCTAACTAGGTGTTGCTTAGATATATAATAGGATGTGGATAACATGTCCACAAGGAGTAAACAGGTGTTCTGAGAGTCAGAAGAGTTAGCATACATACATACAACATACATACATGGGGTATAAAAGCTTGGAGGTTATGGTGGATTAAACTGGAGATATTCTCAGAGATGTCAGGTATGTAAGCACAGCACCCAGGTCCTGTAAGGTCACAAGTACAGAACTGATTGCCAAGACGCAATCAGGAGCTATCTGTTTTTATAATACCATTGTCCTAATTGCTAGTACCATACACCGGGAAAAGGACAGTAAAATACTGTGCTCTTTCAGTAATGGCACATTGATGTTAGGGGAAGGAGGGAGAATCATGAGGATAAAGCTGAGTAATGTGAAGAATTGCAGGACAGATTTACTGTAAATAGCAGCTCCTTCCACAGCTAGGTGGCTACCAAGGATAGGCAGTAGTGTGTCCACAGATAAAATATGTGCCATTTCAGATAGTTAAGCCACTCTGAGTAGTCAGCATTGTTTGAGCCATATCCTTCTCTATATCCATCAGGCAGTAGTAGAATTTTAGATATTCCACTCCCATATTCAGATGCATTTAAAAATAACTGATTCCCCCCAGGACTGACAAGGGCGAGGTAGAATTATGATAAGAGATAATAGATTTACAAATGCTGTGCTCAACAGGGATAGTACCATTGTTGACATAAAATAGCCAACTACATCATGAAGCAACTAATTACAGCACTGAGGTGCAGTTGTCTCCTCTTACATGACTGTCATGTCCAAAGTTATGCATAATATTGTATTGCTTCACACACTGTGATATTAATATCTATAGAACTCCAGTTCCTCCAGTTCCAGATCGTCAGGCCCAAAAGCCTCAGTGAGGAGAGGCATCCTTCCTGAGGCATGTTTTGAATCAAGAGCCACACAACAGTTGGAGACTTAGAAATGCTTGCATAGGTCACAATCCATGATGTAGTGCTGCTGCTAAGGCCACAGCAACACTGATAGGGATCCTGTGGAAAGGAATATAAACAGAAATATCACTGCCTTTAATTAGTACTAACAGTATCTCTCTGACTTTCAGCAATAAATTCCCCACCAACTGGCATTTCCTAATGTGTATGCAACCATACAGGTCTTCCTCTATTCCCATACCCTTTCTTGAAGGTGGTTATCTCAGATTCCAGTCCAACTGTTGCAGCAGGAATTAGAATTTGCTACAAATATGCTTTGGGATGAAGCAGGGTTTATTTTTTTACGTTACAATCAGAATGGGAAAATCCAGCAAATGTGCAGAGAGTTGCAGAGGGGGAGCCAGGCACACATAGCGGATGTCTGTGGGAAAGTTCTCCAATGTGCTAAAACACTTGGCCTATTTATAGTGCCAGGGATTCATGAAAGCATATGACTGGCTGAAAGTGCAATCCATAGGGCATTCACATGACACATAAGGTATAATGCAAGGCTAAGTTTTCTTCTTGATGGCACAAATTCAGTTTTCGTATGTGGCTGCACACTGTTTGACCAGCTTGCTAGATTCTCCACATCCACGTCTTTCAGATTTACTCCTTTACAGGAGGGAATGGGTGGGCCTAAGGAGGGACGTATAAATAGTATTTTTATTGGTAGATCAATTACATTTTCAGATATAAAGGAAACAAGGAAGCTGAATTATATATTAAAGCCAAAATTACAACAGCACAACCTTGCCAGTTTTTGTCTGTACCTGCCACCTGTGAAATACCTGAAGGTGTAATCTAACTAATTTTCTTTTCTCAAAAGCACTGTCTTCATGGATAGACCTAACAGAAGAAGGTCTATAAGGCTTCCCATGGATGCTACTGTATTTCTCTTCTTGTGTGTACAAGTACTACATTATCATCTCAGTAATGCTAGTGCAACCTGAGAAAGATCCCAATTCATGTTTGTATTCTGGCACAGTATTATAGGCTTGTATTATTAGCAAAGACCTTGAGCTGGCTTTTCTTGACTGATTTTCTGCCTTTAAAATATTCCCAGGAGCTTTTTTACACCAATGCAATGATCGCTAAGTAGGAGAGGAAAATAAGCATGAGACTGTCAATGTGACAACAGAGAATTTGTCATTTTTTCCACATTACACTTTGGACATCACTACCACTTTTTTTCTAAGGAGAGAGGCAAAGCACAGCAATCTGCAATCTGCAATGTGCAATCTGCACAGCTATCATACATCTAACCCAGCATCACAACATAAAGCACCTCCCAGGCAGGCAGCTTGCAGTTCTTCCTAACTACATAAAAGAGAGGATTGATTCATAGAAAAAAAAATCTTAAAAGCTAACTCACCTAATTCTTTCTATAAAGCACCACAGCTTGTCAGGATAATATGGACAATGAACACCCATGACTCCAATGTACACAGAAACCTTCTAAAGTGATAGTTAATGGCTAATGATAGTCAGGTGGAATTTCTGGTTGACCCTGAAACTTTAGAGACATAGCAGGTAGATTTAAAATCTTTCCTCCAACAAGTCCACTTGGTTGAAGGAAAAAAAACCTACCATGAACTCTCCAGTGTTATTATGTACTGTTAAGCAGAGAAGGTTAATGTTTTTTCCTTTTTTATTTTTTCAAGGAATTTTCAAACCTTTTTTTTTTTAATCCAGTATTTTTATGCTTCTCCTTGTAGTAATATTTTTATGTCTCTCCTTGTAGTCATGTGATACTTTAGGAGGAAGTCAATGCAGGTTGATACCTGTAAGTTCTGATGTGCTTTGGGATGTTTTCATATTAAATAATATGTTCTGTTGTCTAACAATACCACTTCTGTCCACTGAGGGACACTACTCTATTACAGTTCAAAGTGTGATTTTTAAAATTAAGAAGGCACTCCTAAGTTATGTGATTTGTGTGATGTTTATACCCACAGTGAACTATAAGTCCATGCTCTCTTGAAAGAGCTGGAGAAATGTTAGACTTTCTACATTCCTTTCCATCTGATCATTAATAGTCTGTTATCTTAAGGCTCTTGGAACTCCTGTATCTAAAGTTCAGCATAATCAAGAAGCTATTACCAGTCTCAGACACTACTTACTCTCAAACACCTCTCCTGATTTTCTCTCTTCTGTATTCTTCAGATACAATTCAGAAGTACTCTCACTTCTTTAATTTTTATTTCTACCTTTTTCTCAGATCTTAACTAAACACTCAGAAAGATAAGTAGAAAAACAATTGAGATAGATAATACAATAAAGCCTTCCTCTACCACAACAAGGGGAGGTATTTTTTCACAGCTACCTTTGCTTCCAAGATGCTTGTTCATTTCCTGCAGGGCTTTTAATCTTCTTATGCTAAGATATTTTTTTCCAGTAGTATTTAAAAGATTTGCTGAACAACCCATTTCAGTAATTTCTGGACATATTTTCAAGTTTACTCCCATTTTTTAAAAGCAATTTCAGAATGTTTTTCTTTCTTTTTCCAATTATATTTTCAGTGGGAAGGGAATCATTTCAGAGTCACAGACTGCAAGGGTTAAAAAATAGTGAAAACTCATTCCCATTATGGAATACTTAATATCAAAGAACTCATGCTCAGGGGACTGACTTATGGCCACTTTAATCATACCTCAGTTTGGCTGGCATGTAAAAGGGCACTCTTGCCTATCTCTACTCAATGTGCCTATCCTCTTCCTTTCTACCTGTATTCCAGTTGTAGCAGCTTTGTAGTTATATGAAGTCTCCTACACCTGCTCTACATTTTTCCAAATATTTTTGCTGAGTTTTCAGCCTGATCTGTTGTCTGATCCAGACCCCTTTACAAACTTTTACTGACAGCACAGGTAAGGTGGTGCTAGCAGTATAGTTTGGGGCAAAGAAAGGGGAAAGAACTGTCTGTTTTTACAGAAGCTTGTACTACTGTGTGGTTGAAATATTTGTCGAATCACAGACTTAGAAGCAGTTCCATTTTGCCCTAAGGTGACTTTAAACTTTGCATGAATATGTTGTCACCATCAGCTCCTGAGCCTGCCAGTCTGTGTGTGGGAGGTGGGATGAGTGAAGGGAGATATTCTTTATATTTCCTGTTGAGATGTTTCCACTTCTTGCAAGTAATTAAATATTCCCTGGGGAAGAAACAGGAACCCAGATGCAAGCAAGTAGCCAAACTACCAAGCTTGTAGTTTTTTCTCCAGCAGATTTATGTGTGTAGCCATTCATTTCCTTATTTCAAGAGTTCCTGAAATAAATTAATTAAATGGAATGTTTCATGCTAAACAAAATGAATTGTTAAGTTTAACATTTCTACTTTTACTTTTCTCTCATAAATGAAATAATATTAATTTTAGTTCTCCCTTCATATGCATTTTTAATGTGTATGAAAGAGCTAAACTGGAACTGCAGTCATTACCCTTACTGTATCCTTGAGCACACTTATGTGCCCTGTCGTGTGACAAAGGGTGGTCCAAGCAGCACTATCCGTCACTTAATCCAAAAAGAAACATAAAGTCACCATGTGCCTTACATAACTTACAGAGCCTCTTCACAGCCCAGAGTCCCACCTTCACTCCACAGTCATCTTCTTGAAAGTGTTTCATTTTGGACGCACCTTTTCCTCTCTGCCTTCCTTCATGCAGTCTTTGTTTTATATTGTATTGGCAAGAAAATGTCCTATGTTATGAAACCTTTTTAGTAGGATCATTTTTAAGTGGCAGTATAAATCCCAAAGCATTTAAGAAAAGGAACTGTCCCTTGCATAACTGTTGGTCTATTTGCTCTGCTAACATAAGCATGCAATAGAAAACAGAGCTTTTTGAAATTTTAGACAGATTTCTGGAGTCATCCTTCAGCTTAGCAACAATGATCTGAATCTAAGTACAGAATACTTCCAAATTGTTCTTACTGAAACAGCAAAACACTGGCAAAATTGCCATTTATTTCAGTGCTCCTTCCTTTCAAGTCAAAAAAACGATACTGACAGAAGTACGGTATACTTTTCTCTAATTCTAGCAAACATTTGTAGATCCCGTAATTCAGAAATCCATCAGAAATAAGAAATCTCAATTATTGTTCAAGCTTTACTCTGTATCAAGCATCAACAAACTCCTGAAAGAAAAAAAGAAAAGAAAAAAAAAAAAGACAACTGAATGGAATTTGGAACATAGATCAAAATAGATGAACAGGTTGAAACATCTAGTCTCAAGCACTTGATGGAACACAGAGAAGGTTTGGCAGATAAAACCAAAATTATAATTCTTGTTAAGAAGTGTATGTCTAAAGAGCCTTTTAAGGAGGAGACTGAGCAATTTAAGCAGGAAGAGATGGTGGTATTTATAAGACAGATACCTTTACATTCATACTTCCTTTGAATTCTAATGTTTTGCTAATGGCACGCACAAGACAAATACACATCTTTTTGTCACTTATCTATTACTGTGGTGCTCATGGGTTTTGTTCTTTCCCCTCCCTGCAGCATCAGATGTCCTAGCAAGGTTTAAATTAATTCACTAGGTTGAATTCCTTGAATTTTTTGAATTACCTGAATTAATTCACATAAAAAGCCAGCAGCTGGTATTGAAGTCCACCCAGCTGGACTACAGGTCTGCACAGAATTGACTAAATACACCCAAAGTGCCCAGTCCCTGCGTGGAACTGGGCCTCTTGTAAAACCAGAAATGGATTCGCAGGCAGCTGCTTTCTTTCCTTCACAGGCAACTGTTTTCCTCAAGTTTTCTCAAAATTCTTTTAATCCATATTAGTAATCAATTACTAATAAGAACAACAGTGATCAAATTGTGTGATGCATATGTCAAAATGGCTGGATTATATAGCAGACCAACAGACTGATAAACTGATAGAAAAATAGACAGATGCACAGATATTTAGATTGTAAATTCCAGTGGACAAATAGTGCTCTAGCACTATTCATCCTTGAGAATGATGCATGTAACTAATAACAGTGGTGATCAAAACTATGGGTGGATGGATATTTAACTAACAGATTTTATTTTCTCCTTGTTTAGATTGTTTAGATTTGTTTTCATGAAAGCCCTAGAACGTTAGTACTCTAAGTAGAAGTGGGAGGCAGCAGAGAAGGAACGAAGTGGAGAACAGTCCGCTCTGTAAGCAGAAGCATGTTGCTTCTTTCAAGCAAGAGTTGAGGCCCACAAGAAACCCCTCCTGCTTATTACCTGTGATAAAGATTACAAAACAAACAAGCAAATACATGACTGGATGCTGATGACTGCCAAGAGCCTGTCCCCTAGAGGGACTGTGAAGCTGCAGGATCATGTCTTGTACCCTGTTCTGTTTTACTCCTTAGTCCTTATACAGTTTCAAGCTTCTCCAAATTCCATTCTATTATCTCTTATTAATTCTCTCCAAGTTTCCCTTCTTTCTATGTTGGACTATCTTCATATCTTAGGGAGTAAATACACTTATACTTCCTCAGATACCCAATACCCAAAAAGGAATAAAATATGAATATTAAATAAATATCTAATTTATACCTAGTATACTTCATCTCTAGGATTTTTATAAGAAATCTGGAAAGGAATATGTGCTATTTTAGATTTCTAAAAGAATAACTTTGCCCTTGAAAAAATCTTCTTGAAGTAGAACTTACAAAAAGAGTTCTGCTTAAAAACTGATTGTCAAAAATGTCCTCTCATATATAAATAGTTCCCTTCTTACTCTTTCCTCTGCCTGCTGTTTGCTATTCCCAGCTCCTCCCTCTTTTCCTTGCTTCCCTTTCTTTTCCGTGTATGTTTTTCATGGTTCCTGTGTGCATATCTTGTTTTCTCTGCCCCTGTCTCCCACCTCTCTCTCTCTCTTACCCTCCTTTTTCTTTTTCCTTTGAAACTCTATCGCCCTTGTCTCAGTCCCACCCCTCCTCCTTTATCCTTCTCGGCTATTCTCTCATGGGTGTTTTTTTTCTCTGGTTTGTGTGGTCTGCCCTGAAAATTCCATCTCTTTTCTCTTCAGGACCCAACATGTTCCATACAGAGATTTATGAGATGGATTACACTTTGCTGTTGCATGTATTGTTTTAAGAAGCACACCTTCTTTTGTTCAGGATACTATGAGATCTGTCCATGTGTCTGCATATTTGTGTCTCACTTCATTATGTGGAATTTTCTATCTGTAAAATAAATGTCTGCTTATGTAAGCTGGAGCACTTATCTGTCTATCTCATGCAGCACAGTTCTATAAGGTGTGTATTTTTGTCAAACATAAGGTGCTGGCCATTTAACCAGAGTGGACACAGCATCTGATCCATCTGTGCCAGTTTGGAATTGAAAGTTTTTATTTCTTTCTTCTGCCATGTTGGGACTGGGAATGCTTACATTTTGGAAAAGAATTTGGCAAGGGGCAACAATGTGCCTAGCAGATGAAAGTTTCAAAAAGTGGAAATACTTTTAGGCACATAAATGCACTCACGGCAAAATCCTGCAGCAGAGAGAGAACATTTAAACAGTGACTTAAAGTTAATCCCCAGTGTGGGATTCACCACTATCTGCTCACTGTCTCCAGACAGTGCTATTTGAAACAGTGGGTTTGGACAGTGCATTAGTGTGTGTGTGTGTGTATGCCTATAGCCCAGGAACTTTGCTCAAACATCCCCATTCAGAACTGCAGCTCTTTAACTCTTGGCTTCCATTCCACAAGGAGGAGGAGGGGGTTTGGGGGGAATATTCCATTGCCATGGAGGGGAGGAACTGTTTCTGCAGCTATTGAGCAAAGTAGCTAGAGATCCTTTATCCTGCCCCTCGTTCCATGGTACAGCCTCACTTCTTTCTATGGGTGAGATGCTCCTCTTGGTAGTAAAAAGAGAAAGAAAAGAAAAGAAAAAAAAAAGAAAAACAACAAAAAAAGAAAAACTTATTTTCAAAAACTAACTACAGAACTGATTAAGGGCTAGATGCTGAGAGGAGCTGAGTACCTGAAATACCTCCTGAAGTCATTTTCTTTCAGATCAGGCTGTGGAAAAACGGTTGTAGTAATTGGTATCTAGAAACCCCCACAGAGAGGATTAAGAAAGAAACTATGCTGTCTGGGAAGATGTAGGGGTTTATATTAAACTGCATATATACAGAATTACTAAGAAAGATTGTATTGTATGGAAAATAGCCCTATTGTTTTGAACTCAGAGATGTGACCCCATCTACGGATAGTGTTTCTTTTAAAAGGAAGTTAGTGCATTTTTTCAGTGCAATTGGATGGTTAATGTGAATTTGCACATATGTATGTTTTACTCTGAAAGGAATCACTGTTGCTTCATGTTGCATGTTTTGTGAGGCTCATACTTCAGACCAAAGGAAGTTACCTTGGGAGCAGAAGTCCAAAATTCCACTCTTTGTTAATTATTAGATAATTTGAAAGTTACCTACTGAAACTGTAAGCCACTGATTTTTGCTGTACATCCCATTCAGTCCTAATGGACACACTGTGCTTGCACTGTAGCTCAAGGCAGCTGCCATTTTCTGTCATTTTTCCTTGGTGTGTGCTTTGCTAGTCAGAAGGGTAGGTAGAGTCAGAAAGTTCTCAGAATGCCTTTTTTTGTCTAGCATTTATCCAGACTCAGCACAGCGACATTTGCAGATTGGGTAGGTGGGCTCTCGTTTATGTGCAGGAAACAGGAGTGACTCAGAAATACGCTTCCAGTCCTTCATGAACCTACGTTGGAAGCTGGGGCACATTTCTGGAATTTGTTCATTCCTGAGGATTCCCTGTGCTCATCCAGGCCATGGCTGGGAATAAAGGCAGAGTGGAGGTTTGTCTGGAGGTTTGTCAATACCTAGCAGCAGAGAATCATCTTCCCCTTCCCTGTGATAACTTTATTCTCAGCACTTTAGGGGTGCAGCAGAGGTAAACAAATTTATGCAAACTTCAGTCCGGGTTGCCGCAGAGTAACAGCAGATGCCATACGGCGACATGGGTATCAGCAGTGTGGCTAGGGAGCCGCCGAGAATCACTCGCCCGTGTGGTGACCGCCGCGCTGCCGCACGGAGACTCCTCGCCCGCTCCCAGCAGCGAGGCGGGGCGAGGCGAGGCGAGGCGGCCCGTGCTGCAGCCACGCGTGGCCCTGGCAGCGCCCCCCGA
>JAUBNY010000273.1:594998-636960 GCA_032275445.1 Crypturellus soui | reverse complement strand
GAGGGGGTGACCCCAGCGGCGGAGCAGCCCCCTCCCCCGCCGCGAGTGCCGAGCCCGGCGGTGGCGCGGGCTACCCCTCTTCTCCGCGCGTGCTGCGCCGGCCCGGGCCTCCGCACAGGTCGTGGGGGGAGCCCGGCGAGGGGAGGAGGGGCGCGGTGGGAGAGAGGAGCCCGGAGGAAGAGGAGAGCGGCGGATTGTAGTGAGCCAAGGGGTGGAGAGGAAAGAAGAGGAGGGGGGCGAGGAAAAAAAAAAAAGGAAAAAAGATCCCGAAGAAGGAGCTGGAGCCGAGCGAAGGCTTAGGGCTGCCTCAGCCTCCGCGGAAGCCCTCGCTCCGGGAGGGCGGGCGGGGAGCGCAGCCGTGCCCGGCGCCGGGGACAAAGCGCCAGCGCGGGGCTGCCGCGATGCTGTAGCGCACGCGGCCAACATGGTCTTTGTGCAACTTTCCGATCCCTGCCGAAGCTGAGCAGCACCGCGAAGAGAAGGGGGTGCTGCTGGAGCGCAGCGAAAGGCTTCGCGGCGGGCAAGGACACGGGGAGCCCGGCCGAAGAGGTCCGAGGAGGAGAGCCGTCGTCCGGGATATCCTAGGGGCTCTGCCGCCCTGGAGGGGGAGAGAGCGAACAAACTAGGTATTACTTCTGAACGGAATTAAAACTCTTGGCATTGTGGACGTTATGGGGATTTTTTGCTTTTGGGGTCTTTTTTTTTTTTTTTTTTTTTTCCTCCCATCCCTCCCTCCCCCTTCTCCCCTCCTTTTACCCCCTCCCCCGTTTACCGGTGTCTGCGCTGTTTAAAATCTGTGTTACTGGGGCTTGGAGCGCCCAGGGAGATACTCCCCAGTCCACCTCTCCTGTCATGCTGTGTATGAGCAATGAGGGAAGAGCTGTGCGAAATCAGGTCATGGCTTGCTGCTCGTAGAAATTGCTCTCAAAGGCAGACACTGTTCACACATGCACGGTTCGTTTGGTCTGCTCCTTTGCGTTTTTCCTTCGCTCTCCAAATCCTTCAGGGGCAATGCTTAAATGTTGCCTTTGTATTCCCTTAAACGGGGAGTCAGAGGTAGATGCGCACTGTGATGCTCTTCCCTGATTTTGGTGAAATGATGGCAGGAATGCTTTGTGGCCCTTGCTGTGGGCAATGTTGTTTAATATTTTTGTGGGGGACAAAAGACTGTATGACTGTTTGTACCAGAGAAGAAGCCATGCTAACCTATTTTCAAGGAGGTGGTAAAAGTTACTGCTACTAATGCTGAATAAATCTGTGAATATGGCAAGGATTGTTGTTGCAATGAGTAGTTTTAGCTTTGCCTTTCATGGATCCACTGAGTTGATTTCCTTACTCTGAGGTCTCCCTTGCTAATAACCACACTCATTTAATTGTGAGAAAAGTGAATTTTATCTGCTTCCCCTACAAGTTATAGGAATAAAGAGTAAAAATGGTGAAGCTGACACCAAAGGCCAATGAAAGATGATTCTCCAAATCATTTTTCATTAGCAGTCATATAAAGCTATGCAGATAGATCAGGAAGGAGAGAGAGAAGGCAAGTTGAAAAAGCAAAGACAAGACAATGGGAACTACCAGTCACATCAGTTACAGGACAGATCTGCTGCCTCAGCTGGCTTGAACAAGGGAGGAGGCTCCCTTCCTTCTTGTTCTTACATCAATCCTTACCAGAACATGGAAACTGGACATGGCTGCACCTGTGTTTAATCACAGCTGATCCACCCGCCCCTGAGCCACACTAAAACTTCTCGTTTGAAATCATTCCAGTACTGAGGTTCCTTTGGGGACAGGAACCAAGAAGAGAGAAGGTAGTCCACAATCTAATAATCTTTTCTGTTAGATGCTACCTGATCTCTGTCCTAGGGGGTGGGGGGGAGTGTGTGTGTGTGTGTGTGGGTATACACAGTTATATATGTGTGTGTATATATAAATATATGTGTGTGTGTTTTCTTTTAAGTTTGATTCCTAAATTCAATCCCTTGTGCTACCTTAATTTTGCTAGGCTTTTGGTAAGCTTCATATAACTGCAGGTGATTGCATCCTTTCCTCTACTGCCTTTTGCGCGTATGCGCTCTTTGTCAAGTTAGACATGTGCAGTTTTTCATTCTTTATCATGTACTACTCTGCCCCTCCAGCCTCTAAACATTACTTCATGCTGTCTTCTGAGTTTCTTCCTATTTGTTAACATCTTCTTGCACTGAGCTACACAGAATTGTAGTTATGGCCTTGTGTTTTGATGCTAAGGAAGACTGTAGCATTTTTTTTTTTTTTCCCCTGATGGCATTAGAGCTTGTAATCAAGCAGGATTGTGTCCTCTTTAATTTGCCCACCAAAACCCTGTAGAGAAAAACTTGTGCTGCTTTATTTGAGGATCTTGGTTCTTTCAAGCTGCTATATGTGGCAAGAACTGCTTGGGTTTATAGAGACAGTTTTTGGAGAGGAGTGGAAGAGGGATGGCTCCTCTCATTTCTTTTCACCAGGGCTGACACTCTCACCTTCTCTTTGACTTGCAGCTGGCTGCTGAATTGCTTTTGGGGGACAGTCAGCTTGTGGCCTCAAGGAGGCAGCTATTGCCTTGCCCCCCACAGCTTGCCTTACTCCCACAGCCTGTGAGCAAGTGTCTGACAAAGGGTGATACCTGTTCCCTCATTGTATTGAGGATATCTTCTTTATGTCTGAACTGCTTTGTTACAGACTTTCCTCTTTTTGACCACATGCAGATGTCTGTCCCTTCTTTAAGACACAAAATCATGTAGAAATCTCTATGGTTTCTCTCCCCTTACCTTGTGTGCCTCCATCAACAGAGGATGGCCTATGACCAGCTTGTCTTCCCTGAATACCTGCAGAATTGTTAGATTTATGCATGCTTTTCCTCTGGCCTCATGAATACTTCCCTCTACATGTCTGCTCCCCCTAAAACATGCTCTTCCTTGTTATGCATTCATTATCTGTCTGCAGCCTGTGGGGAAACTTCTCTGAAAGTCCTTGCAAATGAGTGCAAGAGCACTATTATTGAACAGGTTGCACAGCTTATTTTAATTTCTCCTTTCTGTGACCATATTGAGTCCAACGTATATGCTTGTTGCACACACAAACAATAAAAGATGCAAGGCGTGTGCATGGTGAAGCTTGATCTTTGTAACACGCTCTTCCCACACAGGCCAAAAAAGGGTGATATTCTAGAACAGTGTTTATTAAAACCTCTCCAGATTGGATATCCCCCTCATAAGCAGATAATGATTTTTTTTTTCAAAACACTGAAAGAGTATTTCTTTGAAGAGAGCGGCCGATTAAAGAGAAACTTAAGGACAAAATTGATGAGCCTGCCTCACGAGCCTTAGTTTTAAACTTGATTTAATATCATGCTACTGTTGTACATTGCTGTTAAAAAAATCTGTATTTTGTCAGGAAGCTTTATATTGTCTTATAGCAATACAGTTAACTTTTTTTTTTTTTTTCCTAATGAGTGATTCCACAAAATCAGCTATTTTTCAGCTCTTGAAACCTTACCATTAAGTCTTCATGTCCAGTCTTGGGCCAGACATCCCTCTTCTGTCTGTATGTGCTCTCTTCGGCAGCTAGACAACCTCATGGACTTCAGTGGTTGTCTGCAAATCTAACTTACAAGGGTTTAGTAAGTATTTCTGTTGATGTTGCACAGGCAGGAAATTCTTTTGAGTGATACAAACTGTGCAATGGAGCAGACCCCAAAAGAGGAGAGAAAACTCGCCGCTTAGTTACTTATGTCAGTTGTGATGCATAAAGAGCAAATCTGCCATTTTATGTGGACACTGTTCTTGCATTCACTTCACAAGACGTGAACTCGTGCTTTCTTTTCAGAAGCATTGATTGCACTGTCAAGAAATATTCCCGTACCTCTAGGAATAGCTTTTTATTTTAAGTACGTTATTAATACGTGTGCAGTATTATTTTTATGGAAAATGCTATCTTCTCTCTAAAAAGTCAACATACAGCAGGCTCCTCCTATGAGGGAGGTGCTATCTAAGGACTGTTCTAGAGACCATTTCTGAGAAAAGAAGCAGCCTAGAGATTTAACTTCTTCCATGCATTGATTTCAATTTTCTAGGCCTGCAGAGGCCGGTGTACATTCTGATACTCAGGGCTTGCTTGTCAAGGAAATGTCAAATCAAACAATTTATGCAACACACATACATGCACACACACAAGTACACAGTTAAAGAGGAGAATAAAAGTGTTATCCCAGGAGTAAAGAATATGCAGGGCAGACTGAGAACACATCACTGTCTGCAAAATGTAGTCTTATATATGAAGCATAGGTCCTTAATGTCTTGATTCGCTTTGGAATGGAAATTTTTACCTGCCCAGACCTGTATATGGAAACATACGCCACTTCATTTCCAGACAGTCTTTTTTTTTTTTTTTGCTCCCCAAGCTTGCCATGTAAATGAATCCTCTGCTGATTCAGCATTTTCTAAATGCAAGTTTTCTCTGCGCCATGTCTCTGAAAAATATTTCATGTGTAAACTATGCAATTGCTTGCTGTAAGCTATAGATTGAGGACTGCTAACTCTTTCTTACTTACTTCTTTTTTAAAAAGCTTTTGTTTTTGCAAGGTGAAACGTGGTGTATTCATGTTCCTCCAAGTTACTGCAAGACTTTCAAAGCTCACTGAATGACCTGGTCTTTCTCCCACTTGCCACAAACCACCCACATGATATGAACCTGTTTGGCCCAGCTGACCACTTCAGAGGCAATGTGTGGGATACAGAAGCCTGTGTGGGGGCCCTTTGTGTCAGACTTACAACAGGTTCCCTCAGATCCTCGGATGTCTACAACTGGAAGGAAGGTTCCTCAGCAGAACTTCTTTTCCTCCAAGCTATTCCTTAGGAAAGGCAGGGGTTTCACAAGAGAGGGCATATTATTGCAAAGAGATTTCTGGACAAGATTTGGTTTGGCAATCAGAACTGAACTTCCAAATGTTATGTTTCACTCACTGCTAGAATCAATTTGATTTCAGTAAGCAGGATCAGAAACACTTTCTGAACCAGGGAAGCTGTTTTAAATTACTCCTCCCTGTCTCTAAGCCAGGAAGAAGAATTGCAGCTGGAAACGCAGCCGGATTGTGCTGCTTGCCTGCAGTTGTTTCCCAAATTGTCCCTTCCCATGCTAATGTCAGTACACTTTGAGCTGGTGCCAGCAGCAATGGGAATGCAAACATGTACTTGCTTTTTCACTTCTCAGGAAGTTTGGTAATCTTATTTGGAACATATGTTGTTCATAAAGAGGCCATAATATTCCCAGTTATCACTGCCATCATTATGGTGTCAGGAACAGAAGAGTTCTGCTGGGGAGTATTCTTTTAATTACTGACAGAGACAGGATCTCTGTGGCCTTTTTTTCCCTCAGTACCGCACCTTCCTTATTGGCCTTCTGTGCTAGAAATTAGCAAGGTTGCAGTAAGGCATGTTGAGGATCTGAGAGACAGAAGAAATTGTGCTGACCTATGTATATACTAGCAGTTAGAGGCTTGAAGGAGAGTTTTCCATAATTTGCATTTGTCTTGGTTTTGTGTTCTGTAGGGACACAGAGGTGGAGTTAGATGCTGAAAAGTAATTAGTTTGCTTTTGGTGTCTTAGTATAGCATCTTTTTGCACAGAGCCTCAGGCTGTGCACCTGGGGTCAGTAAGGCATCTGGTGAATTAATGTAATGGGAATGATGCATGACCTGTGCTCCTTGTTTCAGTCAAAAGTTCTCCTATTGTTGAGCTTGGCAATTGCATGTTTCTCATGGATAATTTTATCCCTGTTGAATTAGAAGCAGCTCTGGATGCTCTCAGAGAGAACTGCAGGTTTCTGCAACTGAGGAAATCAAGCCAGTGACAAGATGTATCATTTTGAGAGAATCAGTTCAAGAAACAGATGAACAGTTAAATAATTTTTTGGAATAACTCTTGAATTAATTACCAAAGGGAAAAAAAAAAGGTGGTGTGTATGTCTGTGGGGGGGAGATAAAGAAAACAAACTAGCCTTTGAAAACAGAAAATAAAGTTTTTTTTTAAAAAAAGAAAAACTTTTATTCCTTTAAAAGAAAGAATTAACTGGAGTGAGATTTCCCATCTTTGGTAAAATGCCACCTGCTATGAAATTGAAAGGATCAGAATGGAAACGCTATTGCATTTCTAGTGCTTCTCCTGACTGACTTTGATGTTAGTCTGTAACATAGTGCTACAAGCAGATGTAGAGATAGAAGCCACATCTGAAAGGTGGGAACTAAAACTTAAAAAACAAAACAAAAACTTTCAAAATGAGTTTTTAAATCATCCTCTTTAAAAGACTTTGCTTTCTTTTTGAGATTATGGCAGGTTAGTTTAGTAATTTTTCTCCCTCTCTGGCTTGTGAACTGTGGTATTGAAATCAGACAGTCCTCTCTGTGGCACTAATGCAGAAGCACCTGAAGTATTTGTATTTGGTTGTGTGGGCTTCAGTGCCAGGGACAGTGATGAATCGTGACCTCAGTGAAGAGTCGGGAGACTTTAGAGAATTTATAATATGCTGCTAAGACAGCTGCAGGTATTAGTTTAATGATGACTAAAAAGTCATTGCTCCAGAGTATCTGCAGTACCTGGGATGTTATTTATGGGATCCTGTTTCATCTGCTTAAAGTAATAGAACTAGCTCGGACTGCCCAATGCAGATGATTTCAGGTTCAATACTGAGGAATCTTCTCTTCCAGGGAGGGTTTAAAGAGATTGTAGGAGGCAGCCCAGAGGAACTGATGGAACCCCAGTTGGTTGTGTCATTTTAAAGTACAACTAGAAAAGCTCTAACGAATACACAGAGAACAAATCCTGCAGTTGACTAGGGACTATAGGGCAGATGTCATCTAAATAAAGATGCCCTTCCCCCTCTTTCACTTCCTATTATTCCCAGCAAATAGGGAGAGGAACTATCATCCTGACAGCAGATCTGTCTGGATATGCTTTGTAGCCGTCCAGGACTGGTAACCACAGAGAGAAAATGCTGTATGCAACTTGAAGTTGGATGTGCCTGTAACAAGAGCAGTGAGCTTCAGCATCCATGGTGGAATTTAAATGAGTCTTTGAGACAGAGTAGGCAGGATGAGCTCTGAAACTTTTACCTTATTTCATTTATCCCTGACACTAAAAATAATGTGAACATTCATCATAAAGAGATGTTACAACCTAAAATACCTATTTTTTACCTTAATCTACTTTGACTTCCTGCTTCCTCTTAAGACTTGTTCTAGTATTCTCCCTGTTACTGGCCCATGATACTCTAATTTCCTGTGGGTGGAAACAATGAACAGGAAATGCTGGATGGAGGAGGAGTAGGAGGGAAGAACCTGAGAATGTGCTTAGCTGCTCTGCAGGCTCTGCCAGTAGCAAGTTCAGATTTTTGGCTGGGCTTTCTAACCCATCTCTCCTATCCATAGTCTCCCTATGATGCTCCACTCAGCTGAGCTTGTCACGCCTAGTCATTCCTTTTTGAGTCAACTCTCTTTGCTTTGCCACCTTGATCTTTCTTCTCTTCATCAAGCTGCCATTTCTGCCTCACTGCTTTCTCAACTGTCTCTTCTTAGACAAGAGACAATTCTGGGCAACCCGATTGTCTAAATAGATACGGGAGTCTGGTCTGAGCCATGAACCAGCAAGAATCATTAATTTAGTCCTTTAAATAAATATATAGGTGTCCTTGCTAAAAGATAAGTGGAGATAAGATAAAGTAACATGTTTCTGAAGTTGAATAGTAACCTCATACTCTGTACTTGATGCTCAGTTCAATTGCTTGAACAGTGAGCTTAAAGTACCATGAGGAAAGGAACTGAAGATTCTGGATTTTGAGACAGGACCTGGAGAGAGGAATCCTCAAAGAATTATCTGTTTTCTCGTAATTTTCCAAGAATAAGTGGTTAGCTTCACAGTCCCTGGCTCTGCATTCTTACTGTTCCCTAATAGATTACTACTGAGGAGTTAATTCAGTGGTTGGTTGTTGCTGCACAATACCATACATCTCCTCCAAAACCAGTTACAGATATAGTTAGTGCTGGTGGAAGTTCTGTGGAGCATCTCCATGCAGTACAGGATTAAGCTGTAGTGCTTTAATACGTAATAGGAATGTGAGGCTCTCATTAACAGAGCAGACAGAATTCCCATCTTGGCAAGCATTGGTTGTGTAAGGATGGGACTTTCCTTTCAGCTAATTTCTCCCTCCCTTGGAACTTCCTAGATTTGTGCATATATTTCCACATCAAACACTGTAATTTAGAGGCCCCAGTTAAAGCTTGTGTATTGTGCAGCCTGCTGGTGCAGCAAAATTTAAGGAAGTCAGTGAGACTGATACATCAAGATCAGGGTAACAGCAAAGTCAATGGAGAGATTATGCTTCAGTGCATCCTGCCTTGCTGTTTTACAAAGAAGCATTCTGCTTGCTTTTCTTAAAATAAATTGAAAGAACAATGATAATTAATGCTGATAATGGCATACTTTTAAAAGTAAAACTAGCAGCTATCTGCAAGTGCTTGCAGTCACACTATGTGACAGCAAAAGGACATTAAGATTCTTAAAATGTGCCTCCCCATCCTCCCAGAAAAAAACCCACCTCTCTTCCCCCCTGCCCCTAGTTGTAATT
The DNA here is from genome assembly GCA_032275445.1 of Crypturellus soui. Taxonomy (NCBI): domain Eukaryota; kingdom Metazoa; phylum Chordata; class Aves; order Tinamiformes; family Tinamidae; genus Crypturellus; species Crypturellus soui. The sequence continues at coordinate 628,329 of JAUBNY010000273.1, read as the reverse complement.
AAATTTAACCCTTCATTTACAGAGCAGGTTCTCTGAACTCAGAAACTCAGAAGTGGTTCCTTGGCATCAGTAAGTTTATAAAAAGAGCATTCTTTGCTGCAATCAGTTTTGAAAATTCACTTTCTCTTTTGAAATGAAAGACAATTCAAAATGCTGGAACTTCCCGTGCCAGAGGAGCACTATCTTTTAGTCAGGTGCCAATGCTACAACTGTTTCCTAATAGACAACATACATTTGAATACTGTGAATATGAATAACAGACACTTGCTGTTTATGCTAAATACTTTTTCCTGAAAAACTCTTATAAAAGAGTTAATACATACATACATATATTAAATTAGTATAATTTACTACAGCTTACCCTACAGAGCTCTCCTGGCTTGCAAAAATTGTCATCCTTACTACTTGTATTTTAAGTGCCAGTATATATGTCTTGGTTCTTATATTTCCAGACTTGTGATGTGAGCATAAATTCTTAATTTAAAAGGAGAAGCTGCGGAATGTACTAATATAAAATACCCCATTTTCATGCATGTAAACTTTCATAATCCAAATTTTACCTTTTAAGCCTTTTTTCCTCTTCCCCCAGCCCTGCCCAATCTTTCAAGCCCTTGAGAACTCACCTTCTTTTGCAACTCCTTGGCGATGCTTTTACCTTCTGTATCTCTCCACTTGATTTGTCCATGCAGGTTTTCAGATGATCTCCCATATATCTACAGCAGACCTCAAGGTTATTTGTCTGCCTTATGGCATTTCTTGACTTTCCATTACAAATATTCTGCTTGCCATCTTTAGAACTTTCCATCCATCAGCAATCAGAGCTTGTTAGCTAATAAAACATGAATTTCAGGGACAAAAGAAGCAAAATCAGCATAACTGGAAAGATCAGAGTATGATTTCAGGAAGATTTTTCACTAGCACAAAATTTAACTTTTTTTTTCCTGTGTGAAAACTTCACATAAAACTTGATAATGTGACCTGACTCAGAAATATTTAAGTCAGATTCCCTTAACATAAAGGTCTATGCTGAGGGTTTTGAAAGTAAAACATTTTACATACTACCTGAGAAAGGTTTAATGCTGTCCAAAAGACTGTAAATTATCCTTTTTCTTTTCTCTCTAGCTTCAGTGCCCTCCTTTTGCTAATATGCTTTAACCTATGCAAAAGGTAAATCATATCATCAAATCACATCATATTTATTCCCACTTAGATAAAATTGCATTCCAAAGGCCTATGCACAGTTGTATTAAGAGAAGTTCCCTGAGAAACATTAATTTGAAGTTGATTTTAAGAAGCCAGTGAAGCCATCGCCAGAAGGCTTCACTTGTTATCTACTCTTTCAATTGAAGAAGATAATTGCAGTGGGGAGCCCCCTGTTGTTTTCGTTTGTTTGTTTTTCAGGTTTTACTATTAAAAATTTGATATGACTACCAGTATTTCTTTGAAGAATATATGAGGAATGTTGTGTTTTTAATCATTTCTAGTAAATCAGATCCTCTCAGGTGGGAAGAAGTTTTATTTAGGAACTTCAGAATACAGTTTGCTGTACTTAATATGCATTTAATTCAAATACCTAGTAAGCAGGTAGAAGAAGGTAGAAGGTTCTGCTTTTCTGAGGAAGCATAGGGACAGCAGTGAAGGAATATTGGTCAGAAGGATAAACTCAAGATCACTGTCCCAGCTGTGAGGCCAGTCTAGCCAAGTATATGTGCCATGACATAGAGGAGGGACTTAAAGTAGTATGGTTAGCTAAGCACTGAAGTGGTCGCATCTGACCCATAGGATGAATTAGAAGAAAATACAAATGCTGAGAATTGTCCCATAGAGCTTTAGGTGATTCCTGTTGAGGAACCTGGAGAGGGGGGTTTAGCTGTTCCAAGCTCCTCTTTTTATTTAGTAGAGATCTTAGGACTCTACTCTACTGAAAATGATCCAGTCTACTGTAGAGATTATTTGGAGTAATTATTCTGTTAATTTGTAATCCCCTTTGGATGGGGTGTATCTGAACTTCAAGGACTTAATAAAATTTCATTAAAATAACCTCCCCTTCCCCTTAAGGTCTGTTCTTCTCTTGGATCCTACCAGGAAATTTACTGCCAGAACACAGAGGAATAGCTTCCAGTGTAAACAGAGAGTAAATTCCTTTCTTTAGAGAATATTCAAAACCAGCTTTTGAGTCACTGTTGTAAACTTTAAAGAATCCTAAAATTCATAGACACAACCATTTTCCTTTGCAGATATTCTGTAATAAACAACCTAGAGGAAATTTATCATAAATTACATTGTCAAGAAATAATAAATATATTTAAGTTTAATTATGCTTTAGCAAGTGTAGTTTAGTTTTTCTCTATATATTAAATTAATAAACTGCATTAACCTTAATATTATTCTCAAAGGTCTACTGCAAGTTTTGTTCTCTTCCAAGATGTCTTTAAAATATTTTGAAGTCATTTAAAATGATCTTAAATAATAACAGAGGACAAAAGGATTGTAACTGTTGCTGAAACCATTTTATGCATTGAATTAAGTGTTCCTCTGTGATGCTATATATGTCCCAGGGATGAATTTTGAAGAAAAACACATTAATTCCATAATATTAAAACACTAATCAGTAGACTGTGTTGCTATCCCTGCATCTGTTTCCTGTACAGGATGCAGAAAGATAAGAATAGTAGTTACTGTCATTAGGGTCTACAGATTTAAGTGTAAGAGGTTGGCAGTGTTATAACTGTGTTCAAACTGTTGCACAGACATTGAAGACCAACTTTTTACAATAGACTTGTGAGCTGTATAGTTAAGATTTAACCTAATGAGGTGAGTGGCCCAGAACCACAGGGCTATTTCAGTAGCAAAATAACAATTACAGTAGGAGAGACCTGGAAAAAAAAAATTAAAAGGGCATTTCATCTCCTGCATGATATTAGCCATCAATCAGATGAAATATTAACTCCTATTTTCTTACTCTGTCTAAAAATGATGAATCAATGTATAGCATGAACTAATTGGTGCGGTAGTTTATTAACTAAAGGATTTTCTCATTTTTCTTTTTTAATCTTCTTCACTGACAGATAGTAAGTACTAGGTTGTTAAGAGTCACAGTGCAAAATGTGGAGGAGATGACAAGACTGCACCAGGAAAGTCTTTTAAAAAATTCTGTACTCTAAAGAGTTTTTGAGGTGCCTTTCTTTCGCGTATAGATACTTTGTGTGAGAAAGAAGTGTGACATATATGAGAGAGATTTGTTGGATCAAGCATAGCAGAGGGAGGTTATAATGATACCCCTGTGATGATTTTATTGTAACTAGACCTGGAGGGGTCACAGTTTGCAATGAAGGAAAAGTAATACTGCTCCCATGGAGGCACCAGATTGATTTGAAAAAGTTCTTGGGATAGTTTGGAAGAATGAGAATAGTAAAGAGTTTTATATTGTTGTGGTTTAACCTTATCTTTCTATATCATTTTAAAATACTTGAAAATGCTTCATTCCATATGGTTAGTGACCATGTGAAGTCAGTTGCCATAGAAGTGTACAGAACACAGAGGAGAGTATCAGCAAGTTCAGAGAAGGGGATTAGATAAATTCATTGCTCAAGCAATCCTGGTATTGGGATTGTGGATATGAAAGTCTATAGGGTGAATTGTCCGCAGAACGTCCAACTTGCAAGTTCTCTCCAGGTATCATCTCTTTGTGCCACTGCGAAGGACAGAAACTGTTCTAGATGGATCACTGTTCCATGCAAACGTTTTTTATATTCTGAAATAAATTTGCATAAGAACATGAGAACTGTTACTCTGTTGGCTTCACATCCCCCTCCTCCCCCAAATTATTTATTTATTTATTAAGAATTGATTGTTTCTTCTTTGTGCTGCTGGTCCCATTATTTCCATTTGCCTCCATGTCTCCTGGGAATTAGGTACTTTGAACAATCCTGGAGTTAGGATTTCTACAAAGAAATGCAGGATGGTAATCCCTTTGGAGCATCCTCTGCAGAGGATCCAGCTACTGTCAGCTTGTGGAATATTGATGTAATTGAGCTGACCTTGGGTCTTCTATAGTGAAAGCAGGCTATGAGACTGCAAGCTGCCTCTCTTCTGCTCTGCTAATTTCATGGAGAAATACAGGACTCAAACAAATGTCTGCATGTCTCCTTCTGCTGAGAAGGAAGAACCTGTCAGGCTCTCATCTTTTCTCTGAGAGGCTAGTTCACTTTTTATTGGGTAGAGGAAAAGGCAACAATATAAAATCACACAAGTGCACATGTATATGTATTTATATATATAAAATATTGACAGATAGTTGTCCTTTTAACTCCTGAAATAAATTCTTTTCCTGGAGGATATTTTTTCTGTACTCTGATAATTCTTACAGTAAGAAGGGTCTTCTGGTCTTTCAGTCTGAAATTTTATCCTTTCATAGTTTCATTCTGCAGTGTTTATTTCTTATGTGATGTTTACACCCTTCTTAAACTAAAACAGTGCCTGTATTACCTCCAGTTCTCTCATTTAGTCTTTGTTTTTCCTCAGTCATAGTTAACTGATTTTCTGTCTCCTCATAAATCATTTCACTTGAATCAAAATGGTTGCTTCTTCTCAAAATCCCTTTTGTTTCTTTATTGTTTATGGATGTTTGTTTGGGGGTACCCTTAGCTCATCCGTGCTTGGTGTTCCAGGTCTTTGTTAGGATCAGTAGAGGAGAGAGTAGAGCAGACGATCACTATAGTGAAGCCCCTTATTTTAGTTACGACTCTTCTCTTGACTCTTTGTCGGCCAAATTATTAAGTCACTTCTCTCTTGACTGTTTTTCTCATTAGTTACACTTGTCTGGTATCAGTGAAGCATTTATAATGCTCTGCATAAAGGTCACCTAAAGAAACAAAACATACTGTTTTTCACATAACATGCATACTACCATAATATTTCTGTGTCAGGGTGGGTACTGGGTTGATGGACCCCAAAATACATTGTTTAATAAAATTATTGTGCTGGGTTGATGCAATTCGGTAGAAGACTTGGCTCCACGGTCCTCTAGAGACCGTGAAGCTTTGATGTCAGCCTCTTAACAGGCTGTTGGGTTTTTTGTTTTGTGTTGTTTATTTTTTTGTACTTAAGATAATAAATTTAAACTTGAATTGTTTTCCTGGCTGGGATACAGATTCCCTTGAAAAAATGCTCATCTATAATTTGTTCCCTTATCTGTAAGCATATTTAGGGAAATAATAATGTCCATCTTTGAAAGTGTCATACTGTCAGGGATGAATAGCGGTTTTGTAGGGATGAATGCCTACATCTGCACTTATTTCTAGGGTGAAAAATGTCAACAGTACAGATGTGCATTGCCATAAATGCCATGAACTCTTCTGCCATGGAGACTACACTGAAGAGTCCTGAACAGGCAAAGTACAATTATAAGAGACAGAATTTGGAAAGCCTACAAGGGTTTTCGAATGGGTCAGAGAACTTGGCCAAAGCTTCAAACGGTCGAGACTTAAACCATTCAGTAGGAATACAGTGTATACTGTGAGTTAAACACTGGCCTGGGCAACCCCGCTGCCCCGATGCCGTGGTTGTCTCTGTGTTTATTGGTATTGTACAGAACAATGCCAATACAGACTGCCAAGGTGGGGGCATGTAAGAACACATTAATATGGCTCATACTGTGTCTGTGCTACTCTCTCATCGCCTGTACCTCAGAAGTTGTAAAAGATGGGGCACCTGTATATAAAAAAACAAATCTATATTGTTGTGACTGATTTCTGTTTCCACTTTTTGTCTTAACCAGAACTTCTTGTGTGAAGATCTCTCTGCTTGACTTAGGAAGGGATTGGAACACCCCAAGCAGCCTGTGAACATTTGAAAGGAGTGGAATGTGTTTTTTGGGAGATGGTGGAATCCACAGATAATCTTGATGGATTCTAATGGTGTGATCAGTGCAAGAAGAGCGACAGGAATGGGTTGCCTGTGGATGGTCTGCTTCTTTCATCTAGTCACCTCTCTAGAAGGTAAGAGCAGATTTTATATAATGTATCAACTTTCCAAACATCTTGCGTAGAGAGAAAGATGTATTCTCTAGTATGCTTAGCTGAGTCTAGATGGGCTACATGAAATGTCTTTCTGTTTAATGGTAGCTCACTGTCTCATGTGATATAGAAAGTATTTCTGGTGGGGGCAGACAGCCTCTTATATGAAGAACTTGTCCCATAAACGAGCATTTATATTTGCTACCTGAGGAGTAAGAGAGTCTTTGAGAATAAATCTTTTGCTTCTGACAATAAGGTTCGTCTTTATGCTTTGTATGTGTTCAATACCTGTGTTTCTGTTCTTGTACCATGTTTGTGAAACAGTCTGTGGAGGTTTATGCTGTTCTACACGTCTGCATCCAGTTGGCTGAATTCAGGAATTTTTGCCTATGCTATCTGAGTCAATTGTCCTGTATAATAGATATGAAGGGAATGCTTTTCATGAACAAAAGAGGTAGTTTGTGCTGAGTCAGAAGAGGCAAGGAGGGAGAGAATAATGAAGCCAGAGTAGAGAAAATATGACAGGGCAGGGAAGAAGAAAAGCCAGGAGGAGGAGGGGAAGGGAGAATAAGTGCTAGGACAGAGGGTGATTGCAGGAATGGTGAGAAGGAAGGTATGGGAGAGAATCAGAGAATGGTAGAGGTATTGTAAACAACTCTTGTTTGTTCCAAGAAATACGCTTGCAGCCATATGTGCTCACTGAACTGCACTGCTTTGTTATGAATGCTCATACATGAGTCTCTAAAAAAGGAGAGGAAGATGGGGGAGGAATCAGAGGGAGCCAGAGAAGGAAAGACCTGGAGGCAGGGAAAGAAGGGCAGTGAGAGTGGGGAGATCTTGAGAAAAAGAGCACAGATATTGGGAAGAATAAATACCTTTCTATTTATCTATTTATTTTCAATGATTCAGAGGAAAGACCATGGTTAAAACATTCCTTATCTTAATAGGAAGTGAATAGAGTGAGGGAGAGGGAAGTTTGGAGAGAAGATAATCAGTGGAAGGAGATTTGTTCTGTATTTATTATGTGTTTCCTCTGAAATGGTAATAAAAACCCCGAGAAAGGAAAGGAAGTATATCTTTGTACTGTGATCTGAAGCTGTGCCACCAGGCCTTGTCATTCAGGATTTATTGTGGAGGAAGAGGTTTCTTGCAGAGTATTCAGGCCTTAGGCTTCATAGGTTCATGGAAACTGCTGAAGGTGGATACCATTGTAGACCCTTGGCATTTCATGCAGGATTGTAACAGAAATTGTTAAATTTCTGCAGCTCTATATACTGCATTATTTTAAATGGTTTTACAAAATATTGGATTTTTTTTTTATGCCTCAGTATAACTGATGGGGAAACTGAGGTGAGAGAAAGGAGGAAAAATATCTCTGCTTTCCAACTACCAAATAACTCAATTCCTGTAGAAACTAGCATTTTCAGAATTCAGCGATCACGCCTTTTAAGTTTGTAGAGATGAAAGAATGTAGAGAATGCTGCATGATACAACTAGATCACATGCTTGTGTTGCTTGGATTAGAATGGCAAAGTGAAATTCTGTATGCAGATCAAAAGGTAGAAGTGCCTGTGGGCTGCTGAATTGGGTTGAGGGGTCAGATCCTGGCATGGTGACAGTAGTGCAGAGTGCTAAGAAGCAAAATAATCTAATTTGAATTTTAGATATGCTTTTTTTTTTTTTTTTTTTTGCTTTGGTCGGAAGGCAAGGAGAAATTCTGCATTAGGAGAAGGAAAGAAGGAAGTCTGCTGAGAATTCTGTGAAAAGTTTAGCTTTGCTGCAGACTAAGCCAACAGACTAACTAGCCAATATATTTTTTGCTGATTCCTGATACTGTACAATAGAAGCTGAGACTTCATAATTCAGAATTATATTGAAAAAATATATAAGGAATATCAAGTTTCATCTCTGTTTTCTAGGAGATGCCTGTAATGTATTTCATCTCTGACTAAAAAGGATTGACTGAATGGGAAAAATCAGGATAATTTTTCTTGAAAGTGTTTTTCAGGCATTTGGATTTGATTTGAACAGTGTGAATGTAAATGATTTTTTCTCTCAAACTGAAGATTTTTATTTTTAATTTTTTCTATTAGTGGCGAAGCTATTAGAAAAAGTACTAATAAAACCCTCATGTAAATGGCTAAGAAATGAAGGGAGGCACGGTGAGGGAGAATAGCCAAAATCTGCAAAGCACATTTTTATTCATTATCAAGACGAAAACACTTCCTATGCGGAATGCTTTATAGGTGGGATGAGGGCACCTTTGCCCTTTTTACAGAATGTGGGGGGAATTTAAACCCCTTCATGACTCAGAAGTAAGGAAATTCTTGTAGGCAGTTTAAAATGAACCCTAGGGCACTTAGGGGATTTTTTTATATATATAAAAAAGAATCATTAGGCTGAACTGATTTGATACAAATCTAGTATTTGCATGTACTGATTTCACTAGGAATGAACATGTTGTCCAGAATTTTCCAGGTACTGTTTTTAGACTAGAGAAAAACCTAAATGGGAAGAATGGGGTAAAACTGTTTTAGGAAAAGAACACGTTCGTAATCTTGTTATTTTGACATTATGAAACAAGGCAGTGCTTCTCACTAAAACTGCATTGCCCAAGTTTATGACTTGTTATAGTTTTAGATTTTTTGTGTGTGTGTCGGGGGGAGGTATTATTTTTGAACTACATGCTGGAAAACCCCTTTTTTTGGAAAAATACAGAAGGAAAGGTACAGAATTTTTATTTCTGTAAGTAGCTAATGGCACATGTTACTGCTTTTACAGTTTATCATTAATGATTTTTGCTAAACTATCCTTACTCAGTGTAAAAGATAGGGAAGCATAAAATCGAAGAAAGCCCAAAGGGCTACAGGCAAAATAGCTGAAGACAAGTCATAACTTGCTAATGAAATACCTCTTACTAAGGCACACATTTGAATTCTCCTGTGGAATATTGATTTTGCTTTGACTGACTTATAAATGTTTACAGTTGCAGACACAAACTGAGTTCATTTTGCTGAGCTAATTAAATATATGCCGAAGTAATGATGTGTTCTACAGGTCTTAATGCCTATAATTGTTTTATAAAGCTGTCCAACCCGCAGAATGGCTGAATAGATCTTAGATATTAAAATAGTTCAACCTATTTAAGTATCTTCATGATGTTCAAGATATGGTGAAAGGATAATTCTGCTGCTTCAGTAGCACATTTTCCAATTAAAATAGCTATGTGGAAAGGGTATTATGTACAGAAAAGGCTGTGAGGTTGGTCAGTTTTATTTTATTTTTTCCCCTACTTCTCCTATTACTTGGTTGATCATCTTGAGTGATAAAAAATAATATATTGATTGCTGGAGTTGGCTTGGCATTGAACTGTAGGAAAACTGTGTGGTTTTTTTTTTCTCGAAGGTAATCTTCAACCAGACATGCCATTACCTTTTGGTTTGTTACATACAAATAATGTTGAAAATGTATATTACTTTTCTTGGTAGGAAAAAAAAAAACATTTTACTTCCTTGCTTATGATTCACACAAATTATTAAAGTCCTAGCATTTTTTTTTCTGTAATTTTCTGACTGCTGCTTTCCTGTTGCTGTCCTGTGTGCCAAAATCTTTGCCACATGCTTGGAGTGCCCTGGGCAGAAGAATATCGAGGATTAAACAAGAGATGGATGGGATTAAGCTGGATGGACAGATTGTTGGAAAGGGGAGCTGAGACCAGGTTATCCCAGATGTCCATCTCAGCAGCTACAATTGATATGCTTTCTCCCATAATAGATTACTTGGTAGTTCCTGTGCTAGGACATAACTGTTCATGGGTTCATATACTGTTCATAGGTATATATTATAACTCAATAATCAAACTGCAAAGAGCTGCAGGATAGCTCTCACTGCTTGGAGGACAATAGAAGGCTAGGCGGGAAGCTGCTAAAACTGTTTATATTCAAAGCTAATTAAAGCTTCAGAGAAAAGAAAGTGCTGCTTTGGGTTTTGCATTCTTATTATATGCAATATCTCAAACTATATGCTTCAGTAGAACCGGGGCAAAAACAAACACTTTTAGTCTTTTTAAAGGCAAAACATAAGCAGAAAAACATTAATAAACTTCAAAAATGACATTGTACAGCCTTTAGAAGCAATCAGTTTGGCAGAAGTACAATTGCATAGAAGGGTAAGTTCTAGACTCAATAGTGAGGTTTTACACAAAGAAGCTCTTAAACAGTGAAAGAAACTTTCCTATTACTAGGAAAGTTGTATGCAATCATTTAATTTGATTATATATGCAAAGTTGAAACTAAGCATTTAATTTTGTTATTTCCTGATTTCTCCTGCCTTAAGTCAGCATTTCCTGAAGAGTTTAAAAGAATTAATGCATCACTTAAATCCTGTCAGTTTCCTAAGAGCTTCAACAAAAGAATAGGAAAAAAAAAAACAAAAGGCAAAGAGGAAAATGGATAAAAACTCACAAAGCTTAGAAGCTCTGCTACATTTCAAATAACTACAACATTCCAAATCCTCAACCAGTTGGCTGACATTACTGTCTTTGACAGATGGTACATAACTCCTGACTCGAGTGTGATAATTTCTCCACACTGATGACAAATTTGATGTTCTGATAGTGTCAGCATTTTGCTCTGACATAGCAAGTAGTTAGAAATTATACCTCATGGAACTTGCTAAATACATATCCCATTGCTTCCAAAATGCTTTCTTGTTAATTACATGTGAGTACAGAACTGATGCAACAACAACAGGAATGACTTATCAATATTTTAAAGAAGATTTATCATTCTTTTTAAATCCGATTCCTTTGTCTCATGTGGCTTAGGTTTGTGTATGGTCTCTTGCATAAGGAGGCATACTTTATAACTCCAGCTTGTTTTGTCATGTTAGATCATATCTGAACTATAAAAAGACATTTTCATTATATAATTAGAGATCTTTATACAGAGTAAACATTAACAAATGTGGATTTTGAACTATACACAGCTACTTTAGCTTTATTTTTACTTGCTTAATTCCCTCATTCTTGAAAAATAAAATACTTGTTACAATTTTATATGTCACTAGCCATTGCTATATTTATTTATTTCACCATGCTACTATTTAGTGTGTTTAAAGCTTCCCAAAGATTTCTCTGTATTCTGTCTCCAAGGGATAGGCCACATTTATGTAATTATATTTGGTAGGTTTTATGATAAAAGGCTTGTCGCCATGCACTCAAAGGAAGACAGAGAACCAATGACAGGTGTGGGAACTGGAATAACTGAATCAGAGAAATGAGCACCCTGACCTAGATTCTCCTAGGGTTGTCACAGGACTGTGATCAATCCCATTTGCTGGGTATGAAACTGGTAAACACGAGCCCATAGGAAAAGCTCTCTGGAGCACCTTTCAGCGTGAGCGGGGTGCTACCAACAGGTTTGCAGAACTTTATGGGATCCAGGGAAGATCATACGGGGATTGTACAAAGCTTACTGCAACTTTTTTAGAGGACAAACCATTGGCAGGGAAAAGGAGGGATCCAGATGATTCGTGGAGGATAAGGGCAGGAAAATAGGGGGATAAGTAGATAAAAGGGGCTGATTGCCTGTAACCAGGGATGCCTGTCTGGCAGTGCTTTGTCTGTCCTGCCTTATTAAACTCCATTTTGTAGCCATTTTCCAGCCCTCTGGAAAAGGCTGTGTATGTGTGTGTTCATGGAGGTCTGAGTGCTCGCCGCTGGAGTCAGACCGCAAGTCACAGGGGCTCATGCGTTTGTGGTGCCAGCAACTGGACTCAGTGAGAGTACATAGTGTGTGATTGCTAGTGAATATCAAGACAGACTGGGAGTCTGGTGAGCGGGATAAGTGTCTTGGGAAGCTAGGTAGAGACCAGAGGGTCTGAGAGCTGAATTTTGGAGGCATCAGGAGGTTCAAGTCAGCTAACTGGGAAATTCGGTATCCTGAGGGTCAGCTGAGAGACCTGTTTGCATGCATGTGTCTCTCATACTTGGAGGGATCAGCTACTGAGGGGGCTGGGAAGACTAGGCAAACTCCTGGCTAGACAGCAAGGTCTGAAAGTTGATTGAATCATTTGTATATGTGTATCTTTCCACATCTGGAAGCAAAACAACCCAAGATCCAGCTACTGGGTAGGCTGAGAGTCTAATATCAGTTATTGGAGATATCCTTCATCCTGATCAACCGGAGAGGGACATGTATTGAGGCTATTGGTGCTCTTCGTATTTGCATGACTGGTGAGTGTTTCTGTCCACGATGATTCATGTGGCTGACTTTATGTGTTTGTGTGTGTTGTATACATGTGTTTGTGTATGTGTCTATTGTGAATATATACTCAGCCTCTCTACTGGTTGCACCTTGGCGTATGGAGCAGCAGCAGCAGCAGCCTTGCTTCTGTCAGGCACCTGGATTCAGCAACCCAGCAAATTCAGATTTGTCTGCTGGACCTTGTATTAACAAAGAAGGACAGCTTTTAGTTTGAAAGAACAGACTCAGAGTAAAATGAGATTGTAGTCAATTTTGAATATCTTTGTGGTAGACTGCAAGTAGTCCCTTTGACTCACTGCTATCTGAGATCTTGTAGAAGAATTTGGGAAGAAAAATAGGGGAGAATTTCTCAACAGCTATTTTTTGTTTGTTTTGAACTAAAATAGCAGTCTTCATATTACCTATTTAAAGTTTCCATAAATCTCATATATCCTGATTATTCCTCAGTTTTAAGACCGGGTGGAGTATTGCTTGGCTGAGTCTCTGAGGTTATCTATTGTGTCTAGTAGTGTCATGGACAGCCTTAGTCCTGACTCTGGCCTAATCTCCATATCATTGATTCTGAACAAGACTAAAAGAGTATAGTTCATTATAAATTCATTTGAAGACACCATTGCTCTCTACACCAAAGACCAACAGAGTTTAGAATGGTCTGGCCCAATGTACTACTGCTTTATCAGTGCCAATAAACTGACAGGTTTACACCTAAACAGGGGCATGTGGTCATCCATAGTGTTAAGTTATTCTTAATTATCCCCTGTCCAACTCTTTGGGTTTGATCCATTCCAATTAGTATTTTCCTAAACAATGCCTAAGTATATGTCAAAAGTTAGAATGAACCAAAGACCATTCCTGAGATATGGTTTGAATGCAACCATTCATTTCTGTAGGGTCAGGGAAATTTAGCCATTTGAATATGAACCATAGAGTGTCAGTTTTCCTCAGCAACAGAGAACAGTCTTTGACTTGTTGGTTTTACAAGGATGAGTAGGGCATGATGCAAGAGATATAGCGAGTAGCAGAGGGAGAAGAAAATAATCAGGGACTTTTGACTGTATGCCTACAAATGAGGCGTAGGCACACAATAATCATGTACTTTTTGTTTTAATGCTTCCTGGCTTTTTAAAAATTCACCATTGGATGGGGAGTCCGGTCTGCTTCAGGCCACCTCTATCTGTTCCTCTATGGAATATTTATCAGCTTGATAAAGATTACCTGGTTCACTGGAGAAGCTATCAGGAGAACAAGCTGCCTGCCAGCAGTGGAAGAGCCCAGGCTGCTGGACAAGTTGTCTTTATTTTCTCTCTTCTTTTTTTCTCTCTCACCTTCTACCTTTCTTTCCCTGTCTTGATACTTTTTATTTTCTCCTAGGACTTCTATGGGATAGTTACGTAGCTCACGAAGGGAATGACTGAGACCTGATTAGGAAAATATTCCGTGTTTGTGTATTATAACTGTGTATATTATCCCAACATAGCAAAGTTTGAAAAGCCAATGGCAAAATACTCATGTGAGAAAATCCTACTGTGTACTTCCAACATCAGTGTGCATAGGGGATTACAAAGTCCCTCTGCTGCAGGGACAGCCTGGGGAAGGATCATATCTCAAGAAGGTTCATAGACCTTTCCTAATCATTCTGTTTCTCAAGATCCTGTGAGGTTATCCTCGAGTACAGACCTGGTCAGTATTCCTCAAGTCTTCTAGGTAATTCTATAAAGGTGTTTGATTCAACAGTAAGCAGTAGATCTTTCCAGTTTCAGCAAGCCAGCCAAGATATACTTTATTTCTGTTGAAGCTGGTAACTGTGGCAACTTGCTCCAACTTTTCCTCAGAAAAGCTTAAGAAATTTATGATCTGTAGGAATATGCAAAATATCGATTCTGAGATTTTGATGAAGTCTGAGGTCTAGGTAAACTAGATCCCTTGATCATCTCTGTTTAAGGATGAGACTGACCTGTTCTTTTTGGTACTTAATGGTGATTGAATCCCAAGGAGTGCTTATCGGTCTGTTGGAATCAATAATCTAGCAATATGAAAATAGTAAGTATTAATGTAGCATGTCTGTATAAAAGATGGGACAATCACATCTTTAAGGAGAACAGCAAGAATTATTTTTTTCCTTCGTCTTTTACCATTTTCTCTCCTTCTTCTCTCCTTCTTCTCTCCTTCTTCTTTCCTTCTTCTTCTCTCTTTCTTTCAAGTTCACAGGATAGAAAAAGGAAAATTAAAAGTAAGCAAACAAACAAAAATTCTTATGTACAATATATATTAGAAGATGCAGATACTTACATTACTGGGTTTTTTTCCTATGTCCCCTCTATAAAACGCACATAAACACTCACATGATAGCATACCAGTACCTTCCAGGGTGATCTCAGAGATGATATTCCCTATAACAGTACTATATGTATAGTTTTCAGTGTCACAATGTGTTCTGTATTGCATTGTAATGAATGGAGAATCATCTTCAAGAGCAGTCGATCTGGTACATATCTCCAGTGGCAGATTCACTTACAAGGGGAATGTAGATTAGTTGCAGGAATAAGTTTGACCTGTGAGGTTCTCTTTCCCCAAGCGGTATACAAAAGGCTATTTGATAATTAGTTTCTGATATGTTTGAAACTAAAACACAGGCTTGCAGCCTAATAACCAGCCCCAGAGTGAAGTGGATCCCCCCACGATAGCTGATCATCATTCTAAATTCACAGAGATATTTGGCTACCAAGCCCGAAACAAAAGTGTCCTGGCCTTAGATTTAAACTAGTAAATAAAATGGTCAAGTGAGGCCTTATGGGGAATGGCAAAATCTAACACATATCCATATAACTTCTGCCCCACTCTTTTCAAAAAGAGAGTGGTCTCACGTGTAATTCTCATTATGATAAATCTGGCCCATGCTGTGACTATGCCTACGCACTTCCTGAAAGAAGATTTGTGTGGCCAAATAATGCCAAGCAGCTTGGTAGTTATGTCACAGCATGATCATGTGCCAGTGCCAAACCCCTTCCCTTGGCCCCACTGAAGTTACATGTGTGGATATAGTCTGTTATGCTTGATCTCAAAACATGAATATATATTCTGAGTTTGTGGAAGCTATCTACAGAGTTGTCTGTGAGGAACAGATAAAATTTTACCATGAAAGCACAAAATACTCTTTTTATTTAATTATTTTTAACACAAACAGAAATACTTCTGGATACCACTGGAGAAACCTCAGAGATTGGTTGGACTACCCACCCTTCTGACGGGGTAAGCGTTTCTCATGTCTTCTTGCCCCAACTTCTAATAACAAGTGTGTAGGCAATGAGAAAAAAGGAGATTGGAGCCAGTGAGGCTTGTTTTATGTTTTCTGTTTATTTGAACAACCTGAACATTTTGTGCAAAACCAGATTTTTGAGAGAGGAGATTGTAGGATAGAGTACTACTACTTCCTTTTCCTCTTCTCCTTCCCCCCTTCCCTCAAAAGTACTTATGAGATCTCCGACGCTGCCCCAAACAGCCTAACTGTAGTAACCAGGGTGGGAGTGACTTCTGCTATAATATTTTGTCCAGAGCATAGTCTCTCATTTCTGCCTCATTTGTTTGTGTTGTGTATCTTGCCTCTGGAGATGATAAGGATGGAGGGAGGGGGGAAGATGTAAACTTCTGACATAAAGATACTCAATGCCATATGATGGGCTTGCATGGAAACAATCCTTCCTTTCAGCCTTTAAGTGTCTTTCTTTACAACGTCATACTTTGTCTTGTCTAGACCATTGTATTGCACATACAGAGGAAATGTCCTGAATTTTTGGCCCAGTTGAACACAGAATCACAATTTTTACTAATTCTTCTTCCTTTTTTTTTCTTCTTCCGTATATCCATTATAGTGGGATGAGGTAAGTGTCCTGGATGACAAGAAGCGCCTGATCCGAACCTTTCAAGTCTGTAATGTGGCTGAACCAGGTCAGAATAACTGGTTGCGTACTCACTTCATTGAACGACACGGGGCCCACCGAGTACATGTCCGCCTTCGTTTCTCAGTGAGAGACTGTGCCAGCATGCGCACTGTGGCCTCTTCCTGCAAGGAGACTTTCACGCTCTACTACCACCAAGCAGAGGCCGATATAGCATCTCAGGACTCGCCAGAGTGGCGTGAGGGCCCCTGGACCAAGGTGGATACCATTGCAGCTGATGAAAGCTTTTCCCAGGTAGACAGCACTGGGAAGGTGGTAAAGATGAATGTTAAAGTCCGCAGCTTTGGGCCACTTACCCAGCGGGGCTTCTACCTGGCCTTTCAGGACTCAGGAGCCTGCATGTCCCTTGTGGCAGTTCAGGTCTTCTTCTACAAGTGTCCAGCTGTAGTGAAAGGATTTGCCTCCTTCCCTGAAACATTTGCTGGGGGCGAGAGGACCTCCCTGGTCGAGTCACTAGGGACATGTGTAGCAAATGCTGAAGAGGCAAGCACGACTGGGTCTTCAGGTGTTCGGTTGCACTGCAATGGAGAAGGCGAGTGGATGGTGGCCATTGGACGATGCACCTGCAAGGCTGGCTACCAGCCTGCTGATGATGAACGAGCCTGCCAAGGTGAGCTATATTTTCTCCACCTCTTAGGCAGCCCATTGCTTATTGTATCTCTGTGTCAGTATTTGGTATCTGCCAAAAGGTCACCAATCTAGGAAGTGAAATCATTTGTCACAGAGTGCTTACTAACAGGCTCCTCTTCTCAAACTTAGTGCTACAGACTGAAGGTGGAGGGACCATTTTTGTTTTTAAGAATATGGTTAGAAACTCCACTCATGGGTTAGCTCAAGCTGTTATCACAAAGAACCTTTTGGGCTACATGGGCAGCATGGGCGGAAGTCGTGACTAGCCAACTGTAACGTGGTTCCACTTCTCCAACAAGTTGCACCATTCTTAGAGGTGAGATGCCACAGGGTGTAGAGGTGAGCCCAAAGCTAATCGTCTCTGCTTGCTTAGGCCCTTTGCTAGTACTGTTGGAACCATTGGTAAGAAGAGAAGAGGAAAGCCTGGTCATGGAGAGGAAGCATGACACAGGGATCTGTGGGACTGGGCAGGAAAGAAGCAACTATGATGAATCTGCTGTCATGAGGCCTGTGAAGTGGGTTTTTTTTTTTTTTTCCCTGTAGCACAAAACATTGTGTGTGAAATGGTCCTAGGAGGAAGTAGAATCAATGACATATCATCCAGTAATGGTATTAGGCCAAAATCTGGCCAAAAATAAACAGCCAGTCTAATATGACTCTCTATTCATTTCAAGCTTAGGACAATCCATTAGACTAAACTGCTTTGTATGTTGCTTGCATATGCCTAATTTTGGGTATAATGTCCTTGTGCTGCTTCCTTGATTTTGATAGGCACCTGGGGTAATAGACATTATCAGGATCTCTTAGCAATTAAAAATATTGCTCCACCACAGTTCAGGACTCTTAACTGGATGTTATGTGGACCCCAATTTCAACTTTAGAGGCAATTCTAAAGTTAGAGTGTAATATATTCAAATAAGAATATGGCTGGGATGTTGAGAATTGCAAACAATCTTGTTAAACCACAGTGAAAAATTGCATGATATAGATGATTGTCTATATATTACTTTAAATTCCTTTTTCATCAAGTGATTGGAGTCATGCAAAATAACATTATTAAAGCACTGTACTCTGAAAGACATGGAGTTCATTGTGCTGGAGACTTATAAAGGGAATTAAATTTGGTAAGTGCTTTTCATTTATTTATGCTTTAAGAATGAAGAAAATGTGTGTGGCTTTTTGTCTTGTGCATTGTTCTAACTTAGAAATAGCTGGAATAACAAGTTGAAGATTTTTTCTTTCTTTTGCTAGAAGGATTTTTAGACAGTTCAGGCCTTCTGTAGATCACTATACATGTTGCTTAATTTCAGAGTTAGTCCAGAGAAGCTGTCTTAATTTGTTTGAAATCTCCTCTGAGATTAGATCAATTTGGTTAGCCCAGTCTCTTTCCTGTCAAAAAATATTCTTTTCACTCTCAAAACCTTTAAAGCATAGGAGTTGGCTCTGTGCTTGGTATATCATCAAGGACATAATACAATGCTTAACAGAAGTTGCTTATTTGTGGTTTTTCAGACATGGTGCTGGATTGCTTGCTTAGTATTATGTGTCATTTATGTTTACCTATTGGTGAATTTGCTATCTGCCACCTTCTTGCAAGTATTCTTCAGTGGATGGTCAGTTTGATATGTATACCTCTTAAAATAATACTTCTTTTGTATCAGAAATGTCCTACAATATTATTTGCATTTCTAGAGAGACATGAAGTTATACAGGGACATTTCTGCTTTAGTTGAACCGTGGAAAAAAAAATGGAGCAAGTCAGTTGAAATGTGGACTTTAAACACTACCCTGAAGTTTCAGAAAAAAAAGGGGGGTAAAACAGCAGGAAACTACTTTCCATGAAGAAAGCGTCATCCTGCATAACTTTGAAAGACTTTTGAGACATATTTTGTGCAACTGTATTGCAATTTGCAGGAATCCTGCAAAGATGGAGCCTCAGCTGAAGCATTCTCAATCCCTAGAAAAAATCTGGGTGCAAGTGAGGGCAGTGATAGTGACTGAAGACTCAGTCTGCAGTGAGACTAAGACTGCATTCACTATGTGAAATTGTTTTTGTTTTTGTTTTTTTTTTGAATACTATATAATGTATGGCATGGAGTGAATAAATGTTTTAGTAGCTAGAGGATTTCCTATATGAACCACAGAACTAAAATCAAATTACTTCAGCAGAAAGGCAGTCTTAGTAGCTCAGTGCAATTAGTACACACTCAGAAAGATTCATTAGAAGAAGTTTTTCAGCTGTGATGGTTAGTTATAAGGAAATTATTTGGAATTAAAGGTGAAAATTGCTCCACAGACAGGACTTTTTTATGGATCTTTCACTTTGAAATTCTAGTCTTCCAAATATTTTTGGTGCTTCCATTGTTTTATTTCTTTTCGTTACACTCTCTTGATAGGCTCATTCATTGTATTTTCCCTTGTTCGCATAATTAAATTTCTCCTAGCAAAACCTTTTTGGATCTTTAAAGAAAACATAACTGAAGAAAGTCTGCTTAAGAATTTTGTTTATTTTCTGAAAATATGTAACCATGGTTTCAATGTACTGTTCATAGTATAGCAAGTTTCCTCTAAAAAAGGGCACCTAAAATGGATTCTCAAACCTGTGCTAGGGTACCTAAACATGCAATATGCATCTGACATTTCTGTTGAAGTTGTGATATACTACATGTGGTATTTAATAATTATTTCTATTTTTTAGGTAAATTATATGTAAATGTGTAAAATGTCTGGACTTTACAAATATAACTTATTCTTGCATCTTTCTTCAAGTAACCCTTTTAAGATTTCTTCTCTCATTTTAAGTGTTTCTCTAGGGCAGTTTCAATGGTCCCAAAGTTATTGCTCTCTAAAGATCTTGGTTCAATGTTTCATCAGCTGAAACACATGCAAATGTGTTTTTATGTGTAGCTCTTCTGAAATGATGTTTTGGGACATCCATGGTTTATCTCTGCTCCTTGTAGATTGTTTCATTAATGACTTCTCATACTGGGCGTATGTATCTGTTTACATATGTATCTGTTTCCACAAAAGCAAAACCTTTTTCATGAGTTATCTTTTGAGCTCCTGCAGTTAAACTTTAACCAGTATGCCCTCTGTGAAACAATCGGATCTAGCCTTAGAAAAACAGTTTTTAACCTGGGTCAACACAAAGCAGGAAGTGTGTACTTTGTGCTGCTGCTGCTGTTTTTTTTACTTATTTGAGGAACTTTTGTCATTAAAATAACATTATTTAGAAAAAAAAAAGTAGACGATTTTTACAAAATGTATTATGATTCATATTTGCTTTCATTAAATCATCGTGGTCCTTCAATAGGGTGGACTGGATTGAAGAAAAGAGCATCATCAATTCTGTATTGTCTTGATTATTCATACAGAAACATATGGCATTTATCATATGATTTCCAGTATGCAAGGTTTGGGGTTTGTTTATTAATTCCTAGATAGCTACTGTATTAAGATAGCGAATCTATAAATATACACAATTTAATTCTAAGAGGCTTTTAGATTTTTATATATTTGTCATCACAAAACAACAAATAAGTCAATGCTGACCCGCTGACAAATGTAAATATGTGTTTAGCATTGGTATTTTATTCATGTTCCATGTACTAGGCTAAACTTAGCTAGCTGTCCTTGATCTCTCCAGAAAAATCACGTACTTAGGCAGGACCTTAGAAACAAGCTGTTTCCTGAGGTGCGTAGTATGATAGTGAAAGACAGTAAATCAAAATTGATCCCAAATTGAAACACTGGAGATTCTGACTAGATATAAGAAAAAAGAAAAAAAGAAAAAAAAATCCCCACAAGGATAGTCAAAATTGTAATATGTGTCCAGAGACCATGTGTATTGTCTATTCTTGGAGGTTTTCTAGAGCTGAATAAACCAAGTCCAAAACAATAGACATGATCTTGTAGCTTTGACCCTACCTTGAGGAGGTAAAACTAGGTCTTGAGATCCCTTACCACTAAATGATGGTACAATTCTGTGAAACAGACGGACATTTTAAGGTATATGATATGGAAATAGTTTGTTAACTAGTTGAATCACAGAAACCTATGCTCCTTTGCTATTTATTAGAGATCCTTTTGATCTTATTGCAAAGATGTTCATGATTATGGCATAGCTGTTTCTCAATAGTTGTAGATGTATAATTTCTCCCTCTCCAGTTTCACAAATAGCCAATAAAATCTGCCTGCCCTGTGGCTGCCTTGTGCTGGAAATCTTTTTCTCACAGATTCAGAGATGCCAGCTCAGTTCATTGTTCTTTAGAAATGAGGCAGAAGAAATCTGAAGTGCATCAGAAACAGTACCATATGCAGTGCATGCGCAGCCATATACAAGGACAGTGGAGATCTTCAACTCTGCATGAAGGATTGCTTAATGCTCCTCCATCCTCATTTCTAGAGGTTAGCAAAGCTCATCAGCTGGAGTAATTAACAAATGCATATTACTGGGCGATAGGGTTTATTTCAATTAAAAACATTATTCTGTTGTGCTGTAAAAAGGATACTGGCTGCCAAACAGATGGAAAATGAGAATAAAGAGGTGAGGAGGAGAACTGCTATATCTCTTACAGTGGACAGTTACACTTATTTCATGTGAATATAGGGAAAATCTTAGAGTTGAGCCAATGTTCCTTCCTGGACATCCTAATGGATATTCTGTGTGGTAAGGATTTAAGCATGATATCTTGTGAAATTTCCACTAGTGTAAATGAAACCAGCACTCCAACCATTATCTCTCTTATGGGAAGATTTATATATTTATTGTTGTAACTCCTTTTGTGTCAAAAATTTCTACCAAGTGAACCCACAAAAGTCATTCCCTCATCTTCTCTATTCCATTTATTTTTCCTATTTCTCTGTGACTTTCACCACTTTTCCAAATCTGTTCTGCCCTGTTCTTCACTGTATAAAAAGCCTGTTTGTTATTTTTCAGCTAGAACTTGTAAATGAATTTCACACTACCATATTTCTTTTCAGAGATGGGTAACTACTACTGAGTAGCATATGCCAAAACACCAAATCTATCATTTTTAAATGTTCCAAAGTAAAATTTAAACTTGTTTTATACTTAATTGTTTGATTACTCATCAGAAAATTTTATTTTCTTGGTTTTTAATTTTTCTTTAAATATTCAGGAGAATCTGAGTGTTGAGCAATTTGCTGAGATGGGAGCAACCATCTCTTGGGTTAAGAAACTCAGATGGCATTTTGTTTAGTCCTGCTCAAGTAAGATTGATTTAAAAAGAAAATGCATGCTAATCTACTCTTTTCATTTTGCGGTGAAAATTCAGTACAGTTAAACTGCAGCTTCAATGCCTTTTTTGAAATTGAAAGAAATAGCCTAAGAAAGCTGAAAATAGTCAAATATTTTGTGGACCTGGATTTTTTGGACTGCATATAGAGGCTTCAGCAGCATCTCTTTTATTGGTTCCTTTAAGGATGTACACACACAAGTGAAATCATGAACATTAGTTACAGAAATCTTTATGAATGCTTGTTCCATTGGCGTAGGAACATTTTTGGGGAAATAACATAAATCGCATTGGTGGTTTCTATAGTTCATTTTGTAAGAAAGACATGTGTTTGCACTGTGTCTTCACCATAAAATAACACTATAGAGTTGTTCAAAATTCAAAGTTTTCTGACAGTGAGTGATAAAGATTGTTTTTCAAGGACAGGGATAAAAACCTGTTTCTCGAAACTTTTAAAAGTAAGATTAAGTAGCCCCTTACCAAAATACCTAAATATTATTCTTTTCGGGATGTCAGTATTATAAATTATATGTTTTTAGTAAATAGTTGAATTCCTTTTCAACATTCTAAGTCTGATGACAAATTGTATGAAAAATTAAAAGTTTTGCTATTTCTAAAATTAATTGTTTTCTCTACTAAAATACCTGATGGGGAATAACAGGCAGCTGGTACAGTTCTCAGTTAATGGGTATTACTATTCCTACTGTAACAGAATCACATTTTATTTTGGCTTTAGCTCCTGGAATGTTCATGAAGTTGTGCCTTTCCAAGCAAAACAATTTTGTTGGGGAAAAAGAAGTTTTTTTAAACTGTAAAGTCATGCAAAATTAGATCGAGATTTGTTTCTGAGATTTCTTTTGCCTGACCATTTGTGGGAGAAAAATAGTACAGTGGTTTTTCCTATTACTTGCTGTAACTGAGAACTATAATACACGGGGTTATCAGGTGGGAAAATGAATGGGGAGAAACAGCTAATGCAGGTATTGCAGAGGACAAAGCAGAAATGCTTGAGTGATTCACATACAAATAGTGCTGTCGAGATAACTAGCCTTGCAAAGTAGTCCCGAAAGCAATGAAGTTACATTCATAGAGCGTTGCTCATGAGATAGCAAGCCCAGTCAGACCCAAGGCAGCTCAGGATGGCACTAGACTTTTATGCCTCTCTTGCATGATTAATCTAAAATCCAGATAAACAGCCAATAACTACTTTAGTATCTTCTTAGTGTCCTAGGCACCCTGAAAATATTGAAAATAGGTTTAATAAATAAATATAGGATATTTTTTAAAAAAACTATCTTTTAGATTTTTGAAGATTCACTTTTGTTGTATTCAAGGAAAACTGATATTCCCTTGCAGCCCCATTTTTTGCAGAAGATGGTCATGGATGAGGATGGCAAGTAACTTATCGCTTGTAAATGAAATAATGAGGATCTACCAAACTATCAAACATTTTCCATCAGCTGCTTCCGGAATTTCCGTGAGCAGCTTAGAGCTGCCAATAGCAACCAAACAGTGAACTCAAATCATAGAATCATAGAATCGTTATGGTCAGAAAAGACCTTCAAGTCCAACCATAAGTCCTTCAGCACCATGACTGCTAAAGCATGGTGCTAATTGCCTCTTCTATACATTTCTTGAACATTGTCAGGGATGGTGACTCCACCACTTCGCTAGGCAGTCTGTTCCAATGCTTGACAACTCTTTCCATGTAGAATTTTTTCCTAATATCTA
This sequence comes from Crypturellus soui, assembly GCA_032275445.1. NCBI lineage: Eukaryota > Metazoa > Chordata > Aves > Tinamiformes > Tinamidae > Crypturellus > Crypturellus soui. Next base: position 604,471 of record JAUBNY010000273.1, on the reverse strand, counting down.
GCATGAACCTCTAATGTTAGGAAACTTTTTTTTTTCTTTTTTTTTTTTTTTTTACCTTGTACTTTTCATGAACTGCTATGGCTTGATCCCCTGATCTCTTCTCCTGCTAACACATTGCTGTCCTATCTGAATGGAGAGGGTAGCTTGTTGTCTTGTATTTGTGTTATCTCAACAGGGCATCTTTTCCAGGACTTCACTGTGTATGTTCTCCCTTTTTAAGAACAGAAGGACACTGTGATAAGTGTTTGCTACTATGTTCTCTATGAAATTTCTACTGAAGCTATTACAGAGAGCTGCTCTTAATAATAGTAGTGAGGAGTGAACCAGGGATAGGAAGGAGAGACAAGTTCCTGTCTTTTTCTTCAGTAGAAGAGTGTGTGGGCATTGCCTGCCCCCTCACCATATGGATGCCTGTGGAGTCCTTCCTGGACCAGCTGTTACCTCTTTATGTAGTACAAAGAATCCAACAAGAAGTATTCAGAGCAGCTAGAAGGCCTTCTTTCTGCCCTCTACCCCATGAGTTAGCATATTCTTTCTTTCATTAGTTTCATAAGTCTGCCTACTGTTTCTTACTATATTGTTAATTTCCACAGCTAAATTCAAGAGAAATAATCTCTCTAGGTTGTATAGGATATAATGTCCATACACTTTTGACTTTATCCAAATAGGATTTTTTTTTCCTGATGAACAGACAGAAAGCCAAGAAAAGGAAAATGATTTTATAGAAGAAAGAGGAAAGCTGATTTTAACTCCTTTTCTTCATATAGATGCGCACAAGCAAAGCACCTTGCTTTGGCTTGTTTTTCCTTGCAAGATACTGTCGGGATTTTTTCACACAAAGGGCTCAGAAAGTTCTATGTGATTAGATATCCTACATCACCAATTTCCAAAATTCTGGACAGGCAAGCTGTTTTTCTTCTCACAGCCCATTTTATGGCTCTCCTACCATAGAGATAGTAACAAGTAGTAACTACCAAAGTAGATACTCTTTTACCTAACACTCCCATTCTCAGCTGTGCCGGGAAATGCCCATGTCCAGCATCTAATGCCACTCAATTCCCGAATAAACAGTTTTCCTTTCTTTGATACTCTACTCCTTTTCTGTTTAATAAATTCTTCCCTACTTGTGTTTCATTCTTTTTCTACTGTCTCTTCCCCACTTGACCAGCTGTAGGGACTTTGAATCTCTAGATCAACCTGGGGCTCTATCCCTTCATCATGTCCTGCGTCTAACTGATCAGTCCCACCTCAACAGAACAAGATGCAAGATACATGGTAACAGTAACTGTAATAACATGCCGCAGAGGGAAATTATTGCCAGCACTTCGAACTAGTTTCCTAGTTGTTGGCTTGTTTCCAGGGGAAAACAAATAACAACAAAAATGGTATATTTAAAGGTTATTGAGATTTTTTTTTCCTCTGGTACATGTCTGCATACTAATTATGCCCTCTTGCATTATGAGATAGTCATTTAGTCCAACACCACTGCTAAATCAGGGTCACAGCTGCAGCATGCTGTTCAGGTCCCTACCCAGATGGCTTTTGAATAACTCCAAGGAAGGAGACTTCACAACGTCTCTGGGCAATCTGTTCCAGTAGATGAGGGAAGAGCAGTGACTTCAATAAGGCTTTTGACCCTGTCTCCCATAATATCCTTCTCGGCATCCTCAGGAACTGCAGAATATGTGAGTGGACAGTGAGGTGGACTGAAAGCTGGATGAATGTCAGAGCTCAGGTAGTTGTGATCAGTGATTCAAAGTCCTGTTGGAGGCCTGTAGTGTACTCCGGGGATAAACACTGGGTCCAGTATTGTTCACCTTACTCATCGATGACCTGGTTGAAGGGACAGAGTGCACCCTCAGCAGTCTGATGATGACACAAAACTGAAAGGGGCGGTTAATATCCCAGAGGACTCTTCTGCCATTCAGAAGGACCTGAACAAGCTGGAGAGTTGGGCAGAGTAGAACCTTGTGAAGTTCAAAAAAGACAAGTGCAAGTTCTTGCACCCAGGGAGGAATAACCTCATGCACGAGTACAGGTTTGGGGTTGACCTGCTGGAGAGTAGTTCTTCAGAAAGGGATCTTGGAGCCCTGGTGGGCAAGAAATTAACCATGCACCAGCAATGTACCTTTTTGTCTAAGAAGCCCAATGGTAACTCTGGGTTGCATAAGAAAGTGCATTACCAGCAGGTCAAGGAAGGTAATCCTCTCCCTCTCCTGAACAGTGTTTCTGGTCTCACCAATAGAAGAGGTACCTGGAGCTACTGGAGCGAGTCCAGCAGAGAGCTATGAGGATGACTAAGCGATTGGAGCATTCCTCATACAAGGAAAGGCTGAAAGAACTGGGTCTGTTTAGCATAGAGAAGAGAAAACTGAGAGGGGATCTAATCAATGTGGTAAGTGTCTGAAGGGAGAGCCTAAATAGGATGAGACCAGACTTTTTTCAGTGGTGTCTAGTGGCATGATGGGATGCAACAGACATGGAATACAAGAAGCTTTGTATGAACATGAGGAAAAATTTTATTGTGAGAGTGACTGGAAAAGGTTGCCCAGAGAAGCTGTGGAGTCTCCATCTTCAGAGATATTGAAAAGCCACCTGGATAGTAACCTGTTTGAGCAGGGCAGTTGGACTAGGTCTTCTCCAGACATCCTTTCCATCCACAGCTGTTCTGTGAATATTTTTGAAGGATAAAGACTGTAAACAGTCCTACAAACATTGCCTTGCTGCTTTATATTTGCATAACTGATATAATTTTTTTTCTTTTAATCTTACAAATATATGAAATGAGAAATCTTTCCAAATTAGTGAGAAATCTTTACCAGAGCTAGTAGTTCCCTCTGCTCTTTCTAGACTCCTTTCCACCAGATCTGTGGATGGACTTGTCTTTCAATCTTGTTCTGCACTCCCTCCTAATACAGTAAGAGACGAAGCCAGCTGGTGACATGAAGATAATATACTGATTAAGGCTGTTAGGTCTCATCCAATAATCACCCTTCGCTTTCCCTTATTCTACCACCTGAACTTTTTGTGCTATTTTCAGTACTGAGAAGGTGTCTGTGGGAAGCATGCATTTTTGTGAAATAGTTGGGCAGCCTTCCCTGTGCCATGATTTTCTGGAGGAACAAGAAAGTGCCCAGGTGAGCCACTTCTTCTGTTGATCTCTATATTTATTTTTTGCATATTTACATTTCTGCTTTGGCAATTAAGCTGCTGGACTTTTCTTATTACTATACTGTAATCAGATCTCTCCCATGTAAGTTTTTTTTTTTTTTGCTTCAGAACTGATTACCAGTAAGCAAGCCTCCACATTTTAATGTATTTTTCCCTAAGAAAGTGTAGGAATGAAATTCACCCCAAAATTCTTGTCACTATCTCAGTCAAGCAGAGAGATATTCCATGATCTTTTAATGCCCTGCTATGTCCCAACTCACTTCCAAATCATATATGGGCACAAATAGTCCCAGTGTTACTTGTATTCCATATATTTACTAGGAGTACTGTTTAAGTCTCTGCTATTCTTGATCCTTCTCTCCTTGCCGTGTTAGGATTTGCTCTCAGAAGCTCTCCACTGTTCCCTGAGCATGTTTTCCTTTCTGTTTCTTCCCCTGCCTTGGCTTTCTTGGCTCTTGTTCTGCCCCTTCTCCACTTTTTTCATCCCCCATCACATACATAATCCATGGATGAAGCACTTTTCTGTGATGTCTTTGATATTTTTAACTGTCAGAAGTCCTTCAGAAAGTAATTCTCTGACCTCCCAAGTGGAACTTGTCCCCAGTGAATAAATAGGGAAGAGGGCTCTGTGCTAGAGTGGAACTCAGGAAAAGTGGGTCAACATCTCTGAGATGAGCTGTGCCCAGCTGAGCCGTACTGGCACTTTGACACCATGCCAAGATTAAAAAAAAAAAAAAAAAAGAAGAAGAAGAAGAAAAAAAGATAAAGATAAACTGAGAGAAAAGCACTTGCTCAGTCCCTAGTCTGCCTTTCCCTTTCATACTAACCTTGACATAATGGGAAGTGGCAGCTAGCTTTGCCCCCTGAGGTGCTAGCACTGCAACCTTTTGTCCCTGCATTGAAAATTGTGATTCAGTAAAAGCTAAATCTGTGCTTTCTTGGAAGGTACTGGTGCTGGGGGAACAATCAAATCATGCTATCCTCAGTGACCAGAGCCATGGCTTAACTGGTGCTGGTATTTGTGTGAGGTTGTTCTGCAAGCCTGCAGTGGCAGAAAAACTGTTCCTATTCAAACACTCTCTGGGATGGTCCCAGGACAGTGAGGTTCTCCAGAGGAGTCCATAGTAATTATGATGAGAAAGGTATGCTTCCTCCAGCTTCAGCGGGACATGACTGTCATCAGGGAGATATGACTGTCACCAGTGACCACAGAACAGAGATCTTAGGCCAACAGAAAGTGAATAGGATGCCATGATCTGCATTAAGAAGGGAATGCAAGGCAAACAAGAACTGAAAAATTCCACTATGAGATGAGGTGAAATAAGGGATCCTGCAGAAACAGCTGGACTCTTCATGCATGCGTGTGTGTGTGTATAAAGATAGCTCTAGGCTCATTGTAACTGCTGTACTAGAAGGAGATAGCTATTAAATATTTAAATTGCAGTGGATTTTTTTTCTCCTATTTCCTTCAAGCTTAACTTTTGATATCTTATTTATAGAGTGACTGGATCAAGACAATGCCAGAAAACGCTCCATTTTATGGAAACAATTATTTTTTGTCAGCTGTGGCTAGTCATGCAGTGAAATACTAGATCTTATGTAATTTTGAAGAGGGATAGAGGTGCCCATGCACAAAATTGTCTCCCTGACTGGATGCACAGACAGTATCTCTTCAGCAAGGGTCTGTGTTTAGGTGAAGCCAGAAAGTATGTGTTAGCTGCTGTCCCTTTCTGTGGACACTGTACTTTGGCTACACAAAGACCAGTACGGTCAATCCTGCCTTCCTCATGAAGGTTGAAAGTGAAAAATATAATAAATGCAGCTAGAAATTTTAGGTCATTTTTTTTTTTTTTTTTTTCATTTGGAAGGTGGGGAAGATGGCACTACTGTGAAATGTTTAATCTCTTAAAATGGCTTTGCTGTGCTATGTGTGCTATGCAGTATAACTCCATTTTGGTGTTTTCCCTCTGAACTGTAGGAAGAAGTTATTCAGGGGAAGGGGCAGGAGTGAAAGTTTCAAAGCCTGATCCTTTCTCTGTTTGCCACCCCCTCTGGAAATACCAGCATGACCTCACAGGCCCAGGTAGAACAGAGTAGTGATTAACTTGTGTCACAAAGCAATAGAAAAATAATTGGTTTGAGGAGATCTCTCATCCTAAGAGAGATTGCTCTGGATTCCAATTTCCACTTCTGCCTTATGAGCTGAACTGGCCAGGTAGGTCTCTGGCCTATCGTTTTTCTCTTTGACTCCTTTAAATTCCTTTTCCAGGTATCTCCTTCAGAGAGGATCTGCCATTCCCTTTTTATTTGGCTTCTGAGATTGGAAATGAAATGTAGCATAGCAGCAAGACCTTTCCCTTTTCCTTGTACTTCCACAACCAGATATATGCAGTGAAATTTTTGGCAGTGGTGCAGCCAGGACCACAAGATCTAGACAATTTGATTTGCTCATGCCTAGGATAAAGTTCCAAGTGTGACAGTCATGGATGTATGAAAAATCTGTGTTCAGAGTGCTCCACAGAGGGCCACAGTCTTCTTTCTGATTTAGTATTAAACAGCAAAAATACTGACTGACAGCTTGTCCAACTTATACAAAATGTATTTCTTTTCTCCTAAGGTCTGATTTAATGTAAACACCACAGATACCAGATCTCTGGTGTCTATATTTGCTTAATATGTGAAGAATATAAATCAACAAAGGGCAAAATCTCCACTATTTGTGCTTTGCAAGATGAGACTTGATTCTGTGCGGCAAACAAAACCTAGGATAATGGGCAGGATGCAGGCCTGGGTTTAGGAGGTCTCTGGGATACCCTCAGCATTTTTGCCTCTCACAGTGTAGACTGAGAATGATACTACAGATTTAAAAGGTTTTGAAATAAATATGGAAAAACTGCCAAAAATTGTGTTTGCTGTGAAACATCTGTCTATACTGGTGATGGTTTCTTTAGAAAGCGTTCAAATGATTAGTGGCATCACCTGAACAAATTTCTAGAGACAGATGGAGATTTTAATCTAGATTAAATAAAAGGGGCTCTTTGTGGCTTACTTTACCTGAGTGTCCTCATTCTATCCTCAGTACTGTGCAAACATGTCTGAAGAGAGGATCATAACTCCTTTTCAAGTAAGTGTGAAAACAGAAAGAGTTATTTCTGGTTATTCCCAAATTACTGTCTTAATCTTAAGGATCAGTCTGAGATGGTTTTAGTGACATAATAGCTGTCTCCCATTTCACTTAAAATACCAGAAACAAACAAACAAGCAAACAAACAGTGAACAAAGTAAATCTAGAAACCATACACTTCCCCCTCCCTTTTTTTTCATCCCTTGCCCTTCCCCTGTTTCTCCCCTGACTTTTCCCTGACATTTTGGTTATGAAAGTAGCCTTAGCTCTAAAGTGAATCTTATTGAGTTAATGGTCACCTAAAACTGAAGTAGCTGGAAAGAAAACAAAACAAACAAACAACAACAACAATAAAAACACAGTTCTGAAAGGTGTTGACTGCCCATTTTAAGTCAGTGCTATCTCAGAAACACACGTGAACATCTTAATCCTGCTTTGGTGGCTATTGGTCTCCTGGCCAGAGAGTAGACTAAACATTGTAAGTTAGAGAGACACACGGATTACTGTGAAAAAGTTCTGAGTAAGTGGGTATATACTTCACTGCATACTGTTATCCTTGTCTGCCATTGCATCCCTCTCTTACTTTGTATTAATCAGTAACTTAACATTTAAGATTTTTTGTTAGAAGACAAATTAGGCATCATGGTGTTTCTTATGCTTGACTCAATAACTTATTTTGTATCACTTTGTAAAAATGACAGAGCTAAGTGGACACTTGGTTTCGTTTTTTGAACCGCTCTTTTATCTGTTTAATTTTAGTAACTGAAAGGAGCATCATGATAGCCAAAATGACAGAAATTCCACCTCCCCTCCCAAAAGACAAGATACATATTAATGACATTGGGTTTGTTGGTGAAAAGGGGCTCTTCTCGCTTTTTTTTTTTTTCAACTTGACTCTTAGCTGCAGAGGGATTCTGGCTGCTTATAGATCAGCCTATGTGTCTGCTTCACACACTACTTATGGGCTGAAGCATTTCTCTGCTTTTTATTTTAGAAAGCTGCTGTACGAGTAAGAACTTTAAGGATAAAATGTCACCGACTAATTGAAAGGCTTTGTCAGAACCCTATGCTCTAGTATATAGAATCAGTCTTCTTATTCAAAAATTTGAATAGTCATTTGTTTTCTTGGTGGCATTGCTTTTCAGTTTAAATAACAGATTCCCCCTTCACTAGATTACATTTCCAGGACTGCATTCAGGAACAAATGCTGCCTCAGAGACTAGGAGAGGAGGCAGATATCAGGAAACCATAGCCGTGGTTTTATGAAAAGCATGACACACTGTGCAGTTTCAGGGGAGGCAGTGGTTAATCTGTCTTTGCTTGTATGAGACAGCTATTAATATCGAATGCACTGTGCAGGCACAGTACGTGGATGCAGAAATTAGATTTAGTCAGGCAAATCCAAAAGAATAATTTCAAGTATTTGTTCTCTTATATTTGCTCTGTGGGCACATTTTCCAAAGTGTTGTCTCTCTACCGTTCCACAACATCTGTGGTATGAGCAGATAGCATTAGCAGACAGCATATTCCCAAACATAAATCTGTATTCTTGCTGCCTTGGTTGATCGATTTTTTTGTTGTTGTTAGCGGTTGTTGCGCGTTTCTGCTATTTTGGTGCGATTGTCCACAGCACTAATGAAATCTTGCATGGCCTTTTAAGCGGTACACATCCTCTGCCTCAGATAAACTGGCTTTCTTCACTGAGAGAGTGGTGCTATCAGCATATTCATTTCCATGTGATTTGTAGCCTAGGGTTGAATCTACCTAAATTATTATTTGTCAAGCAAACATGTTTTTATACCATGGGGAAAAAGTCTGTTTCCTCCAAAAAAAATCTGTTTAACATCACACAAATTACAGGCATTGTGATCATCTGCTTATTTGTCTTATACTGTAGCTATCAGTAAGGTCATCGACCAACTTGATGGGAGGCTCTAGGACTGAATGAAGAAACAGAATCATTCTCCAGTGTCTACTCGGGCAAGCAGAATGAAAGTGTCATTAGTTCCAAGTGTTGGCAAAAGCTTGAGAAGGTCTCTGACACAAGAAAAAAAATAGGTGCTATAAAATGTCATGAAAGAAGTAAATATATTCACATTCAGTTCAGTATTTTCGTGTTTAATACTAAAAATAAAGGAGATGATTGAAAAGGTGGTAAATTTTGAACATGTTACTCTTTGCAGTGTTTCTTCTGAAAACTACTCATTCATAATATTCCTAGTTTCAGTGCATTTACCAAGAAACATGAGAAGGGTATTCCAGATCTGTAGCTGTTAAAAGAGTGTCAAATTTGAGAATGAAAAGGATATAATTAAAAAAAGTGGAAAAAGTCTTGTTTTTTGTTGTTGTTTTCTGTTTGTTTGTTTGTTTGTTTTCTTGTATAAGGTCTACTTTCCCTTTTCTTCCCACTTGCCAATGTATAATAAGCTGGATGTAGTCATTTTCTGAAATCATAGAAACAATCCTTGTTCTCCCATCTGATGACTATCATTCACCATTATTCAAGTTTTTCTTATGATCTGACCTTTTTCAGAACTTCCAATCACAGCACATGTGGAGGTCACTACAGCCAGATTTTAGATGAGATTAATGGTCTGATGTGTGAGATGTGATTAAAGAGCTTGCTCCAGACTGTGCAGAACAAGCTAGTATTTCTCATATCTGAAATGAACACCAGAACAACTATTCTTTGTGAGAAATAGTTGCTTGGATGCTTTTTTTGGTTTTTTTTTTGAATTTTTTTTGTTCTTTCAAGAAAGTTAACAACTAGATAAGAGTCATGGGCTTGATGTAGGAGTTTTAAGTGATTCATTTTCTCTGCCATGCAGGTCTGAACTGATTCATTGAAAATGGTCCTTCTTTTCCTAAAATCCTTGAAACTGTGATAAATGTTATTCTATCATCAACTGACATTTTCCAAGTAAAACTCAGCTTGGGAAACAAAATACATAGTAATGTACAGTCTAGAGGAAGGGGTTGTGAGGAAAGGTGTCAGAATGTTGAGTCTGAAAGTCTGTGCAGAACTTTCAGAGCTGGCAGTGAACAGATATGAACACATAGAAGAAGGGTAGATAAGCAAGCTACTCTGTTTTTATGTCATTATAGAATCACAGAATCACAGAATGCCTAAGGTTGGAAGGGACCTCTAGAGGTCATCTAGTCCAACCCCCCTGCACAC
>JAUBNY010000273.1:561349-594898 GCA_032275445.1 Crypturellus soui | reverse complement strand
CCGTGGAACTTTTTATGCTTCAATTTGTGGCCATTTCCTCTGGTTCTGTCAGTGACCACCAGTGAAAAGAGGCCAGCATTATATATTGTTCATTATATATTTGCAAAGAATGATGAATCAATCGCTGCTCAGCTATGTGGTCATACATTTGAGTTAGAAATATATCCAAATAATTGTTTTTATCAGAGGTGGAAGCTTACCTTTCTTCACCAAAGCCTTCTTGCATTGTACCAGGTGGGTTAACTCTGCAGCTTTTAAAGTGTTTGTGTCACTTCGGTGAGTTCATCACATACCTATTAACATCTGTGTACAATATTGTTCTCTTAGACATTTCTCTTCAATGTGTAAGTGTGTAAGTTTTTGCTATTCCCACTGCATTGAGTTGCTCTGCTTAGGGTAATCACTGGAAGAGTTCTTCTCTTGAGTGGAACAGGCAGCATTCCCATGCGTCTTCCAAAATCAGATACTCATCTGGAGTCTTTCTTGGAAGACTCCCCAGAGTCTTGGCAGACTCTTCCCTGGAATTTTTCTACATAACTAAGCAAATGTCAGTCGATGAATGAAATTTCACCTGATCTTATTAGTCCACAAAGTCTAAAAGAGCTGTATCTATTTATATAGAATTTCAGAAAACTTTAAATAATAATAATAATAGTAGTAATAATAAAAACTTTATCTCATCCTAGTACTTGAGTGTAAGTTAAGAGCATGTTATGCAAGGTGAACACAGCACAGCATCCTCGCTGAAATTAGAAAGAGCCTTTCTCCCATACTGTTAATAGGATTTTTTTTCAGTGTGTATTTCATTAATTTTGTTTCCCTCCAGGATGCATTTTCATGATTGTTTAAGCATGTTCTGTAGGTAGATTCCTATGCATTTGGAGATTTAATATGTTAATTCAAGAGACTTCTGTCTATATAGAGAAGTTTCTAGACCTAGAGGGAAACAACAGGACTGATGAGTCCTGCCTCTTTATTTTTTTTTTCAAAATCTGTCATGGTAGCTTCCATTAGCTACATCAATGAAGTTGTCTAAGACAGCATAAAAAAAAAATCAAATTTTCTGCCTCTGCTGGGTGGGAGGAAGGAGATGTGGATAACATCTGTAAATGTTATGACTGATTTAACATAAATCACACGACTGTGCTCCTTGCCTCCTTCAATACTAATGCTTTTTGATGAGTAATAATAAAACAGATACTTCAAATTGACCAAATTATTTCTCTGGACTGATCCTTTTCCATCTGCCAATGAATCAGTTTAAGCACCTTTTGTCTTCTATACAATAATAATAAATATATTGAAATTTTAACAGTATATCCCCTAGCTTAGAGCTGGTGCCATCTATACTGTCATAAAGCAACCAAACCTGTAATAGCTACTGTATGGAAGACCTTCTTCCAACAGCAGCAGCATGAACGAGATGCAAATAAGATCACATTCCTTGTGGAATTTGAATTAATTGGTTTCCTGCTCTTGCCTATCTCATTTTCTTTCCCTTAGCCTGCCCCCTTGGATCCTTTAAAGTATTTGTGGGAGATGACCCCTGCCAGCTGTGCCCTGCTCACAGCCATGCTCCGGTGCCAGGCTCCAGTGAATGTGTGTGTCAGAACCGCTATTATCGATCTTCTTCAGACACTTCTGATGCTCCCTGCACTGGTAAGTATTTGGATAGAGTATCTGAAAGCACAGATGGGGGTCGTTTATGATGAGAAATGTACTGCATGACACAGGGGAGTTTTGACTCATCCTTTCTCATAGTCCTTGAAGAATGAGGGTAAAACTTTCCTCTGTACCTCCAGCTAACTGCAGAATATATCCTCTTACTAAATGTAGATGAGAAGTCAGAAGTTCTCATGTGCTGATATATTGGTGGCATTGTGTTTGAGAAACACTATGATGTTGCAATATCAAACACTCAAAATGAAAAAGGCCAAATTTAAGATAGCTCATGCAACCTTATTAAGTCCATTTTAAGGATGCATAAGAAGCTACTTTTGATAAAAGAATAACATTAATTTTCTCACAAAATGTTAATCTCATTTCATATACAGGAGAAACATATTTCACTAAAGTAGTTGACCAGTATTTTATTTTCTTTGCCTTTGACAGTATGAAGAACTTATTTACTGCACAGAACTTAAAATCTTTATTGATCTGTGTTTATGGAATATAATTAATTTTCTCATTGTCTTATCTTTGATTCTCATCAGTTATGATTTCTTCACAATAAAGGTACTTTCTCAAAACCTTTATTGATCAAGAAGGAATAACTAACTCTAGAAAATGTAATATGGTAGGTAAATAGCAAATGTAATAGGATAGGTAAAAACCTAGTTTAAGTAATACATTCAACATTGCAGTCACATGATGGCTGCAAAGTTAGATGCTTAGGAATTCAGAAACATGATTTTTTAGCAATGCTGGAAGGAAAGAGTCCCCAGGAAATTATAGCTATTGAAAATACTCAACTGCTCCAGGAATGAAGTAAATTGCAGCCTGAGAGATCCCCCACAAAGACCTCCACTTGCAATAATGGAGGGTGTCATCCATTACACTGGTCAGCAGTAGGCAGAGAAAAGAGTTTGCCTAGAGGTTTTACAGATACCTGATGATATTAGAGGAATGGTGAGAACTAGGATTCTTGAGTTTTCTTTTTAGCCTCTGGAGGGAAGTGTCTGTTTCATGTTTACAGCTCCCCTTTGTGCTCACTACTCTTTTGCCTTGTTTCCATGCCAAGGTATAGCAGTGCCACTGTTGCTCTTTTTTTTTTTTTTTTTTTTAACCTTTTATGAGTCTTTCACTTTCTAAACTTCCAGTATCTTGTCTCCTTCTCATCCCCGTGCTCTTTTCACCGCTCTGTCTAGTCCTCCTTCTCTTCATTGCCCATGTGCCAGTAGGGCAAGTGTTGCACATATAGAATAGGCAGTTTTCTTGCCCTCAGCTATTTCTCCTGATGCCACTGAGGAATCTGGCTGATGGCAGGAATAGTCACAGGGAAGGTGCTGCTTAGCTTTTGCAATAGATGCAACAGACTTACTGAGATCTGAGAGAATTCAAGAATGCTAGCTGCCAGGTGAGAAGCTTTCAGATGTCTCTGCAGGGAAAAATCTTTACAGAGCTTGTGCAAAATTAAAATTTTGAAAGGTTTGGAAATTCCCTAGCTATTGGCATTTCTTTAATGGAAAAAGTCATGCCCTGGAAACATGACCCTTCTTGTCCATTTTGTGTCTTTGAAATGCGGTAGTACAGTTGCTCTTCCATGTCTGTAATTCTGTGTTCAGTGTAGCACAGAGTATGTTTTCCTAACCTTGTTCTGAAAAACAGATGGAGAAGAGTGAGAATGAGAAGCAGTAGCAACTTCTGTTCTTTTCCCCCTGCTTCATCTTCTCCTCTCTCAAAACACTGTCCTATTCTTTTATAGGATTTTGATCTTTCATTCTGTCTTCTAGGCATTCCCTCAGCTCCCCGAGATCTTAGTTACGAAATTGTCGGGTCCAACGTGCTTCTGACCTGGCGCCTTCCCAAGGACCTGGGTGGCCGCAAGGATGTTTTCTTCAATGTTATCTGCAAAGTGTGCCCAGCTGGGTCTCCAGGACCATGTGTACGCTGTGGGGACAGTGTACAATTCGAACCACGCCAAGTGGGCCTGACGGAAAGTCGTGTGCAAGTCTCCAACCTGTTGGCCCGTGTGCAGTACACCTTTGAGATCCAGGCTGTCAACTTGGTGACTGAGTTGAGTTCAGAAGCACCCCACTATGCAACCATCAATGTTAGCACCAGCCAGTCAGGTGAGGAGACCCCTTTGTCTGAGTCCATTTTTGACGCTTTTATGCCTTTTACTTTTGTCTTTCACATCCTGCAACTTGCCTTCTCGCTTCCATGTTGTGCCCTTTTTTGTCCTACCCTGCCAGTTTCATGGTTTCAGCTCTGCGCTTCTCTCTGCTTTCCTTTGGATGGTCTTTGTTCTTTCCTCTCTTGGCAGAAAAACTGAGTTTAGCAGCCGATATGATATTGCAGGGAAAGAATTGTTAAAACAAAAGGCTCCCTGGAGGAGGCAGCAATGGGAGATGTTCTGTGGACCAGACAAAGCATGTTGCTTCATTGTATGAAACAGGACACACTATCAGAGCTGGGTGAGGGGGAGGGAGTTTGAGTATCAGCTTGCCACAGCTCTTAGAGAGAATTTCTTCATCATTTCATCTTCTCTTTGTCTTCTTTATCTTCTATTCTTTTTTGCGTTCTCATACTTCACTCATTCTTTATAGCATTTTTTCCCCACTAACTCTACTTTTCTACCTTGTTTTTGCATTCTCTCAGTCACTTTGTTTTTTTGCATCTTCTCTTGTTCCTGTACATCATCTCCCATACTCTTTGTTTCAATTCAGACTACACGACACTTTAACAAGTGGTATTGAGTGATTCATCAAATCTGTCTACCTTTGCGTAAAGTAAGGAAGCAGAAGATGGCACATGCTAATACAGTACAGGTATTTTGGTCATAATTGGATATGAAAATTACAATTTTCACAATTGGTGGAGAGTTAGCCTGGAGTTTGATAAAGGATCGAGAAGGAGAGTCAACATTACTGTTTTACTAAAGTGTTCCTCAGTTCTTCTACAGGATATGTATTTCCATATCCTTGTTTCTTCGGCTTCGTTGTTGTGATAAACAATCTTGTAATATTTTTCTCCCATCAATATGAAATAGGAATGTTTTTAGCTTTCACACGGTAGGAGTATTAGAAGTTGTCTTACAGTTTTAACAAAGATATTATTATGCAGGTAGCTAGGAACTAAGTCACAGGAATGACTAGGTCCTAAAATATGAATGGTTTGCAGGACAGACAAGGGAGAGTTTAAAGGTTGAAGAGCCTGTTAGATTGGGGGATGGGATACAGAAGGCTTGTATGTGGGGGGAAAAGGGAAAACAGGAACAAGTGAACTCTGAATTTCTGTAAGTTTTCTATACAAGAATTGTCTTACTTTGACAGGCAGAGAAAGCCGTGTGCCTATATGAGGACAATTCATCTAAATACCCACAATAAGAGAATGAGAATACATTATTCTTTATAAAAATACATAAAGAGCACACGATGCAGGGGAATTTTACGTGGCTTTACTCAAGAGGATAGAATGAAGAGTAAAGTGATGAAAAGGAGAAAGAGAGGTAACAATTTAAACTGAGCGATATAAAACATCTCTAAACATTTACAGAAATATAAACATTTAACTCAAATCCCTAATTAGATTCCACAATGTAGTTGCAGAAACTGAAAAAGCAGACTTCAGAAAAGCTCAGGAAAAATGCTGTAAGATCAGATGTGAGATGAAACCTCAATCTAGTCCAGCTCTAAAATTTGGATTCTGTAGAGTGTAGGGCTTTGGAAAGAAAGTAGAAAGAACAGTGCTGTTTGATGACAGGGAAATGTTATGATTGGATCAGGATCCTTCTTTTTTTTCTATGCTATGGAAAGGGAGAGAACACATATGCCAAGTAATTTCTTATTGTTAGCAGATGCTGGGGGGTTGACAAAAGATGTTTCTTCCCCTTGTAACACTGTCTCAGATGCACTGATTAGTAGGCCATGGGTAGGATACCTGGTCCTGTAAGAGGCTGTCCACAAATTGCTGCTCTAATTTAGTTTACAGTAAGAGATATAGTGGGGTAATTCCTATGGTAATTCCTATGGTAGTTCCAGATAAAATCTGTCTTCTGCTGGAAATAGACAGGTCTTCTATTAATATCCTAATGAATTCTCTTTCCCTGTGCTTCTCATCTCAACCTCCCTCATATATGTATGAGTTGATTTAATCTGAGGTAACTGCTTCCTCCTCCTGCCCTGTTATCAGTAAATGTACCCTCTTTTGCCATTGCTTGACTTTTCTGTTGTCTTCTATGATCCCTCCTGCTCCCCCTGGGTATGTGAAGGTGGTCTTTTGTGCACTGAAACAGTCTCAGGGGAGGCCAGTTTTCTGAAGCGGCAATGTGTCCTACATGGCTATTGTGGCTAGGCTCTGCTAGTGTGTATGTGCATTTTCTTGCTCTTCTCTGAGATCATTAATAGTAAGCTTGAGATGGGCTGCCCTTGATTCAAAGTGACAGCTCATGCTAACAAGACCTTGGTTCCTCAAGCACATGGCCTGCCTTACCCATGCCCCCCTCCCTTCAATCCCCTCAGCAGCTTTTCACTTTAGTTTAGCTTTTTATTATTATTATACACACAGAGATGGACACTTCGGCTCTTACATTCTAGCAGAGACGGGGAGGGGACTGGAGGGCTTGGAGAAACAGAAAAAGCTGGAGAATGACAAGCCCTTTCAACTGCCTTTCCATAAAATCCTCTTCCCCATCTTCTACCCCTTTGTTAGAGATGCATTGAGTAATAGTCTGCTTGTTTCTCTTTTTATCTGTTATTTATTCACTCTTTATCTTTGTCTCCAAAACATCCTTCCTTTAAGAGTTTGCTTATAGCCACAGCCTGCTTGCCCTGCTTCAAAGTACAATAGGATCCCTGAGTTACTTAATCACATTTTTCTGTGATGCTTGTGTATGATGTCCCTCCTCTTCAGTGACTATGTTTCACAGTAAGTTAAGAAGGGATATCATAGAAAATTTTACTTTACATCAACATAGTACAAAGCATCTAAGACTTATTTGGATAATAATAACTTCACAGGTTTACTAAGGTAAATTGAGTCAAAAGCTCAAATGTTGGAGCAAGTCCATAGAGATTTTTAAAAGTAAGTAGATATTTTTGATTGAATCCAGACATAAGAAGATCTGCTGGAGATGTGTGAGGCTAAGGGCGATGTGGCCAAGCTACCCTGCAACCAAAGAAAGCATGTCTTTAGATGTAAAAGCCTTCCACTGACTGTTGGATTCAGGGTGGTGGGACTTGGCAATACCACAGAAATCAAAGCTAGAGAGTGTGAAGGTATTTGTAAGAGACTGGAAGACAGAGATTATTGTGGGTAGTGCCACAGAATTTAAAAGAATCTTCCAGACGGTTTTTAGGGGGAACAGTGTGAAAGGAAGAAAAGCCTTCAGTGTCAAAGACTTGTGTGGGATTAGGAATACAAATGGCTGAGATGATGGGGGAAATTCGTTTAAAATTACTTGTTTTTTCCAGAGTGAGATGCAACAGTCCAATGGACTTACTTGTCAGGAGCAGGGATACGGACAAGGTATTTTCTTGATCAAAGAATAAAAAACTTATATGTCAAAACATATATGCTATGGTGTTTTACCAGACAGCAACACAGACAAAAGTAACTGGAGTGTGAGCTCTCTGTCCATTGTCCTTTGGATGAATTAGGCTAATTTCTAAAGTAACAATCTGCTCACTTATTTTCGATTCTAATTCCCAGCCTTGAGCAATAATCAAATGGCACTAAGAATTTAACTGAATTGTTTTCTTCTTATGCAGCATCAATGGAAGCATTATCATAGCTACATTTTTCCGTTAGTGACATTTGTCAGTTTTGTTTTCTTCAATGAATTTTCCCAAGTGAGATTAGGACGTAAGAAAATTTATGGTCAGTCCAAAATAAGGATCTGTTCCTTTTTTTTTTTCCATCTTCAATGTGCCCTGTCCCTGCAGCATGAACAGAGAATGAATGTGCTTGTTTTCACATTCCATGTTCAGTGGTTGTGTAAATGAGGACAGAAGCTTTCTGGAAAAAGCTTTCTGAGAGAGTGGAAATAGGAAGTACATAATAGAAGACAGCACCTTGTGATATAAAGGAAAATCATCCATTGTTTGTTAAGCATGAGTGGAACACTGGTAGAAACAGTAAGCGTAGAGAGAATAATAGTGAAAATTACTAGCCTTTCTTCAGGTTCTGCAGTCTTCAGTTATATTTTCTAAACTGATAAGAGAACTCAAGAGACTTTTACAGAGTAGAAATATTTTAGAGAAAGAGGCAGAGCTAAACTGAAGTATGTAGTAAAGACGTAGATAGGGCAATTTCAAAAAGAAACAGATGTTAAAGGCATGGAGAAGGAAGTGTCTATGCTGCATTCTACCTGCCCTCAGGTAGAATGACTATGGTATGTGGGAAAATGCGAGGAACAAAGTTAAGGCCCTCATGCCATTTGCTGAGAATATGAAGATAATAACATAGCTGAGAAGTGTGAATTTGAAAGGGAGAGATTTGCAGTTAGTACTAAAGAAGAAGGAATAACTGAAGGTCGTCACAAAATGAGGAATACAGTGAGACAGACAAAATTATAGGAGGAGCAAGACAAGGGAGTAATGTAAAGAAACTGCATGTTTTTAAAAACTTATGGGGTGAAAGAAGGGAAAGAAAAAGCATAGATATCTATAGAGTCTACACAGACACTTGTTCTGAAGGAAAAGGATTTAGTGTGTTCAAGAGATCTCTTGTGAGATTGTAGTCGGAGCTTCTGCGGTTGTCCATGGAGAGATCTAGTGAGTGATGATTCAACTGACCAGTAAACTCCATTCAATTTTCCACATATATGGCATTGAGAGCCGTCTGAGACACCCTAGAGTAGTCAGGATATCTGTCCAGGGCTAGTAGGAATGATATAGGAGCATAAGGAGACTGAGGACCTAATGGTATGGCAACTGAAAAGTGTGTGTGACAGAGCTGCAGCTTGAGTATTAGCTTGAGAGACCTGCAGTATTTACTGCTCACTCATCATCGCTAACTGTACTTCACTCATCATCACTGAGTGTACTGACTACTGATGGGATTCAGTTGCATGATCATAGGTATATAATCATATATATGCTTTTACAGATACCATTGTGTGTCCTATCTCAAGCTTTCCCTCTAGAAGGTTACTAGTCTCCCAGAAGTCCTATGTCAAATCAACCAGCACTATGTCTTGAATCTCAGAGGATATCTCAGAAAGCATTAATGTCTATTTCTAAGAACTATATAAACCCCTAGATGTCTGCTGATGGCAAGATAAATTTAAATAAATAGCATATATGGAAGACAGAGAAATATAGGTGCTTACCTTCAATGTGCTTATCTCACTCTCCACTGATGAAGATGGAGAAAATGCATATCTAGGGTCAGAAATGCAATAAGCAAGAGAAAGTGAATTTAAATTTCACATGAGTTACTCTGCCCACTACTACTTGTTTGTTATTTCCATGCTGAGTGTGGTTTAGGAAAAGAATAGAATAGACGACAAACAAATAGGAGTGTGGAAATTTTGCAGCCCAAGATTCTTTCTTAGTGGGACTGAAGTTATTGATTTTTTTCTTCTCTCATTCACTCTGGTAAGATTAAAAAGCTTCAGTTAACATGAAGTTCTTTTTTTTAGATCTAGTGCTTCCCTAGAGGAGGAATTGTATTTCTGGAGCAATTATTTTACAGATTCAGAAAATCAGAATATGAGCAAGTACAGATACTGTCATAGAGTGAACATAATCATCATCAGAGCAGTCTTGGTCATCATTTGTGTATGTATTTGCTTTGTTTTAGAAAGGTTCTGCAATGGTAAAATCTCTGGGTTACCTGGAGATTCCTTGGTGTGAACTGGAGTTCATTTAAAAAAAATAAAAAAGGTATACATACTTTTAAAAAAGTAGATATACTTCATTTGTTCAGTAATTAAGTTCTATGGTCCCAGTCAGTATTAAAGTAGTTCCTGGAAAATGGAGCTTTTGTGATTCATCTTATGAAAAAGATGTGTCAGTTCTACAGGCAGGTAGCATTTAAGTACTAGGTATACTGATAGGGAAGTAATCTTTTCTTAATTTTTTTTCTCTGTATTTTCACTACAATTTAATAAAAAAGTAAGTTTTCTTAAGTACTTATTTGTTGATGGATTGCATTCATGAAGCTGAAAACAAATGACGAAGATGATCTGGTTTCTTTTGATCTTTGCAGAACTCTCACTTTTCTCTCCTCTAAACTCCTTGAACTGGTTCTCTTACATAGTGCTTGTGAGACCTAACTATCTGGCCTCTTTGGATGAAGGAGAAAATGCTGAAAGGACTTAGCATATTGGTTAAAGAAAACTTTGATTAGGTAACTACATCTATACTCACAGAGATTAAAAGGCAGCAGATATGTTGATTCAAATGAAGTTTCTTTCCAGTCGAATTCCTAATTCTAGGGAACACTGTTTCTTTTTGAAGGCACTGGGCAGTCTGCATTAGTGGACTCTTCCTGTTCAACAGTGAAGAAGCAGAAGAGGAGGAGGATGCAGCACTCTTTCCTTCAGATTTCTTCATTCCCCAGTCTGTAAATTTTTAGAGTTGCAGTCACATGTTGCTGATTTGAGCAGATACTACTATCACAGACATCAGCATTAAAAGAAAACAAAGCAGAATATTGTCAAGCACTAGTAATGCAGAGAATGAAACATTTTCAAGGCACTCAAAATAAATCCACTCCTGTATGCTGCCAGAAAAGATCCAGGGAAATTACTGTATTGTGTTCATGTAGGAGAGTTGCAACTCACAGCCTGAAATAGTCATATTTACCTGATGGTTGAACTACTTTATAGCTTCCATCAAGTGTTTTATGTACAAGAGTTTTTCATATATTTGCTTATAGTAATAGAATATGAAATTAATATAATATATTTTCCAGTCTTCCTTGGAGGTCTGATCTCACAACATGTTGCTGTTGTTCTCAGTGAATAGGAAAATCAGTCTGTATGACTTCAGATCTCAGCCAATTTATTAAGTGTCATTAAATGCAGACATAGCATGTCTCCTTGTGAAACAAAAGGAAAATGGTATGGAAGTAACAAATCTACATAGGATTTGAGACGTGTATATGAAACAAGCTTGTAAAATAGTGTTCTGTGATAAACATTGCTGCATGCAAAGAAACAAAAGCATTAATGTGGCAATTCTGTTTTTGCAAAGATAGATAACTCTGGACATTGCCTTAAGGCATACAACCTTGAGCTTTATGTTCTATAATTTATTACTGGGAGAATAACTTTATTCAGAAGCTTGTCAGGAAATATATTCTTATGCCACCCACGAATATGTTCACACTTCAAATCACTTTTTGCTGATGGATGCTTTTTGTCTTAAGAAATATCTGCTTATTAGATGGATGTCACTGATAGGAGCATTTATAATACAGCAGACTCAGCATTATTCCAGGTATCTATCCCATGCTTAACCTGAGTAATAGACAACTGGGATAATAGGAGCACTCTAGGATGCTGGGGAGCATGGTCAAGAGGGTCAAGCACTCAGTGATTATGCTTTCCAATATTTCTGATCCTGCTAAATATAACCTCTTTGTGTGTACAGCACATCTGTGTATAATGCCATTTAGTTTGTTCTGGTGTAGGCTTTGCTGTGCTTTACTTCATATAGAGTGAGGTCAGATGTCTCTGTACCTTTAGCAAAACATAACCTATGGATTGGTTCCTGAGAGGTGATATTATATGTTATCGTCAGATCCTTCCTTTGCAGTATTCTTGTGTTATATAGGGTTGCACCCCTTTCTGCTTCATATGTTCCATATGTCCCATCAGGAAGACATCAGCCTTTAACAAGTATTACAGCATAGTGGAATCTTTTTGATTAGATACAAACTGGACAGTTATCCTGCTTTCCTCACACTATTATCTGAATACGATGTTCTTCATTCATAGTTTAATCTCTATGAAAGTCCGTGTTTGTTTTTCTTCCTCTTCTATTCATGTCAGCAATATTGTAATGAGAAGCAGTTGTGCAGAACTGTTTAAAATACAAGTAATTGTTAGAAATAAAAGGAATAAGGATAAAAAAACCCACTTTTTATTAACTTACACTGTTGTTTCATTGATGTTCTTGACTGTTTCCCACTTCCCAGGATGACCTGGTTAGAACTTGTTTGAACTGTGACTTCCGGAATATTTGTATCTCATTATTTAAACCAGTCCTTTTATCTTTTTCACAATTAGGAAGGGAGAAGAGACTTTTCTGCTGTTTTTGATTATTTGCTGAATTTCCTTGCTTTTTGTTCCTCCTATCTAGGAAGTTTAAGCCTCTTGAGCAAAACCAGCAGAGTTGGTGGCAACTTTTCATTGGTGTGCCTTTTCTTGAAGATTTAAATGCTGTTGAAAATGTTACTTCCTTTAGGAAAATAGAAATGAGAATTCCCTATCTGTTTACCTGGAGGTCTCATGTCAACATGACATTTTACCTGCAGGGAGAAAATAAAACTGAGAACAACTCTGTGGGCAGACTGAAAAAGCAAGCTGAAAGATCCTCTTTCACTTATCCTGAAATATTTGGAAGTCTCTTCCTAAGAAGAAACTCATATTTTTTTTTAGTTAGCTTTAACCCAAATATGAAGTGTATGTGTTCCTAAAATCATGAATTGTTCTTTTTTGCAAAAGTGGAATTTCATTCTATGGAAAGCGTCTTTAGTAAGCAGCTGTAACATCTGTTCATCTTCCTACGCATTATGAGAACTCTTTTTAGAGGAACTACATATGAACCTCCTTCAGTAAAGAGTCTCCTATTGCAAAGACTATTACCTTCTTTGGTTGACTTCAGAAACTGTAAATGATAATGGTGACTCTAGGAGACCAATAAATTGGGGAAAAACAACTGGGTTGCTACTGTCATTATCATATCTTAATTCACTAAGTAGTGTTTGAAGTTGTTAACCATACTAGTTTATTGTCCTCAAGATATTATTTTGTTTTCTACCTCCCGATTTAAGGAATCTCAGAGTAGCAGGAAGTGGTGGCAATTCCATGTGTCCCAAAATCTTGAATTGCCTTTTAGATTTCTAGAAAAATCAGCTTAAAGCTAATCAGAAGGTTTCTAAAAATAATAGGGACAAGGTCTTCTTGCTGCTTTTAGACTTTGGACATAAAAAGAAGTTGATTTTTTTCCAACAATAATTAATATTTGCCACAGACTCTAGGCACTAAAAGCAGGATCATGAGAGGTTGCAGCTGCACATTGGAACCTGGTTGGTACCTGAGTTGGTACCAGATTGGCCCATTCTCCCAGAAGCAGAAACTTAATAAGCAATATAAGCATAAATAGGGAAAATAATATCTATATATATAGTTTTGCCATCTGGACAAATGTCAGTGAATTATCCTCATCATCTGCTTGTGTCCTTCTCGTGACTGGCTTGGAATTCAGGATCTAGCCTTGAACATCAGAATGAGAATGAAAGATGCTTTTGTTCTCTGTAATCAATAGCTGAACTGGGGACAATGAGCAGATCACCAGTGTCCTCCTCCTCCTCTTCCTTTTAGTTTGCAACAGTAATCTAGAAAGGAAAGGTTCCATTTCTTAGATAGGCCATACCTCCTTTTCCTCACAGTGAAAAAATAAATATATATATAAAATCTAGTGAGAAGCAGAACAGAGGTGTGCTTTTTTTTTGCTGTTGCAGTTGTCACAGTTTGTTCAAGAGAGGCATCAGAGAACAGGATGATGGCATTGAACATCCTGTCAAAGCTGGTACTTGCATGTAGTTGCATGTACAATTACATATTTTAAGACCAGAAGAATCTCCAAATTATATGGTAGATCATTTGAAAATTACTCTTCACTGTGAGTTGGCTATGGGATTCTTCATTTTCTGTCTGAGCTGTTGGCGACTCTGTCTCCCAGGAGTGTGAAATTGTACCTGGATTTTTTTTGAGCTATTTTATAAAGTACTTCATGATATAAATTCAGGATAATTAAAGAAAGGGATGAATTAACATGTCAGGATATTATAGTAAATATTCAATTGTCATTCCTCGTTAAACTTTTCCCTTTGCAATCTCTCTTTCTTTTATTCTAGTCCCCTCTGCAGTTCCCATGATGCATCAGGTGAGTCGTACTACCAGTAGCATCACTTTATCCTGGCCTCAGCCAGACCAACCTAATGGGATGATCCTGGATTACCAGCTTCGCTACTTCGACAAGGTGAGCAGAGAATGATGCAGTACAGGCTGTTGTTTAGCTTCAATACAAGAAAGAATAGGAAAATCTGTATTGGAGATGGAGAAAAGTGATTCAACTCTGAGGGAAGAGCACATTGTAACAAACACTGAAGTTTATAGTATATATGTCATCTAATGTCTGTCCATCGGCATTTCTCAGCTTGGAACCATCTAGTGATGAGAAAAAAAAAAAAGACTCTTGTAGCTAAGTTAAAACCTGAGACTAAACAATTAAATAAATGTAGTGATAGTTGGTACAGGTAAGAGCAGAATATTTCTGCTGATGTTTCTAAGCGTGGTATATGCCAGAGTTGGAGTCACTGCAACATTTTATCATGGATCGTGGAGAGATGTCTTGTTCCCCCATATATGCCTGGAGAGACATTTTTAAGAAGTTCAGTGGGGAGAAGTGCACTCTCATTCACCAAGTGGCAGGTCTCAGTCACCTGTTCATGTGCTGGAATTGCAAGATGGCAATGCAAAGTTCATTTCCACCCACAACTTCCATGACTCCCAATCAAACTAGTTTGAGGAAAGAAGTCTGTAACACTGCTCAAGCACATTTCCAGTATGTGCAGGATTATGCAGGGCTACTGTTTCTTCCAACAAGTAAAATTCCCTGCAATTTTTAACATGTCCAGTAGCTTCCTGAATAAAGTATTATACATGTTGCAAAATTTCAAAGCAGACCATTGAATGCTTTTGAATGTTCTTAGCAAAAATCTACAATACAAGATACTTCTGTGTCTCATTTTGTTTAGATCAGGATTGAGGGCTTTTGTAGACCTGTGGAAATGGAGGGCAGCAGTAAGAAGCATGAGTACTGCGCGAGAAACCCAGGTCTCAATAGCAGGTGGGAGAGGGAAAACTGAGGACTACTGGACTTACATGAAATCTAGCATTCCTTGATGAGGATAGCTAGTGATGTTAGCCAAGAACCTATATCCTTTTTTGGTCGTTGGCATTCACAGGCAGATGATGAGGATAATTCATTGACCTTGACTAGCGAGACCAACATGGCCACCATCTCAAATCTGAGCCCAGGCAAGATCTATGCCTTCCAAGTAAGAGCCAGAACCGCGGTGGGCTACGGACCATACAGTGGAAAGATGTATTTCCAGACTTTACTGGGAGGTGAGTGCTGCTGTTTTGTACTCAGACTTACATATATTCATTTTTCACTTATGTGTGCCATTGAGTGTATTAGCTTACGCTCCAAAATGCTGCTACCTGACACTCTTACTTGTGTCATGTTTCTGTATGCCATGATTTGCAGATGCACATTTTTTTCACTCACAGAAACTTCACACTGTCAGAGCATGCTATTTACAGTTATTTTAGCCTTTGATACGTCCATATTCCCCATTCCTACTCCTTGTTTTCATATACCTCTGTGCCTCTGATCAGGAAGGAACAGAGTGCATCAGCAGTTCTCTTTAGGAAAGTGTTAGAGTGCACAGTACTGTACTGTGCTGTGGTTTGATTTCCAACTACCACAGGACATGTTACAGTTAAATGTTTTTGCAAGGACAGGTGTGACACAGGACATATACACAGAACCTTGCCTTCCAACAATATCACCATCCATTCATACAAAGAGAAATGTACCATCTTGTAAAAGCTTTGATCTGGGTCAAAGGTACTCAGGTACCGCATCTATAAGCTAAGCTAACCCATGCTAAGACAGTGGGCTCACAGCCCAGGTTTAGTGGTGGCTACTGATATAGCTAGTCAAGTATCAGTGGATATGGGGAGGTAAAAGAGGGTTGGAGGGAACACTGACTTTTCAGAAGTAGAAAAGGAAATACTAAGAAGTGCAGTGAAAAAGAAGGAGGAATAAACATAAAAGAAAGAGGCATAAACATAAAAGCATATGTTGACATAGAAGAATAGCAGAGGACTGGGAACAGAATTATGGGTAAAACCTAGCTGAGTAGAAAGGAAACTCTAACGGCCCTTGTCCTCTGCATTTTGTGTGTGTGTGTGTGTGTCTCCCTTGCTAGGGGAGCGCTCGGAGATGGTGCAGGACCGACTGCCGCTTATCGTGGGCTCAGCACTTGGTGGTCTAGCCTTCTTGGTAATTGCTGCTATTGCCATCCTTGCCATCATCTTCAAGAGGTGAATTCCTTGACCTGCTCATGTGCCAGTGCCTGCACCCCAGAAAGTGGAACTTACTTACCCCTGCAACATAACCCTGTCCCAAGAGAGACATCCTGATCGACATTCATTCAAATGCCCTTGAGACCCTAATCTGAATTTAAAGGAAGATTCTGCCTCATTATTCCCATCTGAGGTGCATGTCCTTGGGTAAAACACTCATGTACTTAGTTGCAGTTTAACTAGGTAACAATAGAGCTTTTCAAAACTAGTGCTAAATATTAATTTTAATATTAATTAATAATATTAATTTAAATAAATTACTTCTAAAAGGGACTGTAAATTAAGTCAGGCAAGTAATGAACGAAACAATGTAGAGAAGAAAAACTTAGACCCCCTTTTAGAAGATGCTGCATAGCAGCAAAGTATCTTCTAATCAAGAACAATCAGATACCATAGATCATTTGCTGAAGAAAAAAAAAGCTAACTGTGAAATACAGGCTCAGATAAAGTCCAGGTTTGAAAATGCAATACCACATACCATTTAGGGAAGGAAAAAGGAAAGATAAGTTAATGCACAGATAGTCTGTGATGGCAATAGAAGGACAGAATATTTAAACTGCAGAAATTTTAAATAAGAGTCATTCACAAAGCTTTTTAGGGGTTGGAGGTTTTTAATAGTTGAAGAAAGGAAACAGTCAGCACTCACTTCTTGGATTTCCAGAGTTTTGAACTTTATCCCTTAGATTGTCAGTTGTGGACTTCTGTATCATTGCTCTACTCTGCCTCTAAACAGGAGGGACTTACTAGCTTTTCTTTCTGCTGAGCTAAAGAAATTTATAAGCTGCTTAACTTTAGAAAGTGACATTTAGATTCTTTTTTTATTTTATTTTGTTCTCTTCCCCTTTCTGTATTTTTTTCTTCTTTTGTGTATTTTTTTTCCTGGAAAGACAAGAGTTATCAAATATTGTTATGTTTATATTGTTATATTGTTGCCTCCTTTTGTAGCTTTGAACTGTTAAAATATGATTTCTTGTTACAGCTGGAAATGTGATATTATGTGCACAACTCAATAAAGGATATATTTTTCTAAGAAAAAAAAAAAGAGGAAAACAAAACAAAACAAAAAACCCAATAAAATCTACAATGAATTAATACTAACTACCAAACTGCATTGGGGAAGGGATTCCATCAAAGGGATTCTGTAAACATACTTTACTACCTAGAAATATATATCATAAAAGATTTATTTATACACAAGGGTGCATGTGCGATACATAGCAGCTCAAAAAGAGAAAGCTGAGCAACTCAAAAAAAAGACCATTAAATTTATATTTTAAATTTGTCTGGAAGAGTAAGTTTGAAGATGTAGGAAACGAAGAAAGCCATATAAAATGTGCTTTTAAAAAGACTGAATGTATTTAGAGACAAATACAATAATTTAAACTTGTTTTTGCAAATGGTTAGTACATTGTATGTACCTGACAGTACACTGTGAAAGCCTTATCTATTTAAGTTATTTACTTGCCTTTTTGATGATGGATGACCTAGAAAAAAGCTAATGTAGGTCTGACTTGCCATATGCATTTTAAGAGACCTTGAGCAACACCCTCCAATGCCAATTTCTTCTCACAGTAAAAAGAAAAGATTTTTTGAAATAGAAATAACTCCATGTATGGTAGGTATTTTAGCAGAATTAAAAAAAAAAATCTTGCAAGTAAGTATAATAGACAAAATTTCCTTGGTCGTTTTAGTAAATTCATGTAACATCATATTTAACAAAATTCCGATTTCATATATTAACTGAAGCAAATAGAACATCACTCAACAGAGGTTGGAGAGCTGCAGCCATGAAACAGATATTAAACAGCAAAGCATGTGAGATGATACAAAACCATTTATACAACAGGAATACTGCAGGATACCTCAGGTTTGATTTGGGATCTAGTCTAATTAATGTAATTTAGAATTATTTAGAAATGATTTAGCATGAATTATACTTTTGAAGGAAAAACTATATACCGTGTTAGGAAAAAAAGAAAGTGACTTGAAAATGGGAAATATTAACAGCAAACTGAAAATAGGATGAAACTTGGAAAGCAGTTATCTCATGGGAAAATGGCTTGAATCATACACATTTCATGGGATGACAAAATTTTAGAAGAGCCTTTTGCTGAGAAGCATCTATTCTGACTGGAAATCAGATGTATCTTTGTAAAAAAATACAGTAATAAAGATCATACCTGTTTTGAGCTGCACACACAGAGGTCACATCATGGAACAGATTTCTGTTCATAGTTCTGTGCAATTGGTTTTGGGTACCATACTTAGGCAAAGGCTAAATGAAGTAGATGCTGTTAAACAACAGAGAGTAGAAATAAAGAATCATCTTCCTGGCGTTAATTAAACATATAAAGCACGTGAAATTTGAGTAAATGGCTCTTAAAAAGAGAATGCTCATAAAGAAACTAAAAGGCATTGAAAGAGAGGGTTTAGGTTGGTATTGAAAGCAGTAGTTTGCAGCAGTTGAATGAAATTAAGAGGTAAGTTTAGCCTCCATAGAAAGAAAGTTTCCAAGCTAGTTTCCAATGCTAAACTACAGGGCTTTTTTTCTTGCCTTTATTTATTTATTTTTTTAAATCACAATACTGTAGGAAGCTGTTATTTGACATATTTAAACTGGGTTTACATACTACCATGTAGAAAACAATGCTACATTGTTTAATAAAGGATAGGCAGGCTAGGATCTTAATGGCCATTTTCCACCCCTAAGTTCAAGGATCCTCTGAGCCTTGCACTGAGAAGCCTACTCCAGCATCCTATGGGAGACTTTTGTGTGTGTGTTTGACTTTCTTTTCCTTTGTGTCCTGCAGTAAAAGACGAGAGACTCCATACACAGACCGCCTGCAGCAGTATATCAGTGCACGAGGTAAGTGTTCCTGAGGAACAAATGACAAGGACCAGTCTCTTTTCAGGACTCACTATCACCCATTTCTCTGAAGGGTTGACTCTCGTGATGTTTTGGGCTGTCTTCTCCACTGCAGGGCTTGGAGTGAAATATTACATTGACCCTTCAACCTATGAAGATCCCAATGAAGCTATTAGAGAGTTTGCCAAGGAGATTGATGTGTCCTTAATCAAGATTGAGGAGGTCATTGGATCAGGTAGCGTGAGAAACTACAGGTTCTAAAATGCCTTCTTATCTGCCTTGAGAGCTGACACCCTGCTGAGCTGAAATGGACCCCACCCTCCTTCCTGGCACCTCAAGTCTCCCTGGATAGTTAAGCTTCGTTTTCACTCAAATGCACCTTAAGCTAATTAACCTAAGATGCTGGCCCCAAGGCAAGTTGAAAACACCCTGAGAAGACCCAGAGTGCCTCATTTGAACCCTGAAGACCTATCCTCCAAGCTGATTGAATTCAGAACCTTCAGTAACAGCCTAGTTACCCTATTCCCAAGTAGTGCTGGTATTTTTCATAGTAAAACATTTTACTGCACAAAACTAATTTTTTTTTTGCTGTGTTGCCTTACCTGAGCTGTGTTTCTTCCCTCCCTGGCAGGAGAGTTTGGAGAGGTGTGTTTTGGGCGCCTAAAACCGCCAGGGAAGCGTGAATATACAGTTGCTATTAAGACTCTGAAGTCAGGTTACACAGATGAACAACGGCGGGAGTTCCTAAGTGAGGCCAGCATCATGGGGCAGTTTGATCATCCCAATGTCATCCACCTGGAGGGTGTAGTCACAAAGAGCCGACCAGTGATGATTGTCACAGAGTTCATGGAAAATGGATCGCTGGATTCCTTCCTCAGGGTACCACAAGCTGGAGTCCCCAACAACTGTTCCTTCTTCACCTTGCTCTGTGCCACTCTCAGATCTGTTAAATTTATCACTCCTTCCTGTTTCTCCTTGTCTCCATATTGCTCTCTGCAGATGCAATAGAAATATAAGCAAGTTATCAGATTAAATGTTTGCTGGGCCAACATGGTTATAATGCTCACTCATCATATAACATCTCTATAACATAGATGTCTTCAACTCAAATATTTAATGATCAATTCTAAGTTGTTTTCCTTTGCTTATGGCCCTTCAGCTACTATATTTGCATGCTCTGAAGTTTGCCTTTCCAATAATGCATTTATTCTTTATTCTGAATGTTTTCATTCTGAATATTTTTATTTATTCTGAATGTTTTCAGGTGACTTCAAGTAATTAATCTTCCAGTAACTGTAGAGTTAATGTAGCACTTACATTAAATGCAAACTCTCAGTTTCCTTTTTTTTCCCCTAATAATGAAACAAAAATAGGTACGTCCATAGTGCAGATTATTGCATTTCTTTCTCTACCGAATCAAATGCAGATTCAAGCACAACTGCTGTAGAGAGTACGTTTGGAAGAGCACGAACCTACTAAATAGATTTGCATAAAAATCATTGTAAAGAACAGAGTTGTCTATAGATGACTCCCTCAATATGAAACAAGGCACAGCATTTTTAGGCACAGAGGGCTAACAGAGTGTGTAACCAGCAGATGGAATTTGTCTTCAGAAGCAGATCACTTAATTAGAGATTTTTTTTGCCTTAAGCATCTCATCCTCCTTTTACTGGGTGTCCTTGAGCTTTCAGAGTTTGGCTGAACTTAAGATATATGTATTCTAACTTCATAAATCCACCCTGTTATATTGCTGTTTGCTGTTCCCTGTTGGCTTCATTTCCTTTTGTTACACAAACCTTTATTTTCCTCCACATTTGCAGCAGAAGGAAGGACAGTTCAGCATGTTGCAACTAGTGGGAATGCTGCGAGGAATTGCAGCTGGTATGCGCTACCTTTCAGATATGAACTATGTGCATCGTGACCTGGCAGCACGTAACATCTTAGTCAACAGTAACCTTGTGTGCAAGGTCTCAGACTTTGGTTTGTCCCGTTTTCTGGAAGACGATGCTTCAAACCCCACCTATACTGGAGCTCTGGTGAGTTACCACTCTGGAGGGAGATACTGCTCTGCTGCCAAGCATAGAATTGCCCTGTGTTTCTCTTTGATTAGATGTATGTAGAGCCTTTGCTCTTCATGCCCATAGAACATTCAGTTGACTGTACAAGAGTACAGAGTACTTTGGCATACCCTTTTAAATTCACCCTGAAACCACAGAAAAGTGGGGTGGGGCCTTTCACCTTGTGACTGACTGTCCCAAACCAACAAAGAACAAGAATAACTGAAAATCTGATCCATGTGAACTCAGGTGTCAGTACAATTCTTTGTGGAGTAATGATGAATAGAACAAATACCATCAACTGAAACAGAGCTCATTGTTTTCTTTTAGGAAGTATAAAGGATTGAAGGAAAGAATTAAGTGTTTGAGAAAATAGTAGTTTTTCCCCTCTAAACAAGATAGCCATCAAATATATCCCTTGGAGGGGGATGAACTTATTTCCTATGAAATTCTGACAGCTGTTGTATACGCCATAAAAGCAGCTAGAGTATAACGGGCAGGTTGATACCAGCATTTGGTATAAAGGTGTAGGCAAGTTATAGGTATATCTGCCTAGAAGAACCATTACATGCATTATGTTTGATCTGGCAAGTCATACCTGCATAGAGGTTAAGATAGAAAGAAGAAGGAGTTAATCCTAGTCAGTCAGTGTATTTAGCCTTGGTGTTACAAGATGGGATTGTCAAAAATTACTGTAGGCATCGTAATGCTTGTGGCTTGTGGCAACTTCAGATTATCTGCCACCAGAATAAAAAGATTGAATTCCATTATAGTATGGAATTCACAGAAATCAGGAAGGGCTGATGCTGGTTCTTCATCTGCAAGTCTCAATAGAACAAGGTGGACCTTAAACATAACCTGATTTTAAAACAGCAATATCTGTTGCTGTTGTGCCTGCTGATGGGATCTGATCAATTTGGAAATGTCTCTTCCTCAAATAGTGCATCTCACTAACTTTCTGATTGCTGTCCCACTGTCTCTAGGGCTGCAAAATCCCCATCCGTTGGACTGCCCCTGAAGCTGTTCAGTACCGCAAATTCACCTCCTCCAGTGATGTCTGGAGCTATGGCATTGTCATGTGGGAGGTGATGTCCTACGGTGAGAGGCCTTACTGGGACATGTCCAATCAGGATGTAAGTTTTGGAAACATTGAAAACATTCATCTGCCTTTCTCCTCTGTATCAAATTCAGTAACAGAAAATTATACACATCCCAGTGACTTCAACTTGGGGTGGTTTTTGTAGTTGTTGTTTGTTTGTTTGTTTTTCCCAGCTATGATCAGCCTTTGTGTTTTCCTGTAGGTAATTAATGCTATTGATCAGGACTATCGCCTGCCACCACCCCCAGACTGCCCAACTGTTTTGCACCTGCTAATGCTTGATTGCTGGCAAAAGGAACGGGTACAGAGACCCAAATTTGAACAAATAGTCAGTGCCCTAGATAAAATGATCCGCAAACCATCAGCCCTCAAGGCCACCGGCACTGGGAGCAGCAGGTAAAATGAGGATTTAGAGCAAAATAATATGGCTGGCCCTTGGGTATGCACCATGAGGAGAAGACAACAGTGAATCAAGCTAAAACGTCTTTATTCTGCCCCCTAATCTGAGACTAGGACTTGTTAAGAAGAAGAAATGGGGCAGGGAATTGGAAGAAGAACTATGTAGTCCAATTCACTTAGTGGGTGATCAGAATGAATTAGGAGTTGCCAGAATGAACAGGAGTGAGGGATCTTGGAGATGAAGGGAGGGACAGTACTCTGAGCAGCTACATAAGGTATTAGAAGAGATGAGCAAGAACAGGAAGACAGCTTGTGAAGGAAAGGAAAACTGTAGCAAGAATTTGCATCCCATGTTTTTCCATCTGCATTTTTCAGCCTGATGAAACCAGAGGCCAAAGTTCAACAAAGGAGATGTCTCTAGGGGGATAAATGGAACCAAAATTAGATAGCTGTCAGGCTGATAATGTAAATATGTCCTGTTGTCCTGGAGGATTTTTCCCAAGGGTGTAAAACCTTGGCCCACTACAGTGAAGTCCACGGCTGTGGGACAGGAAAAGTGTATGGTTGTGCTCAGTTTACTAAAAGCTAGAACATAAAGACAGTTGTAGTTTTGGATAGATTCAGAGAGCAGAAGAAAAAATGAATGCCATCCATAAACAGGTTTCCTTGCCCTTTGACTGTTAAAATTTGATGGGTGTTGCAGTCCAGAAGACCCACTTCCTCTCTCAACAGGTCACCATTTGGTCTAAGGAGAGCATTGTGGGGATAGTGAATGAGTCACAAAGGGAGAAAGATGGGGAGTTTCATCTCTCTTCCTTGGAAACCTTCCCACTGCATCTCCTTTCTCAGCAAATAGGTCTCATTAGAAAAGTTCCAGAACATGTAGAAAGGGCAACAAGAAGAGAACATGCCTGAGAAAATATAAAATGGGAAAAAGCACAACTTCCTTAGTCTGAGTTGTTAGTTTTTACATAGAAAGGGGAAGACAGGTGTCCTGGAACAGGATATCAAGCTGGGATGCTGAAAATCAGGGCATGAAGAACAAATATAATCGTCTGGTACTATTCTGTGCTGTTCTGAGATTGCATTTTCTCCTCTTAACACAGGTGGTCAGCTGATGGTAACTTGGGCTTTTAGAACTTATCTGTTTTTCAGACCATCTCAGCCTCTGCTGAGCAACTCTCCTCCAGATTTCCCTTCACTCAGCAGTGCCCATGAGTGGTTGGATGCCATTAAGATGGGCCGTTACAAGGAGAATTTTGATCAGGCTGGTCTGATCACATTTGATGTCATATCACGCATGACTCTGGAGTAAGTAGAAGTGCAGACAGCAGGAAATAACAGACACTGAGCTTTCTATGCAGAAAATTACCTACTGCAAAGCAAAAGCACACTGAGATATGTGGGGTAAGAACTATCTGGAGAAAACATACACATGAGAAAGGAAAGGGAATTCGGGACTCTTTCTTACATCTTTTCAGACCTATGGAGACGGTCAATACCATTGTACATTTTTTATCTGTTTCTATAAGCACTGATAGAGATCCCCTATACAGTACAAAATGTGTTATAGAGAGACTGACACATTTTTGACAGCTGTCATAGATAATAACCATTTTCAGGGGAATGTGAGGAACTGTACTGGGTTGAAATATTATGTGGAAGACAGGAGCCAAGAGAAGGATGGCACAGTGGAACATTCTTCCACTGCATCTTGTTGTATCATAACCTACCAAGTTGAGACTCAAATAGACTTTTACCACCCAAATTTTTGCTTTGCAATGCAAAAGGAGAAACCTTATCAACTGTTTCTCACACAAAGATGATATCCACACAAATTGATATGGAGCTACAGGGAGATGGACTGGGGCTGTTCAATATAAGAAGCTCATTTTTAACATCTTCCACACCCTCCATTCTCTTGCAGAGATATCCAGCGAATTGGGATCACCCTGGTTGGTCACCAGAAAAAGATTCTAAACAGCATCCAGCTCATGCGAGTCCATTTGAATCAGCTTGAACCAGTTGAAGTGTGATGTTTACACCATCCTCATTTGACCTGTCTCAAACTTTGGGAAAGGTTTTGGGGAGAGTCAGAGGAATTTTTTTCTGTAAAAGAAAGAGATGGCAAGATGCTCCTTTGAGACATAATGCATCCAGAGAGTGTGCACTGAATGTCTCATTCCAACATCAAAAACGAAGTCTTGCCATGATTTGAGAGCAGAGCTACATAAATGATGGCATTTAAATGTGACTGATGTTGTACACTGGGAATGGGTTGAGGGAGGGAAAATTATATCAACATGAGGAGGAGTGAAATAATAGCTTGGACATATCACAAGCACCTATTGACTCTTCTCTGCCAGCAAAGGGAATCAGAAAAGTTTATGAAGCCATCAGTACACATATTCTGTGGCTGGGAGCCCAGTAAACTTGCAAAGACATAATAAAAGCAAAAGAAAGTTATCTTTTTTTTTTTCTAAAAGAATGTCATCTTGGTGGTTGAGATGATAAGTCAGATGTTCATGGGATGAACTTGTCATTTGTTATGCCAGTTTGGTGGGGAAATCAAGTTCAAGGTGTTGCACAGTATGTGCTAAGAGATGAAACATGTCTCCTGATAACTGTTGCAGAAGTTGAGAGTAAATGGTTCAAATTCCATGCTATTTCATGCACAGTTCTTGAATCTGCTCCATGATCCAGAAGGGATATATACTATACCATTGTGCTGAGGCAATGATTGGCAACTACCTGGTGCTACGCAGCTCTTTCCATGAGATTTGGAATGGACAACAGGAAGCAGTAAGATTCCCCAAATCTACTCTTCTTGTGTCAACTATTGGAGAGGGGAAAACAGGTAGGTTTTTTTTTCCATCAAGCCTATCCTTGGGAGGAAAAATAGAAATTCTAAAACTCCATAATCTAGAATTTGGGTATTCTTGTTCTCTTCTGATCCCATTACAGACACTGAAGACAGTGACTGAAAAATCTGAAGCCCTTTGCTATTGAAAAATGCTTGCTTCTTTTCTCATCATCCTCAGGTAGTACCCTAAAATTGATGAAATGAACAGCATTGGGCACAGATTATGTGTTGAAGAATATTCTTGAAGAAAATGCAGACCTGCAGTACTCAATTCCAAATATACCATATACCATTGGATCAAGGGAGGTTGAACTTCCCAGCGCTCAGTTTGGACCTTAAAAAGAAGGATCAACCATACAGAATGCTCAGAGGACATAAGTTGTGTATTCCTTCAGATAGACTAGTACCTGCTTATGGAAAGGTCTGCTTTGGGGAGGAGCAGAGCAGAGACTTTGTATGCAGGAGTATAGAAGCTGAACCTGAAAGGAAAACTCATGAAAAAATACACTGTCTACCTCGCCACATACAAAAAATGGAGATGGCCTTGTTAAACATGACCCATATGAAGCCACTGCTTAAACAGCTGCTGGTTTTTTGTCTAGAGAGGGAACAAACATCTTGGCTATCCTGATCTGTACCCTTCTGTTGTCCCACTGTGAACTAGTCATCAACTTGGCATTTTGTATTTCTCCATTTGCCAGGCAGGGTTAGAATAGCACGACTTCTGTAGATACTTTTCCTGTATGGTCTTAAAAATTCCCCAGTCAATCCAGCAATTGAAGACCTAGAAAACACCCTTAGTAGTTAATGAAAAGTCCCATAACATGACAGGATGCGTACCAGACAGTTTCACTAGAGTAGGCAAGACAGTGCAGACTCTTTACTGCATTATAAGAAGAGATTTTTTTTTATTGAAGAGGGAAAGCAGAGGTACATTCTTTCAAGATATAAAAGAATTTAATACAAAAACAAGGGAAGGAAGAACAAAATATTCAAATCAGTAGAAAGTGAGTGTGAAGATTATTAAAAAAAGAGAGAAAAGAGAAGAGAAAAGAAAGACAAAAAGAAAAAGGAAAGGAAAAGAAAAAGAGAAGAGAAGAGAAGGAAAAGAAAAAAGAAAAGAAGAAAAAGAAAATAGAAAAGAAAGGAGAAAAGGAAAGGAAAGAAAAGGAAAAGAAAAGGAAAAGGAAAACAAAAAGAAAAGGAAAAGGAAAAGAGAAGGAAAAGAAAAGAAAAGAAAAAAGAAAGAAAAGAAAAGAAAAGAAAAGAAAAGAAAAGAAAAGAAAAGAAAAGAAAAGAAAAGAAAAGAAGAAAAGAAAAGAGAAAAGAGAAGAAAAGAGAAGAAAAAAGAGGAAAAAAAATCAGACTGGAGTCAGTCCACCACTAGAAAATCAGTCTGTTGCTTTTTAAGTGTTTTCTAGGAACTTTTAATTCTCACAGATCCACAGTTACATATATGGAAGGAGCCAGGCTCTTTTCAGTGGTGACCAGAGACAACACACTGAAGCACAGGAAGTTCCATCTGAATTTGAGGAAAAGCTTTTTGACTTGAGGGTGAGAGAATAAGTTGCCCAGAGAGGTTGTGGAGTCCCTTTCTCTGGACTTTTAGGTTAGTGGAACCTTACATGCTGAAAGTACATACAGTAGTCATTCACGAAGAGAGAGACAAAATGGAAGCCTTGTCTGAATTCTGTACCTGTGAGGCATAATATTAGAGCTGCAGTGAAATAGCTACCTTGCATATCAAGGATATGATGAAGTATTTTTTATACTCACAGGAAAGGGATTTACTCACCAAACAGAGGTAGGCAAGTAGTGATCAGATATTGTAGGCGTCCTTTTTCCTCTGTTTCTAAGGCAAGATTGAAATGGCCCTGCAATTGGTCTAAGTGGTCAAGTTTCAAGATGTCCTGGCTTGGGCTAGAACTGCGCATGGAAAACTTGGTCACAGCTGGACTGCAAAAGGCTGACTGTTTTCTGTAAGTCTCTCCATCCACTTGATTCTCAGGAGCTTCCCATTTTCAAAGCACTTAGTATCTTCCATACCTGGGGGTGCAAAGACTGTTACATAGCCATACATGGAGAAGAGCCAGTCATGGCAAAAGCATTAGAGATATCTTTATCTCACTTTTCTTAACCCTGTGTGAAATCAGAAATCCTGACTTCTATTCTCATAGACATCAAGTAGGGTTTCCTGAAGTATGTGAGGGCCCTCAACAGAGATGAGAGTAAGAGGGAAAAGAGTTTGCCTCAGAGGCTTCTATATGTCCACACATCCTTCATCCTAAAAGTGATAATGCAAAGAACAGTTTCAGGTTTATAATATTCAGTAGAAAAAAGATGAGAGATCAGAATATCAAATTACTGCCCACAGTAACTCCGGATGATATCTGTAATACATTGCCAGACCTTCCTGAGGGCACAAGGCTTTTGTATGGGAACTCAGACAACTATAGTAGGAAAGAACATGCTGCAAAGACAAAAACTCTTCTGCTTTAACTCTCTCACCATTTTTTCACTATCTGGAGACATAAAGAAACTTCTCTCGGGTACACTGCTTCACAATTATTCCTAATGAGATTCATGGCATCCGCTTTTTTGTGTGTGTGTGTGTGTCTGTTAGTGGGCAGTCTCCCAACAAGACATTTGGCTCTGCTGCAGTGTGACAATTCATGTCTCATGCTGCCAAGGAACACATTAGCCATGCAATTGCCTACCTACTGTACTTAGGCAGACAAGTGAAATTGAGTCAGGAGCCCACCTGTCAGTCCACCTATGCCTCACCAAGTCATGGCTTGTTTGTGTCACATGCGCCATGCTTGCCTAGGATATTTGAGGACAAGATCTTGAGCTAAGATATTTGCACCCATGCCTCTCATGATGTTGCAGAAAGGCTCATCAATAGTATGACTTACACAGTGATTTGGTATGCAAATCTCTTATGTACAAATTACATGGGCTGCAATACCTTTTTTTAAAAAAATTTAAGCTTAAGAATGCAGTACTCTGCAAGTTTGCGACTATTCAGATTTTATTAAGATGAATGAAATCTTTGTGTGTGGTGAGAAATGATAAGCAGCACTAAGGAGTTTACCTTAGCAAGGGTGGAACAGTTCCTCATGTTACATCTTCTTTGCTCAGGGATTGCAGACACAGATTCTAAACCTGGGGTAGTATAAGCGGAGGAAACCATTCTGAACACATCTCTTCTTTGACATAGCTTCTCTGCAGCCACTATGTAGCACCTCTATGTACAGATGGAGCTAAGCAATAGGTTTGGGTTCAGGGCAGAGTTGTTTTTTTCTTTCTTGAAACCAGCTGAGGCTAAGGCGGCAATGAGCTGTTCGAACATACATCCCACACTACCAACCACATATGACTAAGGAGCACCCTGAGGACAGTAGACCACATGCAGTTTTGAATCTGAATTGCGTTAAAAGGTAGCTTAAGAAGGCAAATCTCACGTCCTACTAAAGAACTACAGTATAATTCTCTGCTTTCCAACCATATACTGAAGAAATGGCACCTCCCGCAGCATTTGCATTATGCTGTCAGCCAAGGTCATAACATTCTATGTATGAAATTAAGTATCAGTGAAGTTGCTGCACTGAGATAAAATGAAGTTAGTTAGCTGTGTCCGTTTCCGTTGCCGCTCCCAGTCCTGGTTAGAGAGGAATTACTCCCCCTGGTGCCCTGCTATCTGAGGTACAAAAGAGAAGGCTTAATCACTGAAAACGTTCTGTAGTTTATTTATGCTAATTCCTTTCCCCAGGTGAAGAAAAAAGAAAATTTCCTTCTTAAAATATTCTGCTGCTACTATAATCTGCCATCGCTACAGACTCATAACTTTCTAAAAGGCTTCTCCTTCGGGGCATGTAAATTTTCTCAGGCCTTGGTTTAATATGGGTGAGGGGAGGCCATTTTATAAAACAAAACAAACTCTTTGCATCTGTGTTGAAATGCCGTGAGAAGCAAAATAAATGGTTAAAGGCTAAAAATACTAAACATCATCAAGAACAAATATGATTTTCCCCACTGAAGAGTACTACAGTAAAACATCAGTACTCTTCAGTACAGCTGGGCCTGCTGCAGAGAATGATTTTAATGATTTGACTGGAGAATATTATTACAAAGTGAAAAATCAGTCATTCAAACCTACCCATTAGGAAACCAACTGTCAACTTAGGAAACATACTTAAGTTCATGTGAACAGCTACTTAACTTCATGCACACAGAATTTAGCAAGGTTATAATATTAATCGTTCAAAATGCTAAGCTGTATTTCTTCAAATTTAGAATGCTTGTAAATTCTCTCTGGGAAAGAATACTTAGTTCTTAAGCAAGAACATACATCCTAAAATCAATGAACAATTCATGTTATTTCTCTCATGTTCAATCAGGGAGCAGTGCAATAGGCAGCTGAAATGTAAAATTAGCATTTAGTACTACCGACTTAGGTATGCTCCCTTTTCCCATGGCTGTGAGATAATGCTTCTCCCCTGGAAGGCAGAAGATAAGCTTTTCTCTCTTTCTCACTTTTTTTTTTAATTATTTTTATTATAGAATTTAAATATATGTATGTATATGACTACCAGGACTTCCTAGAGCATAAAATATTTTTTTTGCTATTTTAAGCATCATTTTATATGACACAATTTAGAAACAATAACTCTGACCTTAAAGTATGTTTTTTTAATCCTGATGTGATGGGTCACAGCTGGGTCACTGTTCTTGATGTTGAAGCCTTTCTTTTAGTTTCTAGACTAAATGCATTCAGGATTAATTTATTCCTGCTGATGTTGTTTCATTTCTTTAGTTTACATTAAGTTGTTTCCATGCATGCTTCTCTCTGAGAACAATAATATCCCCCCTTATTTTATCCCTTATTATATGTTAGGCTCTTTGCTGCCTTTATCACAAAATAATATAAAAGATTGCTTTGTTTAACAAGCTCAAACAACATGAAATAATTTGGTCTTTCCATGCCACCTGGGTATCATTCCAAGCTACTTACTTAGGTAAGACAAAGGACTGTTTAAAGGATTTGGGAGTGGGAGTGAATGAAAAAGAATTGGATGAAGCTCAAGATTAAACATGAAGAGACATTTTCTAACCATGATGAGCTGTGATTATACTGAGACATTTACTTAAGCATCTTGTAAACCAGTCTCTGTTCCTCCCTTCATGGTGAACTGTAGATAAAAATACTGCACTTGGTGTATGGGAGTGGGTCCAAATATAATGCACCATGACCTAACTTTCTTTTTTTTTATTTCTTACCTACAGTTAGGTTGCAGAACTCTGCATCAAATTTAAACAACCATATTCTGCATAAGATTTCTCTAATGGGGTATGATGTGTTGCAACAGGGTGGAATAGTTCTCTATGTTTACACATATGCTTACTCAATACGTTTACATATGTGAATTTACCCTCTTTAGTAAATTAGTTATCTAATTTAAAAGGACTTACCTGAGGTACCATAGTTTTGCACACTGATTCCAGAGTGAGACTACAGGTATTGTGTGAGCTTTCCCTCTGACATGACCTCAGGCTCAACAATCTGCAGTAATTATATAAGTAAAGTAAATATCTGCCAGCCATTGAGAAGAGTAGTTAAATGGAGCAGGGAAAATAACAGGAAGTTAAACAAATATTATGAAAAGTCAGAAAGAACCTGTGAGTCAAAAAAGTAACTCTGTCCATCCAACACCACTTAATTTATAATTCTCACAAGAACATCTCAAAATGACTTCCTAAGAGTAAAAGTAGCACAAGAATCTAGAGGCATTGCCTCGGAAAGACAGCAAATGGTTTTGAAAAGAATCTTAGAGTGAGGGAGAACAAATGAAAGATGTATATATTTCAGATAAGAAAGTGGAGGGAGTAAGAAGACCTTCCAGGATGCGCAGGAAGCACATAAGAATCAGTCTGAAACAACATGGAGTAAATTCACATGAATGCAATTAAGAAGTCGCTTTGAACATATAGGTTTAGAATTACTGAAAATGCAGCAAAGTCTTCAAACC
The DNA here is from genome assembly GCA_032275445.1 of Crypturellus soui. Lineage (NCBI taxonomy): Eukaryota > Metazoa > Chordata > Aves > Tinamiformes > Tinamidae > Crypturellus > Crypturellus soui. The sequence continues at coordinate 563,531 of JAUBNY010000273.1, read as the reverse complement.
AGGTCTGAACAGTTTTGATTATGAGAATGCCACAGAAGCATCTGTGAGGACAGTCCGCAAGACCACACTCATAATTTATTATATGTTTTTTTCTCAGGCTTTTATCTTTGTGCTTGTTAGGGAGACAGGAGTGGAAGAGGCAATGCCCCTGGATCATAAGCAGATGGAAAGATTGATTGATTCATATAATGAAATATAACACATTAAACTGAAGGATAAGAAAAAGAATATGCCGACATCAGAAGGGGCAAACAAGAGCAGGGAATGGTTTATACTAATCTGAACTCCTTTTTATAATCTTAACTTCTAGTTTTGATCACTGTTAGCAGAGCAGAATGGAACCTACCTAGCATTCAAGTATGAGAATTTCATTGTGCACAGAGAAGCAGTGCAGGGCCTATGTCCCACTTCAATCCCATTTTAGAGTGTGAGTAGGATATAAAGGAGTTCATCAGTCTCATACTGGCTCTATTCACAAAGATTTTTTTTTTCCTGAGAAGAGCAGTTCACCTGAAACTTATTTGCTACAATAATATGTCACTATATTTACAGTGAAATAATCAAGAGTAGTAGAGGAAGTAAGCAAGCTCACCATCCCTAACAAATTTTGTCTGGAAAATGTCTAACTTTCTCAAATGCTACTTTTATTAAGGAAGTGCATGGAGAGATTAGTAATCCTGTCCTGAAACTTTCATGCTTTCTCAGTTTGAGTAAACTCAGGAGCAGAATCGAAGTAGAAAACTCAAAACTGATACTGAGAGATCTATGATGCTGACTTCAATGGGACTGAATTTTAATATTAGGGAAAAATGGAAATTTAAGTCTAAGAATCCTTCCACAGTGTGTGTGCTCACTTACACGCATAGGTATACACAACACGATTCTCTGACTGAAAAAGAAATGAAGGTTCAGTGGTGATAATTTTTTTTCCCAAACACATTTGATTACAGTCACAGATAGTTGCATTGACAATTCCTAAATTCAGTGGTTAGATTATTATGCACATCAAAAAATGACGTTTATTGCGCTATTCCAGTTTATATCAACTGACAGCCCAATCCAGTAAGACCTTAAGGAAAAACCTAAACTATACATAGAGAAGAAACATGAAAAACAAATCATAGAATTTGGAGGTGAAAAATAACAATTCCTGTCTTGAAGTCTTTTCCATCTGTCCTGAAGAGGTTTTCTGTGTTTGAAGGCAGTTCAGCAGGATAGTACATTTTAAAAACAACAACAACAAAAGATTATCTCTTCTGAAACAAGCCATCACTCTGAGCTCAGCTTCTTTGTCTTGCCAAATCCTGCCAGCAGAGGAATTCCAAAAATTCAGAGACAGTTCTTTATAAGAGAAAGGTAGAATTTTTGTGTCAGGAGAGAGCCTCACTTATTGTCAACTAAGCATGTAATTCTCTTACTTTTTCTTTTTTTTCCACAAACTTTGTTTGTCCTACATTTAAGTGACTTTTGCTCTTAATTTCCTAGAGCAAATAGATCGTAGCCTGAGTTACCATCAGAAATACTAATATCAGAAATTCCCACTATGTTACCTACACTTTTTCCTATTAAATTTCACTCACACACTTTTTGTTAGATTTTCTGGGATCTTTTTTAAAAATTGCTCTTCATTATTGCCATGTGCTTCAAATAAGCTGAGATGACATGACATGAACACTATAGGAAAGAACCAGAGAAACAAATTCATGTACAGAAAGAAATTGAAAAGACAGATCATAGAATGATAGAATCATAGAATTGCTAAGATTGAAAGGGACATCCAGAGAACATCTAGACCAACCCCCCTGCGCATGCAGGGTCACCTAGAGCACGTAGCACAGGACTGTGTCCAAGTGGGTTCTGAAGATCTCCAGAGAAGGAGACTCCACAACCGCTCTGGGCAGCCTGTTCCACTGCTCTGTCACCTTCACTGCCAAGAAATTTTTCCTTAAGTTCCTGTGGAACTTTTGATGCTTTAGTTTGTGGCCGTTTCCTCTTGTTCTGTCAGTGGCCAACAGTGAAAAGAGGCTGGCCCCAACCTCCTTGCTCCCTCCCTTGGAGTACTTATACACACTGACCAGGTCCCCGCTCAGCCTTCTCTTCTCCAGGCTGAACAGGCCCAGCTCCTTCAGCCTCTCCTCATAGGGCAGATGTTCCAGGCCCCTGATCATCCTCGTGGCCCTGC
>JAUBNY010000273.1:548987-561249 GCA_032275445.1 Crypturellus soui | reverse complement strand
GGCAGGATCACCTCCCTCGACCTGCTGGAGATGCTCCTCTTAATGCATCCCAGGATGCCATTGGCCTTCTTGGCCACAAGGGCACACTGCTGCAAAAAATATGGCTAAATCATTAATCTCCTTGCATTCTGAGGCAACTATTTAATTTCAAAACACTAAATAAGATTTGGTGGTTATTTAAAATCACAGCTTTTGAGACAGATATGTTTTGAATGAACCTTACCATTGACACAAATGCTATGTATTAAGGATGAAACAAATCAGATATCTGATGGATAGCAGATAATACCAGAGTGCACAGAAAAACAGGTTTATTTGAGAAAAAGACAGGATACAACCAAAAAGATTTTTGCAGTTTTCCCTTTTGTTCTTCTAATCATTGTTATGCTGATTTGGGTTTAGTATTACTTTCAAAATGCTTCGGAATTAAATATTGCATATACTGCACAGATATGCTCCCTGAAGTTTTTGATAGCTGGTATGAAAGAACTAGTTTTGTTGGTCTCATGAAAAAATATGGTATGAAGCTTCAGATTAGTAAAGAAGTTGCTATAATGGGTGAAAGTGAAGTCATTAACAGTTCTTGCCAGTAATCCTCGTCATTATATTTTGGAGTTAATGCCCAGGATTAAAGTTTGGCACTTCCCTGTACTGTATTAGATCATCTGCAGGCTCTGGCAGGCCCATGGGTAACAATTACAGAATCACAGATTGGTTGAGGTTGGAAGACACCTCTAGAGATCATCTAGTCCAACCCCCCTGCTCCAGCAGGAACACCTAGAGCACGTGGCACAGGGTCGCATGCAGGTGAGTTTTGAAGATCTCCAAAGATGGAGACTCTAAAGCTTTCTGGGCAGCCTGTGCCAGGGCTCGATCACCCTCACAGTAAAGAAGTTCTTCCTCATGTGTGTTTTAATTTGTACCCATTACCCCTTGTCCTGTCATTGGCCACCACCAAGAAGAGTTTGAACCCATCTTCTTTACATTCTCCAAGCAGGTATTTATACATATTGCTCAGGTATTTATACGTATTGATAAGATCTCCCCTCAATCTTCTCCAGCCTAAACAGGCCCAGGTCGCTCAGTCTTTCCTCATAAGATAGATGCTTCAGTCCCTTAATCATATTTGTCACCCTACACTGGACCCTTTCTAGAAGTTCCACATCCCTCTTGTACTGGAGAGCCCAGAACTGCAAGGCAACCACATGAATGGCCTTGTCCTTTAATATACCTATTGAGACAATACCAAACTAACAAATTCAGTGTTGAATCCCAAATATCCAACCTTCTTCCCTCCACCCTGTCAAGTTCATTATCTGCTAAAGATATGACTATGTGCCTATGCTCCAAAGATGCAGGCCTCAGATGTTTTCTCCTCATAAGTGTTTCAGTCAAGGCTAGCACAAGAAGACTACCTCTCTGATGAGTACCTTTACCAGCAAAAAGTTTCTGACTAGCCTGGACATCATTACTGTTGGAGGCTTTGTGCAGGGGTGATTCCCAGATCCTGGAATAATAAAAATTGCCCATCATAGCATTATGACAAATCAAATATTAAGAGGAAACAAATTTTACTGCATGAGAAAAAAATAGAACTGAAAATGGGTTAGAGTTTTCTATTCTCAAGATAATAGACACCTTTGGAAAATGTTAAGACATATAGATGAATGACCCACCTTTTAAAGATTAGATATTTTACAATACCAGAAGACACACAGTTCAGTTTTTAAATGACTAGAGAACTGGTAAAAAATTCACAAATGAAATATAATTCTGACTCAGATGGTAACTTATGATTCCAGGAAAATTGTGCAATTTTACTGTACTTAAGTAGACTTTGTTACTGGTGTCAAATTACCTTCAATTCTTCTCCTGCTAGTCTTCATCTTTTTCCAGCAGGCTTCATCTGAGCTTCCATTCGGGAACTGCATGAATTTCAGGCATTGTTTCTGCATTTCCATTCCAGTTTCAGGCATGCTAGTCAATCTCATGTAGAATAGATCATTCATTCTTGTCAAAGGACAAAATTTAGTAACACTCCTCACTTTCTAGCAGATGGAATTACCCTGGTGGAACACAACAATTTCTCCTTGACATCCATTCCTCTTCTCTAACCATGAAGTCTGGGCGGAAAAAATAATCATAATTAAATATCCAAACATTGCATCTTGCTCCATCCCAGCATGAGAGTTTCAGCTGAAAACAATGCATAATGGTGCTCTTGGAAGTTTGAAAATAAAGATATCATTTTTAATAGAAATAAATTATTTTAAGAAAAAGGTAAAAAAAGAAACTTGACTGCTTGCCAATTGTAATTATCTTTGATGTTGGGAAGCATAGAGGTGCTTTCTAAAGGCGCCCATTACATTCTGGCAGACCTTAGTCTGCCAAAATAAAAAAAAGGAAAAGGGCTCTTCTTCATCATCTTATTAATTTAAAGTTAAATAAGGTGATAGCCTAAGGAACTGTACTAGCGACATGCAGCATCATGCTTCATAAAGAGAATGAGAATTTGCTTTTAGTGCACTTAAAATGAAAAATTGAGACGAAAGTTACAAGCAGATCTGCTGAAAAGAAAAGGTTGCCACAACAGCGGATCTTGCTACAGATCTTACAGTGGAGTTATATGAGGTCAAAGAATTAAATTAGGAAAAGAGCAACATCTCTCTGCTGACTGTATCGGCAAGAAGTAATGTAAAACTAAAGATTTTGAACAAGATGAATGAATAGCAGGACTGAAGTGTGCTTGAATATTTTATGGTGAACACCTGCCCAGAGTTACCTGGAACTACCTAATATCTTAGGTAGTGCTATCAGCCCCTCAGCTTTATGAGCCACATAATATCTGCTTTATTACAGAGACAGACAGACTAGAATAGTTGCAATAGTCCATATATGGTTTTCAGTGGTTAACACAGACCTCAGAACCTCTTTCCACAGCTACTTAAAGCAGAATGAAACATTAATCACATGTGTGTAGCTGGATGCTAGTGTCAAGCTTTGATAACATTTACAAAACACTCATCATTTCTCTTAAATCAACTGTGGGAAGTGGACCATGATGCTAATCAAGTATCCTAAATAATTTGGAAGAAATTTGCACCTCGGTCTTGCAAGTTTATTTTGTATGTTTTGGCTTGGTTTCTGTGCACCACATGGACAAGGAGATTGTTTGGAAAGCATTACTGCTTCTCTCTACTCATGCATACTCCTGTAATTCCAGTGATTAGGAATGGATAGCAATGCATTCAAGAAAGAGAGCAGAGTCTAGCTGTACTTATCAGCGGTAACATGAAATAATATTTGAACAAGCAAATAGGTTGCATCCTTCCACGAATCAAGATAAGAGCTCTAAGATGATATGTAGCTTGCAGTCTTGGTGCTGCAGAAGGCAGGGAAGATACGTAGTCACCGAAAAATAGTTATTTTACAATATACCATTTTAGGATTTATCTTCAACATGCAGTTGCCTAATGTAACTGTAGAAGGAACAGTGAGTTTACACATTGCCAGTAACAGGTGACATTTATGAAATGTTTTAATGTTGCACACTTTAGCAGCTTACTCATGAATGTTTCCTCAGGAAGAGTGACCAAGCATTAAACAGAACCTATCTTGTCAGTTGGTAGTTCTAGAAAAAAACAAACAATTAACTAAACACATTGAATCTTAATATTTACAAAATACTTAGTAGACTGGAAATCTGCAGGGCCCCTCTCTGGGACATGTTTATCTTGGGAATAGATGACTATTCTCAATTGTAGTTCAACTGTTCAAAAGTAATTACATCATAAAGTAGCAAGGTCAGTCTAGGAAAAAAAAAGAGAATGGAAGTTGTAAGAGTGAGTCACCATATAGTAGACGCCCTAGAGAGTTTCTGGTCAGAGAAATAGCCAGAGAATTCTCCTATTCAAAAAACAGACAGGCAATAGATAAACCAAGCAGGAGGAGCCTTGAGTAGGCCATGAAACAGCTTGAGGCTGCTGGCTGAAAACCAAGGAAAAGAAATGGCCCAAGGAACAGTGGAGGTTACTCTACAGAGTAACAGAGAAGAATGAAAAATCGCAGAGAGAACAAAAGCTGTCCTTTTTAGCTAATGTCCCCTAGACCTAGCCAGCCAATTTTCTGCTTTGCCATACTTCAGAAAAATTTACAAAATTTTTACTCTACAAAAAAAAAGAAGGCTTTTTTAGTCACCCAGTAGTCTGAAAATAAGACAGAAGGCCTGAATTTCGCTATAGATCAACCAATTTGGAATTTTGACAAAAAAAATAGTAAGTCTCTGAGATTAGAGTGAATTTGATAACTTTATGAAAGATCAAGTCTGAACTAAATATGAGATAAGGAATAAAATTAGAGATTGATTGGAGAGTGAATAGAGGCAGATTAAATATTAGAACATGGAACAATAGAAAGAAAATAATGGTTAAAGAGCCAGATTGGAATTTCTCCCTCTCTCCCTCTTCCCAACTCCCCATCCCAGATAAGAAAATATGCAGGGAAGCCTGAAATACCAAAAATCTTAATCCGCAGCTACCCAAACCTCCCATAGAAAATCCACACTGATACTGCCATCTGCAGAGTAGTTATATTACAGGTGATCAGTTTATGTGCTTGAGGTAATCACTCCATAGCCCTATAGAGTTATAATTGTGCAGAATGATCTCCCAGCATTCCACATGAATCTTCTCCATTTGTCTAATTATTCCCCTTAGTTTCTTGCAGTATTTCAGGACACTCTAAGCAATTTCTGTTGCTTCATCTACATCCAAATAACATCTACATCATAGTTATCTTGCATTTTTAGCATTTTTTTTGCTTATACCTATTTAATGAAAGCATATGTTTGCATATGTAAATACACGCATAGCATGTTTTTAAAATAATATGTATATTAACACACTTGCATACCATATATCATCTTTGTACATATATAATAGATGTATGTATGCAAAGAGAGCATATAAATAATCCTAACATATGTCTTCTATTAAAAGGTATAAAAATAAATACTGCTAAAGGTTTGTGTGTGTGTTCCTGCATAAATCAGCTGATTTCCTGAACATGTATTTCCTGAAAAATTATTGGAAAGAACTAGGAAAAGAAAAACACTTTAGGGGAAAAGACCCCTATATCTATCTCTAATTCAGATAGCTCTTCAGTTAACTGTCTTCTGCTAAATACCAAGATGTAGGGCTTTGTATACTAACTTTTCTACCTTCTCACAAATATAGGTTGTGTTTCCTTGCCCAGAGATCACTGACAGTAAAAACAAGTAAGCGAGTGCTTGTGCTACAAGACAAAAAAGAGCATGGAAGGGAAATAGAAGCAAATATATTTATTATTCACAGTGCATAAAATATGAATATGTTAAACTTAGAACACAAATTCATACCCGAAGAACTGTAGACTCGGTAACAAATAGAGGACAAAACATGTCTGTTAAGCCCCATGAATGTTTTTGTAGGCTATCAAAAAGTAATTTCATTGGTCAAATAGCAATAAAATGACCACACTGTTAGAAGTACAAAACTAAAACTGACAACAGAACATGCATAGTTTCTGCCATTGAGTTAGCTCAACCAAAGAAAGCATTTTCCAGCCACAATACACCTGAGTTGGAAAGGAAACACTGTCCAGATAAAATATACCCAGAATAGATCTTACTGAGTTGGTTCAGATAGCATTTTCCTTTGTGGTCCTGACCTGTGGCCCCATTCAGGTGGCGGATTTTAAGACTTTAATGTTACCATTGAGACTGCCCCTAAACTATGTGTGTCCTGCAAAAGGACAAGCAGGAACCTGGACTGAAAAGATTATATAGGAGCCAGAAATAGGAATGTGTGTAGAAATATATTGAAGTTTCCTATGAGAGCCCTAGAAGGACTGCTGACAAGTGACATTTGAAGAAACTTCTTCACTTTCAAACTTGAGAGACAACAGTATCCAGATTACAGCAGAATGGCTGAAATTTATGATCCTGAATAATTTTTTACACCCATATTATGCAGAGGGAAACATCAAAGTGTTCACATGAAAATGCTGTAATCCTCTATCTTCTAAATCACTCAGAGCCAAAATATCTTACATGAAACTTCATCAGTGAGCAATGTGGTAGCTGAAATGGAATCAAAACAATATTCATAATGGAATAAAGAGCCAAATGCAGTCTCACCTAATGCTTCTAATTCTGTACTCCTTCACTTCCTTTTAACTCTTTTCTCCTTCACTCTATAACATTTTCAGACCAACGCTTGCATCATTCAAATAGTCTTTGCTCATATCAAAAACTTGAGAACTTACTCTAAAGTACATTGACAGACTCCAGTGCATGCAGAGATCAGCAGCAAAGCAACTGGAGCTTCAAATATAAAAAAAATAAACAAACATGAAACAACGAGAAGCTTTCATACTGGTATAATCTTCCAAGAGATTGTCAGAACCACATTGCTTTAGTCATCTCAATATCCTATAATGAATAATTATTCATTAGACTGGCATATTCATAATGAATTATTCATTATATTGGCAGCATTGACCAGTTACACACTTTTACCTGAATTTCTTGTGAATTTGCCAGTATGTTATCAGTCAATCCATCCATAAATCAGTCAATACTGTTCAGGAAGAATAAGTCTAGTGAGGCATGAGCTGCATTTAATACCTGAAAAGTAGGCAGGGAGAGAGTTTCTCCCTCTCCTCTTCTGCCTCTTCTTCCATTGCCTGCAACCTCCCTACAGATTAACACTAGTATTTTGGAGCATGGAAGTACCGTGCACAGTTCAGATCCAAAGGTTGAGAATGTATTAACTTCCCCTTGTACAGATAGGAGTGCCTAAAGAAAACAGCCTTACCAATGAAATTAGGCCAGTCAAGGGAAATGGACGTCAGCCGTCAGCTCCTTACTGTCTGCCATTTAATTAAAGACCAGTGGGCATTTCTCTAGTGTGTGGTTTGATAGGAGGGAAGAAAGATGGCCTAAGACAGAGAGCATTGACTGATGTGACCACAAACATCCTTGCTGAGCTATTTCTCCCTTTTCTTTGTAAATGTGTATGTCATTTTTATTATACTTGTTCATTCACATGGAGACAGGGAACTGGTTCTTTCTAAAAGACACCCACAAACCAGAGGAAACTAAAATAAATCAACATGAAGAAAAAGGGGACTGTAAAAGGATCTTTACAAGGGTTTGCATTCTTTTGGGGTTTTAGGTGGATCAAAGCCTTTCAACACTTTTCCCAGATAATAACATTTTAAAGTTAAACCTTTGAAAATTATCATGAAATTTGCCAGTATATTTTTCATTTATTTGAAACTTTGTTATATTTTTAATCAAAATTAGGAATTTTTTTTTAGTGAAATAGTCATTTTATTTAACGATTCTCAAAGTTGAGTTTTGTTAACTGGAAAAAATCCCATAAAACAGAGTTAGAGATAAATTTAAAAAAAAAAAAGGAAGGATTGGAAAATTTATTATAGTTTGAATTATAGAAATATGAGGGTGGAAAGGATCTTTACTCCTGCTCAAAAGAAGAAATAACCCCCAAGCAAAATCAGATTCCCCATACTCTTTGGGCACCTGTTCCAGAGTTGAATTATCCTTGGCAGGGAGATAAATTTTTTTATGTCCTTTTCAAATTTCCCTTAGTGCAACCAGTTCCTGTTGTTTCTTGTGCTTTTGCTGTGTTGTTCTGAGAAGAATCTGATTCCTCCTTTTCTGTCAATCCTTCCCTCCCTTTCTATCAAAGCAATTAGATTTTCACCAGACTTCTCTCCTCCTTCTCTCCTCAATCTGGTTTCCAGCAGATTTCTACGGATTTCTACTTTTCAGTGGATCCAGATGGATCCTTCTGAAGTTAACATTAGTCTGCTAATGGTTAACTTTCTTAATAAAAGCCAGTTCTTAATTTCTAGCCACCTTGCAAGTAGTGCATACACATACTCTGATAGAGTCCTATTAAACAAGGATTTATGGTCATTTCATTAACATTTAAATTAGGGGATATTGCATTTACCTAATCTTCACATTTTATTAATGATAGGCTTTAAAATGTCTTTTTAGGTTGTTTAGCATTATGAATACCTTGTTGAAAGTGAAGAAAGGAGACCCTTTCTTCACATATAGTTACATACATTTGGAAGATTTCACAAGACTTCACACATTTCCAATTCACATCAGAAGAATTCGCATTTTATAGGCAGTGATAACTGCAGCCTGAAGGTATTTGTATTTTGAATTTGACTCAGTAACTTGAATCCTGCCAGATGGCCTTTCCAGATTTGAGGACTGTCATTCCATATATGTTTTTTTAAATAAGAAAATTACAGTGATAAAACTTCAGGCCTCCAAAGCCACATGGACCAACTTTGCTTTCATTTAAACAGGCAGGGGATTTACTCCTTGCTGGTAGTAAAGTTGCATCTTTTTAAACAACACTTCGACAGTGGTCTCAGAAGTAGTGCCACTTCATCCACATCCAACTGGGACAAGACTAGCAGCATCCTAGATGGATAGGTTTTTTGTTGGTAAGAACAATGCTCTGCAAAAAGATAAACTTTTAACTGTGTCCAGAACACACAGCCAAGCATTCTGGATTTTGCCTGAATTTTGCAGCAGATTACACATATAAACCATAAAATAATAATAATAGTACGGTGCTTTAATTTGGTTCCCCAAAGGATTGCTAGTAATACTGTGTCTTAATAATACTGTTCCTGGGAAAAAAAAAAAAAAAAAAAAGGAAAAATTAGCAAATCTGGGGCCTGATGGAAAAGGTAGCGGATGTGGATAGATGTATGTGATTGTGTCCAGATTGCAAAATCTTTATTTGAGAGTTTCACAGGAGGACATTTATTGTGCATAAAGTTTACATTTCTTTCTTCCCTCTGGACTGACTGTATAGATTAAGTTTGCCCCCAAGTTGCCAAAGAGTCAGAAAATGCATCTAAGGCAATATACATGTGCAGACGCAATACCCTGTTGGCCTGAATGGGAAATCACCTCTTTACACTTCCAAGAAATGCAGAGACAAATGAAAAAAAAATTGCATTTTTTACAATGTATGCAATAAAACATCTACCTAAACTGCTCATTGTCCTAAAAAGAATACTGCATTTTAGTACCCGTGCAGAGGGTCAAGAGTTAGATTTTGAGGTAATTTTTAAAAGAAATAAATGTAATTAATTTGATTCGAAATAGGAACAATAATCTGATCTCTTTTATTTTTTAGAGTAAAATCTTCAAAGACTCTGCTAGTGTGACTCAGCACAAAACCCTCTATGTCAAATGAAAAGTCAAGGTAGTTCCTCTTTTTGTGGCTCTGTACTTGAAAATGTCTGTATTATCAATATAAAATCTCAGACAGGTGTGTGATAAGAATAGAATGTAAGAAACCTGTTCTACTAAATGACCATAAGGTAGCAGCAGAGATCTGAGTGGAAAAAAAGAAGGGACATGATTGCCTGTAAATATTTTTTTGTTTTGTTTTTTGATATGGAAGCCTTGCTGAGTACACGAGTACAAATAAGTTTGTAAAGAACTGCCAGCTTGCACATAGGGAACTCATATAAAAAAAATTTTTAATGGCATAAAAGTGGGAAACTATATTTACATGACATGTATCCAGGTGGCATGTAGGAAAGGTTGCACTGTATTTGTAAACTTTCCTGCTGTGATGTTGAGTCCTTGACAGAGAAGCACACTGATTTTTGCAGTGACATTTTGATTAAAAGTATATGGCACACCCTGGACACCCTGAAACATTTGTTTATAGACTCTTCTACTGGCTTAAAATTGTTTCTAGAATTTTATCACATATATAATAGGAATCACATTTTATTATCCACATACTTGCACTGGCTTAATAAAACTAACTCATAATCTCATTTTTTACTGTATTATGCAAAATTATGTTTAGAGGAGACATATATGAGGTTATCTCATATTAAATGAGTACTCATTTTAAATGAGTATTAGTTTTTAAACACACAGCTACATATCCAATCTGAAGTGTCATCTTCACCTAAACCATTTCTGTTGCATGTAAACCAGGCTTTAAGCATAAAATGTGCACAAGATTTCTATTGTCAATTTCATAGCCCTGGAAAGCAAAATGACTTTGCCAGAAAAGATTGATCTACCTAGGTAAAATCTTGATGCATATTACATAGTCTGGTCTGGAAAAAAAATGCAGAAGAGGAATTTGGGCTGGATTCATTAAAAGATTTGGTCTTATAGATGAAGATATAAGTAGAACCCATGAGCACATGTCCGGCATTATAAAACATATATATATTTTTTCTCCTGAACCTGGAAACTAGAAACATCCACTATCCATAGGCACTTTACTTGTTTATTATAGAAAGTTTTTATCTGAATTGTCAACAAGTACTGGAATTCCTGCAACACACGTCTCATAATACCGCATTTCCAAGAAGACTGAGCAGTTTGTTGTCCAATACATCTCTAACCTCTCCTGGGATCCAAGCTGACTTGAAAGCTGTAACTATTAATTTTTTTGCTTTAGCAAATGCACTTTATTTGTTCTTGTTTTTCACTCATCCATTATCATTTTATAACATTCATATTTTTCCTCAGAGTAAAAGCTTGACTCATACTCTTATGTATTTCTTTGAAGCTTGTAGGTCTGAACACTAACATGACCTAACATGAACAGCCCCTGAAACTATCAACAGTAATTTAACAATTTATTAAGTAAATTAGGCAGCTATTATGACACCACCCAGTTATAAAACTATTCTTAACAGCCTAACACCTGACTAACACCCACCTTTCACAGGTACTGAAAGGAAAATATTATGACAGAAGCTGAAAGCAAAATCATATGCATATACACACACACATTGACACTAAAAAATACACAATGTGAGTCACACATTGTGTCAGAGTCATTTAGATGCTTACTGATGGATAATATTTCTAGTATCTCTAGTGATGCTTTCTATAAGAAGGTTCCTTTCCCTGGTTAACACTATGGGGACACCTAGACCACCATAAGGCTTTGTTGCTTTGAAGAATCAATAGTTCTTCTGGACTGCTGTTTCTAGATTGCCACTCCTCTCTCCTTAATAAGAAATCAGAGCTGTTTTCCATTTCTACATCTTTCAGGATTTTTTTTCACATCTCTCACACAGTGGACTCACTGAGTTCATGAAGAGAAATATAAACAATACTCTTGACTTTAACACTACTGGACCTACGTTATCTTTATCTCTAAGATTAATCCTTCAGAGTACCTCAACATCTGGCAGCACAGCTAAGGACTGTTGTCTTCTATTTATGCCTTAAAGCTTTGAAGAATCTAGTGCATGTAATAGAGTGGGTGAGTCCCCATGTTACGGAGTATTAGGGTTTCCTGTCCCATATATGGGAAGTATCTCTTTTTCCCATATATTCTCAGATCTCGAAGATCTGGAGAAGGCACGGGCTCTGGAGTGGTCGCCCGTGCCGGAGCACCTTGTCTAGAGGCGAACACCGGCGGCAAAAGCCGCCGAATGAGCAAGCGTAGAGCGCGAGAGGCAGCCCCGGCGGCGACCCCCGTGCAGGCAGCGCTGAGCACTGACCCAGAGGCGGCTCTGACTCCGCAGGGTCGGAGCTGGCAGGGCAGGCGGGAATTTAAAAGTTGCCCCCAGGGAGCGTGGCGCGTCAGGCAGGGCAGGCAAGGTGCAGGGAGTCTCCTCCCAGGTGTGGAAAGGAATTCTCTCCACAGACTCTTCCAGCCACAGAAGATCACATGAAGCCATGGTCTCCGCTCGGCAGAGAGGTCTCACCAGGAAGAGCGTGGCAACACAGACTGATCTGCCACAGAAATATGCAGCGGTCCAGGCTTCTAGCTGTGGGGAATGCCTGAGCCTCTCTGTGTTATCAGGGAGCACATAGCCTTCCGTGGCAGTGCTCCAGTCATGTGAAATATCCCACCACATCCCCAATGAGATCATGACGCTGGGACTGCACTCAGATCTCCAGTTCATCTTGCTGCTTCGCACATTGTTATACAGGCATTTCAGGGAAGTAACTGAGCCTGCAGGTTCCCCAGGAAGGGCGAAAGAGGACAACACAGACTGATCTGTCACAGAAATATGCAGCGGTCCAGGCTTCTAGCTGTGGGGAATGCCTGAGCCTCTCTGTGTTACCAGGGAGTAGTGAAAATACTGTCTGCCTTAGGTGTGAGCAGGTGGATGACCTGCTCAGCCTGGTGGTGGAGCTCAAGGAGGAGGTGGAAAGGCTGAGGGCCATCAG
>JAUBNY010000273.1:503003-519456 GCA_032275445.1 Crypturellus soui | reverse complement strand
CCGCGGGGCCGGCGGGGAAGCCGCGCTCTGCCGCTGCCCGCAACATCTGGGCGCTCCCTCGGCCAGATGCGCCGTTCCGCACGCGCGCGAATCTCACGGGGGCGCCGCTTTGCTGTTGTTATTATCGTTAAAAAGGTGATAGATGGTCACGGAGAGGTCTTTTCTATTATTTCCCCGTTTCCCCCCGTTTTCTTCTCTCTCTGCCCGCTTTGCAGCTGCAATCCCGCGCGAAGCCCGCGGCTCTGCCCCGCTGCCCCTGGCTCCCAGTGCGGGCCCGAGCGCCCAGGCACCAGCTGCGGCCGCGGCTCGGATTTCGCGGCTCCGTCTTCTCCCAGCGAGAGCGAAGGGAATATCCCAGTGCCTTGTGCGGCGCGGGGATTCACGCACGCTCCCCTGCCTGCGAACTTGGTGGAAAGTTTCCAGACGTGGAAGCGGTGTGGTTGGTAGTCGCCAGCAAGGGCTGAGCTCGCCTCAGCAGCGGTTTTTACCCCGTGCCTGCGCGTGGGGCAGGTGGGGCAGTGCTGGGTGGCGAGGTGGCCGCGCTGCCCGCGGCGCCCGCGTTGCCCTCCGTGGCCGGCCGGCCTACGCGAAGGGGTTGCGCGGCGAGGCTGGGCCACCGCTTTGGGCAGCGTAAAGCTGAGACAATGGGAGCAGAACGGAGTTTCCTTTTTTGTCCAGATCCTTCCCATCTCGCAGCCGGCTAGGAATAGCGCCTTGTGCGCCCCTTCCCTCGCCCCGTGCTCCGTGCTCCGGTTACTGACTTTCCTTAGGAGTCGCTTTGCCTTGCTGCCTACTTGGAAACTCCCTTCAGCTCGCAGCTAATGCCCTCCAGACCGGATAGGCTTTTAGTAGCTGTCTCCGCGTCCAGCGGGAAAAGGTGACTTCCAAACTCTTTCCCAAAGGAAAGGAAGAGGCCAGAGTAAAAGCTTGCGCATCCAGTTAAAAACTTAAAGCATTTTTTTTACTTGTTTGTCCTCCGTGTTTGTACATTCATGGCGAGACTCTTGTATTCTGTGCAGCGTTACTGCAATTTGAAACTTCTGGGTTTGTTTCCTTTCACGGAGGTAAATGCATCCAGGCCAGTGTCCCGTGGAGTCCCGTGGCTTGGAGAGTCCAGTTTGACTTTTCATAGCATGGACGGGCATTTTGGATAATGGGGTATTGTTTGCGTGTTGCAGTATGCAAAATGCTAGTGCAGGCAAAATTTGTACTATCAACTAAGCAAAACCCTACATATACAAACTGAAGTATAGCTCCTTTTTATTTTTTTTCCCTAGTAATGTGTCTACTGACTTTTTTCCCAGTAAATGATACAGAAATACAGAAAGGTAAAACATAATTCTCTTGTCCTTATGAGTGTCCCCAGGAAATAGTGTCACTGTGAGTTGCGTTTCCTTGTTTTAGAAATGGGTCGTTTTCAAAATGCGCGTCTTTCTTTTGCTCTTACTGAAGTCAGTAACAAAACTCTGACTGACTTCACTGACAGTAAAAGTGGTCTTCACCAAGGCGCACTGGATTCATATTGTCAGGAATCAGATGCAAAGTTTTCTTGCATCTTTCCTCCTGTTTGAACTTAGAAATGAAAATATGGGTATTATTCATTACATTGAAAGGATATTGTGAAACTGGGGCTTTTAACAGTGACTAATTCTAAACATCCTGGCCTGAGCTTATTTTTATTTTTTTATATATATATTTTAATTTGTGGCTTGTCTGCACGTTCATGCTTACGTCTGTCTTTGTATGAAGACAGAAACTACTGTCCAGGTAAGATACTTAAGATGGTGTCCAAAGTGCTGGCAAAAAGCAGAGAGGAGGAAAAAAAAGGAGAGGGAAGGAGAAAAAAAAAAAAGAGGAAGAAGAGGAAGACATTTTTGATTATGATAATTGATGAGATTTCTTATAGTTTCAAATACAGAAGGCACATGTGTTTGAACACAGATGTGGATTTAAGGGGGTGACATCTCGTTGTCCGTCAGACTGCTCTGGGTGACTGTCTTACAGTTTTGTTTCCAGCTGCTGCTGTTTTCTGGATGCTGGTTGCGTTCACACAGGTGAAAGGTTAGTTGTAATCAGCCGTGGGTTTAGGAGCAGTTGTTTAAACTCTGGCATGATACACAAGTACACTGTGATTTCTCCCGGGTGCCAGCACAGCTGACGGTGTGGGACGTGAGGTCGGCACGGAGGAGCGAGCTTGTTGTCCTACTGCTTCGTTGTGCTAAAAAGGAACCAGGGTTTGCGTGGTGCCAGTGCTGGGGAGTTTCCTTAGGAGCTCATGAGCTGGAAGCAGTGGTGCTAGTGGATGTGTTTTGGTTTTGACTGTTTGTTTTTTCCTTCCCTGAGCACGGCGGAAGGCTGTGTGCAGTAAACAGTCCGGCAACTGGTGTGATGAGCCGTGGGAAGCTGCCATGTAGGGAGAGGAGGCCAGTGCTTCGCGTATGCTCGAGGCATTCAGTGTGCCTGCCCCTGCCTTACCTTATTAGAGGAGCACTCTGATAAGGTTTAGGAAGACTATGAGAAGTTTCAGTATGTATTTCACCACTTTGAATCAGTATAAACTTCCAGTAGTATTCTCTCGGTGTATGTCAAGTCCTTATCAGCATTCATGTGTAATTGTATATTGATATGTATTTGCTTTGTGGCAAGTGTGTGTATGTGTACTTAATTGTATGAACTCATTCTCAGAGAGAGGAGGGTAGTGCTGAGATCCTGATCTTGCACATACTTGGACGTGTGCTTGCTGGAGTCATGGTAAGCAGACCCAGTAACTCCAGTTAACTCCAGTTAGGAGTTTAAAGCTGCAGAAGGATGGTATTGCTGAGATTCAGAAATTAAAGTCTGGGAGGGGGAAGGACAGACTGGGATTGGCGTGAAGGTTGGACCCGTGGTGTTTACTACCACTTTGGACATAAATGCTTTCTTTGTCTGAGCTGATAAGTTTGAAACTTGTGGTGAACTTGAGCCTGAGGTGGTCATAGAGTTTTGACTTCTCCGTGTCTTGAGCTGGACATTCTGGTTTACTGTGCAACCGTGCAGACAGTAGTGTTGGCACAAGTGTGCAGTTGTTTTGGGGCTCTGGGGAGGTGAGAGCAGCTTCAGACTTTGCAGGCAAGGGCTTCTCCCAGGCCAGCATCCCTCCTGCATCTGTCTGAAGCTTGAGATGAAGATGCTTTCTGTGGACAGCGAGCACTGAGCATGCAGAGCCTTCCTGCAACTTGGATTTCATAACTGACTCCAGCGTAGGTTTTATGAAGTTGTATGAGTGCATTCCCTGGCAGTGAGCTGTATTGGGCATTTGTGATTGCAAGGACCTGCAGGAATCGGTACAGACCCCTGTTGCTTGAGGACTCATCTTGGTGGTGGCCATCATTTCAGATGCAATATACTTTATAATGATAATAAAAAAAAGAAAAAAAGGAAAGAGAGACTGGTTGTGTAAGCTGAAAGGCATAGATTCAACCTAACAGTCGAGCTTTCAAACCTAACTTGCTTCTCCAGATTTATTTAATTTTTAAGTAGCACATTGTGTCTTCATTATTGCTATGATATTTTTGCAAAGAATTCTCTCCCCGCCACACTTTTTAGTAAGGAGATATACTTAAAACTTCCCAGGCTGAGGAACTGCTGGGCGCCAGACAGGCAGAATGCTGTTACCCTTAACCACGGCTGAACGTTTGTTTGTGCAAAACATATTCCGTAATGTTTATTAACAAACTTGTGTACTAGGAGCAGGCTGATCCCGCTTGTGTTGGTGTCAATGACAAAACTCCCATTAAGTTCCGTGGGTGTAGGATTGAATCGGAGAAGGCTGGAGTTTAGCCATACATACTTATTTACCACCTGATTAATCACTTAACTCCTTGGCACCGGGTAAATTTAATCCCTCCGAAGCAAAATTTTACTAACACTGTCCCAATTAAGCACTGGTCATTACTATTCACTGTGTCATTAAAGGGCTAAGCAAGTTTCCTGGGAGGCAACCCATTAACACAGCAGCCCTGATCTGCAATGCCCCAATTAAACGGAGGATACTTTAATGATAATTTACATATATATTGCACCTTGCATCTCAAAGTGCCTTTTGTAGGTTGGCAACTAAGCCACATTCCGCTGATAGAAACATTGATAAGCAGGAGGTGAAATCTCGAGCAGTTACGCAGAACTAGGTTTTCTGCCTTTGAGAAAAGTTGTTGGAGTCCGTAAGTGCCTACCAATGGCAGACAGGATTCTGAAGCCTTATAAGAAAGGCTTTCCTAATAATCTGCTTACTGCAAGAAAGAAGGGCTAAGGCAACCTACATTTTTGATCAACAGCCTGGCTCTGACCTGCAATCCGAAACTGGCCATTTTTTGCACGTGTTTGTTTTGGATTATCTGTGATTCAGTGCCTTCAGCTGGGCATCCCCAAAGCAAAGGTGATTCAAAAGGGAGCAAGCGCTTCTGAAAATGTTTGTTTTGGCCATTGTTTTCGTTATTTGCAAAACCAGCATAAAATAATAATGAGGGCGCCTCTGTAGGGCTGCAGCAAGGCTTAATATTTGTAATACAGCATGGAAATGAATAGTATTTGTTATAGTGGTTGGTGATGGTGAGTGATGCTGATGCCTTTCTGGCTGTTTAGGTGTCTTTTTTTCCCCTAATTGTTCTCTGGCTGTTGGCTTTTCTTAGCAGAGGCCGCTTAGCTCTGCTGAGCACTCAGAAAGGGCAAGTGTTCTGTGTTTTCCATGTCTGTATGGCTGGATCTGCCCTGTGTGGGCAGGGTGGTGTTTCTGTGCAGGGGTCGAGGGCTGCTTTGGGGGTCTGGGCCCATGACGGGGCATCCCTCTCCTGCTGCAACCTTCCTCCTGGCCCAGGGTGGGAGCTGTTGGGCAGGACGGTAGCCAACGGCAGGATCTAGTGGACAGAGCAATCCCAGCAACCTTCCCAAGGCCATCGTCTTTCCCAAGTGTTATTTTCCCCATTACCCCAGGGGTAAGGAGGGCCTGTGTCTCTAGTAGATCAGATATTCATCTTCTGGTACGGGAGAACCCACTTGGAAAGCTGGTGATAGGCTGCTAGCCTTGTTACAATACAAGGTCTTTGTCCCTTGCTCTGTGAGGAAGGAGCCTGCCTGGGGCAGCCCGTGTCCTCTATGAGAACTATACAGAGTACCTGGTATTCTAGGACCACACTTCTGCATGTGGTTATGAAGTTATCAGATAGGAAGTATATACTCAGTTTTGGCCTGAGCGAAGAGACCAAACAGGCCTGCCTGTGCTGTGCTTTTGCCAACAGGGCTGTGGCAATCTGTTCCCACTATCCTTGATTATTTTTTAGGTCTACAAACCAAACCACATCTAGACAATATTGGTTCTAGCGTTGGTGAGTTGTCTTTAGGCAATGTTTTATTGGAGCACAGAGGACAGCTATTTACTTTTTTTCATCATTAATAGTGTAAGGACACGATTGGCTAGATTACTACATTTTTTTCAGTGATGCCATTGCTGTTTGGAAAATATATGCAGAAAACTGAAGGAGAACTTGTGTTTTGGGCTTTGAACAGAGATAAATAAAGGCTTTAGGACAGAGTTAGCCTTTTCACTGATAGATGTTATTGCTTCTCTGTTGTAATGGTCCTGAGCTCCAAAGTGAACTGGGTATAGCAATTAAACAAAACCATAAATGATTCTTCATCCAAATGACCTTTTTAAAGGTTATTCCTTGTTAAGCCACATTTTTACTTCAGTGTTGTCCTTGTATATTTTGTGAATACTAACTACCATGGTAAAGACAGTCTGGAGAAAAATGGATAAGAAAGAGGTAGCACGTGTTTCTTGTGGTGACATTTATGTTGGTGTTCTACGGAATGTTTGCGGAGGGAAATAAATAGCATTGTAAATCGTTTTAAAGACACCTGTAATGTCAAAAGTGGCATTGGAAGTGCCTGTGGGAATCATATGTTAATACAACCCCCACACACAATACTTGAATGCAACAACTACATTTTACATGTTAAACTCCTAACATCTGGCTAGTATTAAATCCAGAGATCCAGAGTTCTGATTCTTTTAAATAAAATAAAATGCTATTATAAATAGGGACTGCAGGTGGGCTTTTTTTTTTTATTTTTTTTATTACAGCTAGCTCAGGTAGAGTCTGATCATGCATGGAAATTATCCCTGTTGAAGTTTTTTGAAAGCTTAACCTAGAGCAAATCAACTGGCGTTCTGCAACGGGACTCCTTAAAACTGATGGCATGCAAATCAGTTTCTTTATTTGGTTTGTGTTTCAACACAGTATGGCTGAAGTGATTTTTCCATTATGGTTTTAATGAGTTACTCCAAAACATCTATTAACAGAAACTCTGCATGTTTCTCTAAATTGTATGGAATTCTGTGGAAATCCAGGACCTTGGAGTTCCACCAGATCTAGGACATGCGTAATAAACATACCAGAGATAGTAACACTAGAATTCAGACACCAGATTTATCCACTTAGTAGGGCCTCAGTGAGGCGTTCTGTCTTTCAGTATCTATAAACCACGCTTCCCATTTCTTTTTCTTTTCTTTTTTTTTTTCCTTCATAAAAGTTTTAATGTAAAACAGGCTGCCATCATTGGTGGGGCACTCACTGTGAAAATCAGCAAATGGAGGTCAAATGGAGAATACCCAGAACTGCAGCAATATTGGGGAGCCTTCTTCCTGCTTTCTAGGATTTTTTTTCTCTGGTTTGTACTGGGATCCTTTCTTGGGACGGAAGTGATGTTTTTTTCTTCGCTGAATGTTGTTTTGCAGCATGTTGCCTCTTGAATGGTTAGTGCTGATCCTGCTGAGTCCTTGAATGTATAAGCAAAGCCAACCCTCCTTGAACCTGCATGGGGATTGAGGTTATGGGTGGTGGGACCCAAGGCGCGGAAGGTGCTGACAGAGTGGTCGATTGGTTCCCAGTATCTCTGAAGCCATGATGTGCCTAGCTGGCGATCTGCACGGTTGTGTTGCCTTCAAATGCTGTGAGCAAATGAGTTCTCTGGAAGGAGATTCAGGGAGGAGTGTGGGAGCGGCTTCTTGGGGAAGAAGGTTATTTATGGGCTGCAAAATATTTTGTGGCGTGTGGCCTGTGATGTGCATCACGCGTTGCAGTGCAACCTCTGGTCTCGGCACATGGAGATACCATGTCCTTGCAGGTTACCACAAGCCAGGTGAGTCAGGGCAGCCGTGACTGACCATGGGCAGGTTTTTATTACTGCCCAACTGGGACAAATTACAACTTCTTTTAAACCTCAGAATAAGAAGAGGGTGAATTAATAGTGTATTTGCTGCCAATTAGTGCAGCTTGCTGAACCATGCTGCCGGGCTGTAGTTGGACTCTGACAGTTTACAGAGATGAGAAGGTGAAGTATTTAAGCATTGTTTTCCAACCCCGCTCATGGTCCTTCTGTTTAGTGGAAATAGTGAAGTCTCCTTGATCTCTTCTGTCTTATTTAACTACTTTTGGATCTTCTAGAACTGCTCTTGCAATGGGGATTATATTTTAGAAAGAATTTTGTGGATGAAGAAAAGAGGAAGAAACCAAGCTTAGCTTTCAGTGGTGGCCAAATAGGCAAATAAAATTGTAGTAGGAAAAGGACAGAGGACCTGATAGAAATAAGTGTGGATCCGTGCTGCATACTGCCTTTGAAGGTAGCATCTATTTCCGATTATTCAGAAGCATATTGTGGTGCCAGAAGAGAGGTAGAAGAGAGATGTGATATTGGCCAAGCGTGCAAGGAGACCTCTGTAAGAAGAGAAGCGATGTTGCCTGGGATTCTTTGTCTTGGAAAGAAGACTGCTGAGGAGTTTGATAGAGATGTAGTAAAATCACACAGTAGTGGTGTATAGGGACCAATTATTTTTCCTAGTACAGAACTAGGGCAAGTAATGCAATTACCAGCCAGCAAGTTTCAGACAAGTACTTCTTCATCTAAGTTTCAAATAAGTACTTCATCTTTGTTGTTAAATTATGGAACTCACTACTGCAGAATGTTGTGAAGCCTTCAAGTGTTAATGGATTAAAAAGAGGGTAGAGAATATGTGGAAAATACTAGGTGTGAGAGTTTGCTTGGAGAAATCTAAAATTACACTGGGAAAAGACTGCTTTTCCTGTCTATTTTACCTTTCCTGAGATGCAGACTTCTTGTCTGTGGGAGACGAGAGGCTTGACAGCAAAGATCATTGCTCTGAAGATGTATTGGTGTTCAGATGTTCTAATGTAAAATTTTGCACTCTGGAAAGCTGGTCTCAAGTTACTATTTTTTTCCTTCAGAATTGTTCCCCAAGTCTCTATCTCAGCCCCTAGCA
Source organism: Crypturellus soui (assembly GCA_032275445.1). Lineage (NCBI taxonomy): Eukaryota > Metazoa > Chordata > Aves > Tinamiformes > Tinamidae > Crypturellus > Crypturellus soui. Next base: position 511,142 of record JAUBNY010000273.1, on the reverse strand, counting down.
GTTCTGCCTTCCAAAGCAGTAGTTACTTATACATGGGAGAAGATCTGGGGAAAAATTTGTGTCTGAGTCTGGGAGGGATCTGTGAAGTCCGGGTTGCTTGGACTAGTGGGGGATTTCCTTTGTTGCTCTAGTTCTTCATATTCAACTGAAAGAAGGGAAAACCTCCAAGAGAATACATGGAAGGGGAATTAAAGATCTGTATTTGAGGAAAAAAAAAAAAAAAAAGGAAGATTTCTGGTTTAGAGGAAGAGACACTGTTTGCTTCTAGGAGCCAAGTATGGGCTAAACTGTGCTTTTCCAAAGGTCTCCAAGTTCCCATAATTACCCATTTAAAACTTGTTGAAGTGGTTACTTTTTTTCATGTGCATGACAATCAGTGCCCCAGCTGGGACAGAGTAAGAGTTGCTGCTTTTGCTGCCTGACCAAATGTTACAAGCAGTTACTGGACTGCCCCATTTGCTAAGAAATGCTTTAGATGCTGTGCAGGCCTTACATTGGACTTTGATTGTATATTTTAAAGCAGTAAGAAGGATAGATTTGCAATTTCAGTGTTGTGTTGCGACAACACTGAAATTGTACATTAGTGGGTAGGCATGAAGGTATGTTGATATGCAATTAAATATTGTCTTTGTGTTAAATAAAAATTCCCCTCTTCACTAATCTATACAAGGTCCATAAATATCTATTTAGTAATTAGAAGGCCTTTCAGGCCTGATTAGGCTTTTGTTTAATGTTTTGATTTTGGAAAATAATGACACTTTTTTTTTTTTTTTTTTGCTAGATGATTGTTTTTTTCTTGGTTGCGATCAATTGTGTTTGACTTGGTAAGGAAATGTAATTAAAAATAGAATTTCTTCTCCCCTTTCTCCTTCAAACCCCTAAGCATGTAAAATAATTCTTAAAATAAAAAGCATGTTTTGGTAAATGTACTTGCAAAGGAATCAGGTGTTACATTTTCAAATAATATTGTTTAATTGATAAATAACAAGCTTTTTCCTCAAGCAAATGTTTTTTTTTTTAATAGTCATGCTGTTCATAGAACTAGTAGATTTTGCTCTCTCGCCCCTCCTTTTTATTTGCTGATTGGAAGAAGAAAACAAGCTTCCTGTTTCTGCAGCTCTAAAGCTTTTTCCAACTTTGTGTAAACTATTCACCATAATGAGCTAATTGACTAACTTGAAAAAAGAAAATATTCTTTCTATATTGGATGCTAAAAGCTGGCTTGACTCTTTGGCAGGCCTACATTCTAGGTGTGTAACACTGATTGCCACTGTTTCTGATGTTATGACTTTCATGCTTTACTGTGAATTTTTGTGCTCAAGATTTATCTTTATTTTTCTCTGAAATGGTTATGACTGGATCTCAATTTATCCTTTAAAAAACCCCAAACATACCTATTTAAAACTTCATATGAAATTAAAGAAGAATTTATACCTAAGCAGGTTAGACCTTGCTTAGGCCATGCTGACACTGTGGGCAGCTCTGTTGTGCTCACCTGTCCTACTTTCTGGGATGAGTATTGAGGGCCTCACGGTCCTATTTCTTCTCCCCAGGAGACTGATTTCCATCAAAGTCACCAGAGGGTGTTGCTGTGAGCTGCCGTCTACCTTCTGTTGCTCTATCTACCTTCAGAGCTTCAGAAAGTCAAATACGTTCAGCGCTGCTGCGATACACAAGCTTTGATACAGCGTGGCGTTCACTGCTGTATGAATAGGTTGTCATTTGAATCGGAGATCTAGTATCCATACTTCTTCTCAACTACCCTACTTATCGGTAAATGTGAGATTATAGCGAGTTTTGGGAGTTTAATGGAGGAAGGAAAGCAGGATGCAGCGAAGTAGGCTGGGATTAGGAGTGAAAGAATTAAAAACTAAGGGGGAGGAATCTGCTTTAATAGCAACTGTAAACTGTTGGACCCACTGTAGAAATTGCAAAAATATGATTTATAAAATTGTAAGAAGCAGAGAGCAGATGAACATAGAAGTGGTTATAAATCTCATCACATGGAAACAAGGGGCACTAAATGAAAACATCCAGCACCAGTTTTAAAGGGAAGGAAGTGTGTTTTCACACAGCATATGGTGAGGTTACAGAACTTACTGCCAAACATATAATATAGGGCCAGAAAGGTAATTGGTTTCGAAAAACAATTTATATTAGATGGATCTATTCAGGACCATTAATTGCAAACATACAGATACAGTCCTTGGCTCAGAAAGTCCCTATCCTATAGATTGCTGGGAAAGGGTGCGAGATAGAATTTATTTTATTTCTTATGCTTTTTTTCCACAGAGCATTTCTTACTGGCCATCACTAGAGATATGATACCGTCTTAGACAGACCTTTGCTATGAATCAATCTATTGCTCCCCCCAGCGCCCCATTTCAGATCCCCATTTCAGACTTCAGTATTGTGGTGCTGACCTCCTGATAGCTTTGCTAAGTGAAAGTTCAGTAGTTGAGAAGACCACTAGTGTGAATTGGACCATCTGCTCTGTGTCTTGCTCTCAGCTGTGATATTCCTTATCAGTGACACCCTGCCCATTTGAAATTCATGAGGCAAATGTTCTTCAGACTATGAGGGACTTCTCAGGGAACTTTGTTCCAGAAAATACTTGGGGACTTTCCTGTCCCTGACTCTCCTTTCTGGTTGTGACGACATTTATTGGCACTAATTGCTTTCATCTTTTTTATTTCTCTAAGCTTTTCCCAAGATCTCGCTGACAGAGGGGAAAAAATGCATGAGGTTCTTGAATAATTATAATCCTACGAGCTGTTCCAGCCACACCTCGTTTGCTGGTTGATAAGAGAACATCATTCCATGCAGGATTAGGATGCGCTTGTGTAGATGGCATGAACACCTCACCACCCAACTGATGAACAGGTGTTATGCAGTATGGGGACCATGCCAGCACTTCCATATTTACTCCATCAACATACCTCAAATCTGCTTTGGAATGGCTATCGTAATACAGCTTCTTTGCCTTGCAAACAATCCCTGACTTTTCAAGCTCCTAGAAACTGAGAAAATTGAGGAGGAAGTGTCATTTACTGGGTGCCTGGATTTCAATTTTCCTATAAATAATGATTAAGAAATGAGTAAGCCTGTGCACAGGACGTTCTCATGGGACCCTGAATATACAAAGTGTTTTTCTTCAGTGCAGGTGAATGATTTCTTGAACTATGCTTGTCCTACAAATATTTGCATGTGCCCTTTACCAATCCTTTTGTCTAAAGCAGTGTACTGAAGCAGTCCGATACAGCAGTTTACTCCTTCGTGGTACATATTTGTCCTCCTTTGCTGGGACAGAGCCTGAACTTAGTTTCAGTGCCCATGATGAAAAACCTGCTCACCATTAAGTGGCCCTTGAAATCCTGCTTGGACCCTGCTGCTGGGGAGAGGCTATAGAACTTGGATGTTTTATATCCATTACCATTTATATCCATTACCAGCGTGCTACAAAAGCAAGAATTCCTTGAAGATCTCGGTAGCTGAAGGAATTGCCTTTTACCAGGAGGTAAACAGGAGGAGGATAATTTTATTGTCCTGCACTGAGTTGGCTTACTTAAGGGCTGTCCATACACCACACCATGGGTAGAGTCGTGATATACTTTCCTGCTCCTGTATGTGAGCACAGTAGTATATAATCCTGTGACCAAGGAATATGTTGTTTGTCACATATTGTAGGTCCTCTTTAATTTATGATTTTACTTTAGTTACTTTAGTTGTTTGCACTCAACTGTTTAGCTTTTGATTTTTCTACCCAGACTTAGGCTTTGAGTGTCAGTAATTTCATATATCCATTGAACTAGGTGCTGAAGTGACAGCTGGGGCAAATGAGCAGTTTAATGTGAACTCTTGAAGGCAGCCCTGTTTTAAGGCTGGGTGAGGCAGGGCTGAGTTTTCTAATTCCTCCTTCAGGGCTCATCCTGCTCCTTTCTCGCATTTTCCAATGTATAACCTGTTCATTCATGCACAGTTTTCATGCTGTGTTTTGCTCCAGGTTTGTACCTTGAGTTTTTCCTCTTTCGTGTGTTTATAGCCACAGCCTTTAAAAGTGGTAGTGACCAGACTACTGGGGGGTGGAGGAAGAGAGGGGAAGAAAAAAAAAAAGCAGCAGATTGCAAAGGCCTTTTGTTCACCACATCACTTGAAATAGGAGTTAAATGATATGCTTGGTTTTAGAAAGCAGTGATACTCTCTCTAATTTTTATTCTTCCAATGGAGGAAAAAAAAAGCCCCAAAATAACCAAAAAAAAAAAAAAAAAAGCTTGCAGTCTGAACCTGTGTGGTGATACAGTGGTAAACTTGGAGTGATTTAGACCAGTAATGGAAGTACTTTAACTTTGATATCATCACAAGGTGTCAGATGAAAGGATAGCGTTAGACTTCTAGATTTTTCCATTGTTGCTGCCTATCTATCTAAAAGGGAAAGGCAATGCAGAGATCCTGGTATGCAGGAGTAGCTGCGCACACATCTGGCCGGGTTATTAGCTTTCTTCCCTTCACTGCTTGCTCTTTAGACCCTTTGCTGTCCGTTGTTAATTATACTACCTTGGGACTTGTTACGAAGCCCTGAAAGCCCAGTGTTTTCCCAGGCGCAAATCCTTTGTGTCAAGACATCCGTTTCTCCCGTGGCTGGGTGTCTCTGCTCGATTACATCTGCTTCTGAAGTCTTTTCCGATTTCTGAAGTCTTTTACAGTGTGCCTGTCCCATACTGTCATACAGTCCCCGTCACCCGCGAGGAATATGTCTGTGAATGGCCCTGTGAGTGCCCATCTCCAGCTTAGCTGGCCTAATGTGAACCTAGTCACTTACCAGTGAGGTTTTCTAGCCTTCTTTAAGGGCACTACACCAGGCTGCTGTTGTTATGCTGAAGTAGTAGTTTGCTGAGAGCTTTAAATGAACTTAATGTGGTAGCACCCTGAAGATCTCCTCCCACCCCTTGCCTCTGCCCTCCCTTGCGCTGGTGCGGGTGGCTGGGCTGGCATGGACTGGGTAGGGGAACAGAACTGGATTAAGGTGGATGGCTGTGCTAAAAGAGGGCAGGGAATGGTATGGAGGTGGGGACGGGTGCTGGGAACGGGAGAAGGGCAGGGCTCTTCTTTCGGTGTCGGTGCCAATTGATGTGGGATTAGAGCGTAGATGAAACTCAGAATAATGTTTTGGCCAGGTCTGTGTTACCTGAAATCAAACCAAAGCTTTTAAGGATCTCTACCTGCTTTCTTTATAAGCACCGTTGCTCTAGGCTGGATGGAATCGCTGTGGGAAAAGTGATGACTGTTGGCTTTCAGGATTTAATACATGGCTCTTGCTTTGTGAAGAAACCCTCTCTCCTTTTCTTATACCCATAGACACCAAACTGTTTGTCACAGGTTGCTCCTGTCGTGTGCAGGGGGAGGTGTTACATGGAGGGACGAATGGGTCCGCTGGTACTGGCAGGAAGCCCCGCTGCTGCGATTTGCAGGCTGCGCTTAGGTTTGCTTCCCATTTCCAACAGCACCTTGATGGTGCTGGTTTAACTGCAGGAACATACCGCTTTGATAGGAAGAAGCACTTACACATTTTGCGTCATCTTAAAAAGCCATGAGAATGCTGAAGACCAAACGCCCAGCTTTATGGTTGAAAATTTATGCTGTTGTATACGGCTGGTCCTGGCAGACTGTCTGGACCAGTTTAACCTTGCGGTGAGAAGCTTCCTTGGGCCAGGAGGAGTTTGTTGCACGCCGAATCTACAGGTGGTTTCAGAGTTTCAGCGACAATTCAGGCAGTGTCCCTGGAACATGCAAATGTGGAAATGATATGTTTGAGCCATAAATATCGGCTCCTTGTGAACCATGCTCTCCCTGGCTTTCCTGGGAACTCCGTATTATCCCTCTGGATATCTTTTTGGACAGAAAGATGTTTGCGCAATCCTTGCTGTAGAGAACTAGGCTAGTTCATAACCCTAGTTGTATTTTTCTTAAACCTTCACTGCTAGCTTTGCAACACAGTTATAAAAATATACCAGCCTGGCACAAATTCTAATTATATTAGACATTAGGAAGAACAGGCTTTGGGTGAAGGTACTCTAGAGAGAGGTAGAAAGCTTTAGTTCAGTCCCAGCTTTGACAGTGCATTTCCTGTGGCCTTAAAGTCATTTACTCCATGATTGCCCCTCCATAAAATGGAGCAAAATGGAATCTGATCTTGGGTAGAAACTATTTATGCTCCTATAATAGAGATGGTTAACAATGATTTTTGCCTCAGCTTCTTACTCAGTTGATTAATATTGCTGCATTATTGTCAACAGGACTAAGCTTTTAATAGTGCTCAGATGTGATTTTGAGAAGTTCACACTATTTTTTTAACTTTTGTTTTTGTCTCGAAGACACTATTGGCTTTGTTCATGCGTTGAAGGGCCCTGAGTCATGGCTAGAATAATGAACTTAAAAATTAATGAAAATTAAATCTTATGAAAATGAATTTGATGAAAATTTAATGAAAATTAAATTCGACTCGTCTACACATGCAAAACTGCTGAGCTATTAGTTTAGTATAAGACTAAGATTGGAGATTTGGATAGATTTTGGTGAGAAAGTTCCTTCTGGTTGATAATGGCTTAGATGATCACTGTGACAATTCTCCTCACTCCTCCAAAGTTACCTGAGGTATTATAGGAACTTTTGCAGTTAAAAAGGAAGTTATTCTTCAAGAAACAAGAATTTGATAGAGATTATCAGACAAAAATATTTAATTGGCACTGATCTCTGTGCTTCAAGGGGCTTGACTCACGGAGCTTTGGTGGGAGCCGAGTAGGAATAGTTAGGCAAGAGATAAGAGAAAAAGGAAAACTCATTAGTTACTGGTAAAACAAAAGCTAGCCAAGGGGCGCTTTTTTTTTTTCTTTCTTTTTTTATTTTTTGTCACACATGTCACTGCTTTTAAATTAATTTCCAAAAACTCAAGAGTGAAATAAGATGTCAATGATTTAAAAAAAAAATTCTCAGATTTCCAAGGAGTTCTTAATATTTGTCTGGTTTTCAGAGGCAATGTCACGTAAAGCAAGAGGATGCAGCATGTTAGAGTTCTGTTCTTTGTTTCTGTCCTGATGTGACTTGAGGAAGTTGACTGAAACACCTTTCTCTTAGAAAACAGACAGAGCCATACCATCCAATGATAAGTTCTGGTGAGCTCTACTGAGCGTGGTACCAGGAACAGCAACATTATGAAGTAGTTTATATCAAGTAAACTTTTTTAAGGCCAGAGAGTCCCATGAGTAGTCACAAGAGGAGTCTGTTGCTACTTCTTCCCGAGGAGTGTTTCACATCAGACATGAGATGGCCTCCTGGTAGGCAGAGGATAACCCTCTGGGTTTTCTCTTGGTGACCCACCACACTACTGACTGGCTGTCTCTCATGTCCAGTGTCACTGATTGCCCAGCGCTGTGCAGGTTCTGTAACTGACTTGGCTTCTCTGTCTGCTGGGCCGGTCGGGGAGGGACGCAGGGATCAGGAGCCCGTGGGCTTGATGGAAGTGACCTGCCATCTGCCTACCTGCCTCCTCCTCAGCCACGCTCAGGACTTGCAAATTCTCTGAGATGGTTGATCTTGCCCAGAGGAATCAGCCTCTTTGATGTCCTTCTCCAGCTGATGGAAGGGCAGGGAGGTTGGGACACAAGGTTGCTCTCCACTGCCCCTTCGGAATGTATCAGGCAGAGACATCTTTTCCTCCCAAGCCTTTACATTGCCTCCTACTTGGAAAATTAATTAGGCTTAGATGCTGGGGAAGGGTTTGTTTTGTTTTGTTTCTCTGTGAAATGTAAAACACCTAGAAGGTCTCTCGGATAATACTTGACATTAGATTTGGTGTCTGCTGTTCACCTGTGTTCCATTTGCCTGGCTGTACAGGCTGGGGACCGACCTGCTGGAGAGCAGCTCTGCAGAGAAGGACCTGGGCGTCATGGTGGATGACAAGTTGACCATGAGGCAGCAGTGTGCCCTCGTGGCCAAGAAGGCCAGTGGCATCCTGGGGTGCATTAAGAGGAGCGTCTCCAGCAGGTCGAGGGAGGTGATCCTGCCGCTCTACTCAGCCCTGGTGAGGCCGCATCTGGAGTACTGTGTCCAGTTCTGGGCCCCCCAGTACAAGAGGGATGTGGA
>JAUBNY010000273.1:431835-475954 GCA_032275445.1 Crypturellus soui | reverse complement strand
CCCATCCGCGCCATAGGAATCGCTCGGCGTGGGGCCATAGCACGAGGGCCAACTTTCTCTGACCGTGGCAAGTGGTTGTGCTGAGGGTATTTTTCAGGTTATGGGCCTTGGTATTAAATGACCCTGGTGCCCAAGGTCTTCGCTATGGAGCCTGTATGCCAACAGAGGCGTATGGAGAGGCAAAGGAGGAAGAAGGAGCTCGGCCGCACACAAAATGATGCTGCAAAGGAGGAAGGGCACTTCGCTGACATTGGAACTAAAACTGGAGCTGAGGGCAAGGCGAGAGCCAGGAGCTTCCTTGCTGGGATGATTTAGTGCTCCAGTGAGGAACAGGAAAGGCCAAGGGCTGTTGGTCAATGAGAGGTGAACTAGTATGGCAGAATGGGGATAAGGAAGAGTGGAATTTTCCCTTTTAGAAAGGAAATGGTTCTGGTGTAAACCAGAATTTTAGGTGAACTTTCATCAGGTGTCACATTCTTGTGCAACTTGTCATACAAATGTAGCCGGGGCAAATGTAGTTCTGTATGGTGCCATCTGACAAAGAGGTGGGTCTGTGAATTCAGAAAAGCAGTGATCTGCGAGGCAGTCTTTCTCTCAAAAAATGACCACATTTTATCATCAGGTGTTCTCACTCCTGTCCTCAGCCGTCCTCCAGACACACTGTTCTTTCTGGCTGCAGACTCTTCTCCAGCCTTGTTGCAATGCTGTGTTCCCTCCCTTGCTGGCTGGTGACTGAAACTGCCCCAAGGTCACTCTCTGCCCACAGGGCAGTCTGTGCAGCCCTGTTTTTGCCTGCTGAAGCCTCTTGCTCTCTTCTGTCTGTGCTGCCGCACCTTTGATGTGCTTTTCGATGCGAACGACAATCATTACCAACTGGGTCTGCCACTGTCTTGCTGTCCTGGAGCTCCCACAAGCTACTTGCTGGTGCTCATGGCTACTGGCCAGACCAGTGAGTACTTGCTGCCATGGTGCATTTTCATGATTCTGCCAAAACTCAGGCCCACAGTCCAACACACAAGCAATCTCTCTCTCCTCTGTGGGTTTCAACCCCAGAGACTCCCCCTACCATCTCTTTAGTCAGTACTGAAGACATTCATCTTCCCTGTTACTTCTGCTGTGGGAACTGTCCTCTCCATGTCTTAAGATCGTTGCTGGTTTTCCATTTCCTTATTGCCATCACAGCTGGATCTAACAGCTGTATTAGATTGGATGGCGAAGACCCTTAGTAAGAAAGGGAGCAGGTACCATGTTAAACTGCGAGCTTCTCTCCCACCAGCTAGCCAGCATGCTGGACACAGGATAAAGCTCATAAGGTTTCTTCCAGTGAAAAGTTTTTGTGCAGTGGCTTATAGATGTGATTCAAACTTTTGCCCTCATTTTTTTGACTGGCAATTAAGATTTGCAAGGAGGATTCCCTCCCAGTAATATTTTCACACCATTCTGACTTCTTGTTGTGAAAAACACAGAAGATTAATCATTATATATCTTCCACGGTCAGTGTCTCTGTTAGTAAACAGCATGGAGCACATTCACATAGCCTTAGTAGTTCTAGTTCATGGTAGGGTAGTATTTGAAGCTCAGTGTGTAATAATTATTTACCCAAGCGTTGTCTCATTTAGAACCACTTTTTAAAGTATATAGATTCATAGCTAGGCCAGATCATTAGGGATATCTAAAAGCATCTCTGATATAGCTTAACTTACAGAACTTCTCTCAGTAACTTCTGTGTTTAAGCCTCTAAAGTTCCTGAGCTACAACATGTTATGCAGAAACATGCCTGGTCCTCATATAAAGACTTCAGCAATGTGGAATATGTAAGGTAGCTAGATAGGTTCCTTTAATGCTTAATTATCCTCTGTATTTGCCCCCCCCCCTTTTTTTTTAAAGTGCCCTATTTATAGTTTGAATTAGTCAAGCTTCAGTTTCCAACTATTAGATCTCATTATCACCTTTCCTGCTAAATATTGTCAGAAGACTACTGCTGATAAAAGGTGCTTTTGGATAAAGTCACTTCTTAACCTTTTCTTGTTTAAGCTGTGTAGGCAGAGCTGCTTCTGCCTGTCAGTCTTTCTGTACAGCTTCCAGATTTCAAATTATGTTTGTGTCATCTGCTGTGATCTGTTCCCACTTTACATGTCTTAAACTGAGGACAACAGAACTGAAGATTCCAGGAATGGTCTTCCTATTATCAAGTACAGAAATAAATACACACCTTTTAATCTCATGTCATAAGATTCAAGAGGTATGAATGTGGGATACTGCAGCTTCTGCATGGAGTCTCCTCACCTTCCTTCCCTCCCTCTCCCTTTTTTTTTTTTTTCCTCTAAAGATATGTGTCTCAAAGACACCTTCAGGCCTAAATCTGAATACCTTGAAAGGAGGTAAAGCAGCTAAATCGTAGTTCAGACTTTGCAACTATGTATGAAATTTGGGGTCCTAGATTCCCCAAACCTGAGGGTTTTGTTTGGTTCTGGCCTTATTTTGTTTTCTTGATTAGGGGAAGCGTAATAACCACCCTTAACCCTCACTCACTGCAGTGCAACAAGGAGTTGTGGTAAGTTTTGGCAGTCACAAACAGCACCAATGGCCAAACAGGCCTCCAGTCACTCTCTATTTCCATGACGTTCTGAGGGCATTTACCGAAACAAAAGTAGAATTCAACCCTGAACCTTACTTTTCATTTCTGCTGACTCGCAAGTTCCAAAGCTATGCTATAGGTATATGTAACTGAAAACAGTGGTTGGCCAAGCCTTCTGGTGGCAATCAAATACAGAGGAAGAAGGTAGAACAAGAACACACGTCCCTGGTGAACGTGAGTGGGTTCTGCATTCAGACTGTGTTTTTTATCTTGCCCTTAGAAATGTCATGTTTTAAGGTGATAATAGTCAATAGTATCAGGACAATTAGCAGACCATTTCCTTTCCTGTAGTAGATCATTCCTAACTGTTTCATGAGCAAATGGGTCTCTGCTATGCCAAACTGATTTGATCCAGAGATCGGTAAAAATTAGAAATGCAAAGATTAAGAGAGTAAGATGCAGATCTCTCTTTACTACAGGCATACAGAGCACTCCTCCTTCTCTGGTCAGTGTAGAGAGAACCTCCTCTTCCTTGCAGTGATGTGAAGACACTTTTGCCCTTTACACACTTTTGCCCTTTACACACTTTCTTGTTCTAATTGACTACTTTGATCCCAACCGGCCCTATTCCTGTAGTACAGAATTATGACGGAATCAGTCGTAACTTTAAAGATCTGGGATAGTGAGGGTCATTTTCTGATAATGCACAGCCTTTCTCTGATACTGTACTTCTGTGTAAGGGACTTTTGCCCTGTACTTAAAAACATACTCATCCGCTGCTTCCCTAGTAACTAAGTATCGGGGTGCTGTAAATTAGTTATCAGCTGGCGAACGTGTTTTCCCCTGTTTTAGGCATGTAGGTTGAAAGCACAGTGATTTCAAGTTTGTTCCTTGTCCCTAGTGTGTACCTTGGGGTAGCCCTGCAGCATGTCTGATCTCTGCTGCGCTAACATCAGGTAGGACCTTCAGGAAGTTGAGGTGGTGGCAAAGGTTCAGGAGAAGCAAGTTCAGCTCTCACACAAGGCTCTGCTCGTGATGTCTTCTGTGACCTTGGATATTTTGTCTCAGTTTCTCTGCCGTAAAATCAAAATAACAGAGGTGAAATGGTTCTTAAATGTTGTGAAGATAAGTTAAGTGACTACTCAACTATTGTGATAATGAAGAATGCTGGAATAGTTGGAAGCCCTAGAACTATCTGCATATCCCTTTTCTATGAGGTAACTTACTCCATACTAGTGCAGGGAGAAAGCACTCTCTTTCATTCCAGCCTTTTTATCTGACCTGGTACCATGTCATTGGTTACTCATTTGGTGCTTTGGCCAATAACTTGTGGTAAAAAAAATTCTTGGAACTGGATGGAGGGGACAACATTTAAGAAAGGTGATTACGAGAACCTTCCTGTGCTGTTAATATGCACCGAATCAGAGGGAAAAGATATACAAGATAAAAATAAGCTATTTTGCTCCCTCTCCTACAACAGCAACTGTAATTATGTGGTAGAGTCTCCGTGATCTCCTTTCTGTCTGTTTGGACATAGAGGTTTGTCAGCAAGAAATAAAGAAATGTCAGTTCTGAGAAAAGACTTGTTGCATGCTCTGGTGCATGGCTTACCTCTGTAGTGGTGTTCTGCCTTACAGGTTTCTGTCACTTTGTGCAGCCTGATTTTTATCTCCAAGGTCACCTTCCCATGGGACTGTGTGTGTCTTGTGCAGGGAGAGGGACACTATTTCACAGCCAAAGATTTTGCAGCTTCTACTGATAAAACTGAACAAGAGTTCATTTCTTCCTCTTACCTAATTTGTCTGTCCTTAATGTTGGTGTCCTTCATATACCTGCCGCCCATTGTTGTAACAAGGCAAACTGTATGTACCTTTTTGTACACATCAACCAATTACTCTGGGCAACAACTAACTTTTCCTGCTGTTGCTTTTCTCTGAATTCTCAACAGCCTGCATGGGTGTTCAGAATAAAATGGTCTCGTCTAGATGTTAATGGTCTAGATGCTAATGTACCTGCATCACCTGGATTTTTTGACTGCGGTTGTGTTTTGTTTTTTTGTTTGTTTTGTTTTTTTTAGTGGTGGTGGAGAACAGTAAGGACTGTAAATTGTTTGAGTACTTTCAGCTTCCTGTTATTTCAAATATAAGCTTAGGCTCTGTTCTTTGGTTTCTAGTCCAGGCTGCACTTGATTTTGATGAACTTCAGAGCATCCAGACCTGGTCGCACACAACTTGTCTGATCACTGTATCTCAGTGTCTCTGGGTCACCTGTAATAACTGTCTGTTCCACTGCCACTGTTAGGAGGACAGAAGGGAATTTTATTTTGATTTTCTTCAATATTCATATTAAAGAAAGGTTTTCACTTTTAGTTGGTGTTTTGTAGGCCACATGCGCTTGCCTATCTATATCTGCATTTGATATTTTGATTCAGTGGAGACCATTATAGTGGCTCTGTACTAGTTCTACATCTTTATGAGCTTAGCTGTACCACCCCCTGGAGAGAAGCCCTCCGTGAAACCCTTAAGTTTTCACAAAAGCAGTATAGTAGCCCAAGCTGTTGAGGGGCTGCTCAACTGGGCAGGTTCCTTACAGTTTTCAAGGTGTTTTTGGTCCTGATCATGCATTGTTGCTTCTTTTTTTATTTTTTATTTTCCTTTTTTTTTTTTTTTTTTCTTTAAGGAATGCAGGAAACAATTAAGAGAAGGAGGAGGAGGAGACAATAACACTGTCATGGTTGCCAAGGATCCTTTTTTTTTTTTTTCTTTTTCTTTTTTCTCTATGCTGTCTATTAATTATGCTACTCCTTTTATTAATCCTTTGGTACCTGTTAATTATTCTACAATTTTGGCTAGCAGCTGGAAAAGCCTCTTCCAAGCACTAAGCGTATTGTTATTTAGTTACTAGAATATTCAATGCATTCAACTGCAAGTATGTAGTGAGAAGGGAAAAAAAAGCCCTTCACCCTAAGCCACATTTAGAGCAGTGAGCAGTAAAAATATTTGCTTTGGAAGGATCTTTGTGGAACAAAACTGACTGACGCACATACAGGGAAAATAAAATAAAAGCTGCATAAGACAAAAGGAGTGCGAGAGATGGCCAGAATGTTAAATTATTGACTGAACTAATCTTAGTCCCACTGAAATGAATGATTAAATTCCCACTGATTTTAAGCAGGATTTGCACTGACCTCTTTCTCAGATGATTCTCTTCTTCTAGACCCTTCCATCATGGACTTTTCTGGCACATTTAGATTGTGGCCAGACTGTTCGCTCTGTATAGGGGTGCCCACCATAGCATAGCATATTTCTTCTGTGGTTTGTAGGCACAATTTGCAATTCATAATTATTGACAAGCTGACTGCAAAATCCTAGTTATCTATCCTGTCACCCTCGGTGATTTATATTGATCACTGCAAGTGCCTGGGCCTGGCTCCTTTACGATTGTGCTGATGGATTACATCTAGTTGTTAGCTTAGCACCTGGAGACACTAGTTATCTCTATCTACCTCCTACCCGTTTCTGGCCCTTTCCAAAGGCAGCCTGGAGTGTTCATCTGAGCTTAGTGTATCCGTGATGTTAGCAATTTGTATAGGTGGTAGAGGTGTCTCGGATTCACTTGCCCCATGGCCGGTCGTATGGATGCCGCGATTCTGCTTGAAATAACGTCGTGCAGAATGAGTTGGCTTGGGTGGAGGAGAACATCTCATTACTCATCCAGTTGGGAAAAGCTGTGGTCTTTAAATGGAAATGCTTTAAAGTTTTCTGCTCATGATCTTTGCCCAACACTTAGCTCCTTCTTACGAGGTCTGACGCAGGGTCCATTTAGTTCTTTTGCTGCTGATGTAACAGTTGGTGACTTAAATCCTATTTTTTTGTAGGTGTTTACTGCTGTCTGGTCACTGTGGCAGAGGCATTCATATTGAATGTGAAAAATCTGCTGCAAAGATTGGCATTGTGGACTTGTTTCTGCTCTTTGAGAGGGTGTTTTTAAGAATAGTACTTCTTTTTTTTCCACCTACTCGATTGTTATCCAGATCTGGTTAGTGCCGTGATTTCCTGGACAGACAATGAGATCCTTCCCGTCCCAGTGGGAGCTTGCAAAGCAGCACCACGGTGGCCAGGGGAGAGACCTGTGTCCCAGGGCCCACAGAAGTTGCAGCGTAGCCGTCGTATTGGTACTAAGCCATCTCCTAATGCTCCTGGAGAGCTTTGTGCAGGGTTTTCTGTCATCCAAACAGACTCACCTCAGCCCAGAGGGGAAAGGGAGCAACGTCACTTTAAGGTAGGATTCAAGCCCATCCCTGGTGAAATTTCCCTGAAAAATGTGTTGAGGAATAAGAAGTAAGAATGGCAGGACATTTATGGCATTGCTGGGTCTGAAGCATTTTTAGTTTTGTTTTAAAGGGAAAAGATGGGTGAACCTAAAATTAGCCTGCTTTTCTCTTTGTATTCCCAAATGTATCTCTGATTTTTTTTATAGTTGTGTTTTATGTTACAAAGGCTTCCACTTTTTTTTTCAAGACGTAAAATTACTGTAAAGAGCCTGTGATTAATTAAAAAAAATACAATTAGAGAAATACAGAAGAGAAACTGTGTGTAAACCATGACTAAGGAACTCAACAAAAACAAAGCATTGTGTGGTGAGTACCTTGCAGCAAAACATGAAAGTGTTGCAGAAAATGCTTATCCTGCCTGCCATGTCCACTCCTGTAATAACAACCAGATCTCAGCCACTGAATGTATGAAGAGAATGTCACTGCCCAGCACTTGGAGGGGCCACATAATGTGAGAAGAAACTTATTGCCCTTTCAGAGTGCTGGGGATTAATGCAATGGGCACAGGGAAAGCAAGTATTATGTCGGTTTTGAGAGGCCGAGTTTCCCTTTTGCTGTACTTCGGTGTCATCTCTCCCTGGTGCTGGTACCCTTTCTGATATTTAACATGTAACATGATAGAATCTCCATTAAGCAGAGAAGTTTTTACACACATTTTACAACTCCCCATTTTGGAGTGGAACGACTAAGTGATTTGCGAGTTAATTGAAGATTTTTGTGATACAGATTCATCCACTTTTGGAGGCCCAGTTCAAGACCTTAGCTAAGAGTCTCCTCAGATCGTTTTCCAGAGATATTTGTGGGGGTGGAAACACTCTCTGCTTTGGGTACTTGTGCAACATTATTCTTTTCTGGACTGAAGAGGTTTGAATGGGTCAAGGCAGAGGTGGCAGGTGCTTGTGCAGTCTGCACCTTCCTCTCCAGGTGTGGAATAGAAAAAGAGAATATCTGAAATCCCGCTTGGCATAAACAGGTCTTTACAACTCTGGTTAAGGTTGTTGGGCTCCTACACCTAGTTAAGGAGAAAGCTGTGCTTATAGCAGGCTGACGTGACCTGCTCCTCATGTAAACTTCGCTTTGTACAGGGCTAACGCATTGCTATTAATGTAGCAGCGACCTGCATTTAAGAACTTGAAGAGTTACTCATACATTTACTAGAAATACAGCTTGTGGTGTTGCAAGTTAATAAACTGTCACCATTGATTAGCTTTGGGAGTCACAGCGTTAGGTCACTCGCCCAGCGCCAGATCTCTACTTAGGAGGCCTTGCACACAAAAAGGGCACCCTGGGAATAGCTGTGAGCATCCTGCCTCATACACTGTGGGTGCCTGTCTGGTTTTGATCTGTGCATACTTGTGTACCCCACCGAAAAAAAATATCCACTGGCAGCAGGGTCAAGGTAGCTCTGTGACAATTACAAGGGATGAAAAAATGAAGATGCTAAATTAAACTATGACAAGCTAAAATGAAAATAGCATCTCCAATGATTAACCATCCTATCCTTCCTGCCTTTAGAGTGGGATGTGCTGCAGTCAGGGGACATTGTAGGATGAAGGACTCCTATGGCAAAATGCTCAGAATTACCTGATGTTGGCTTGCAGGCAGTGTCAGTCTTCCCATCTGAGGATTTGCTTAGCAGCTCCTTGTAACCGCAGAATCCCTATCCAAGTCTCCTAACTTGTACTCTTATTACTTGTCGTACCATATGACCCATACTAGAAAAAAACAAACCTTTCTCCTTTGGGGAAACAGTATTCTACCCATTTTCTGCATGGCCTTCGCCATGGTATGTAGAAAGGATTAAACCCCCCGCGTGAGGCTTCTGTCTTCTGCCTAAAGGAAAACCAGTGGTTGCTCTGGCCTTTGGAATATGCCTCCCTAGCACACGGTGAGGGTGGAGAGGGCAGTGATGAACTGGGGGCCAGCAGGTCGGTTGCAACGCAGCACAAGCCTGGCCTGAGCAAGCCGCCCCCAATGCTCTGGGAGCCAGCCCTTTGCACCGCAATAAACTTGGCTAATGCTTTCTGGTGAGGATAAGCTCTAGGAACATGCACGGTTGAGGGAAAATTCTCTAGTGCTTTTTCTGAAAATGCACTCTTTCAGCCTCCTGGAGGAAAGGATTATTTTCCTAGCTTACATGTTCTCAGCGCTCGCTCTTTTACAATTCTCTGGAAGCACTTTTTTGTGTTTCCCTCAGGTGTCTTAAAGCTTCTTGTTTGCAGAACAGACCTCCCGAAGGGGCTGTGACCTGGTCAGAGCACTGGTTTTAGATTTTAAAACCACCAGCAGCAAAAAAAAACAAAGAATATTTTCGCAGGGAAATTTCCTTTTTGGGTTTTTGTGTCTCTGAAAGAATTTCCGATGTAGGCAGACAGTAATTCCCAGCTACATGTTTCCTGATAAGGAAGCAGCTCCAATAAATGCAGCTATAAATAGCTACCTTTATATTTTCTAAAAATGTAGAGAGATTTGTTTACCCTTTCTTTCAAACTGCTGAAAGAAAAGGGCAGGACAGGATCAGCGTCTTCGGTTTGGCACCCATTGGCTCCCCAAATCCGCAAATTAAGACTTTAATCTGCATCTAGTCACGGTGACTCAAGTTTTATTCTTTCAAGAGTATACACTGAATTATATAAAGTTTAGATGTCTGTTTATTTCTGCTTGTCTTTCTCCTAAAACTGTAGAAGAGAAAAAAAATCCCTACTATTTTATGTGATAAACATTTTAAACTGCATTTTGCCTTCCTCAGGAGTAAACATTACTCCCTGTAAGCAGAATTCACAGTCTTTTTGCTATGTGCCTGCCTATAGAGTGCTTTGCTCTCTATATATAGTTTGTTAAGATGTTTTGTCATCTCAGAATAAATAGCATGATCTTTGACGGCATTATTTTATGTTTACTGTGAATGTCCTCAGAGCAGATTCATAGTTAGACATTAAATTTTTAGTAAATTGCGGGGACAGTTCTTTGCTCTTAGTCTTTAAATCTGCAGTAAAGAAAATTCTGACTTTCCCCTTTTTTCTGGTTCTTCTTCATATATTTTTCACTTTAGGTCTCTGATTTTAGACTTCCCTTGTTAGTCCTGCTTTTCACGTTTTTTTTAAGTAGTTCTTTGAACAGTGACAACAAGTAACTCTACTCACACAGAAATTAGGAGATGAGTAAATCAGGTGCAATGGATTGTGTGAAAACTTTGTTTAATGTTAGATTTGAGGCCAAGGGTGCCTGTCTTTCAGATTATAATGGAAAACTTAAACATGCATCCACAGGTTTGAATGTTTTATAGGAGATGAGTCCACCTCATAATCAGTCCCTCTTGATCAGCAGTTTGGCCTTGGCATTGGGCTCTGTCCTGCAGCGGGGATGGCTTCGCTGCCCTTGCTTATGCACAGAAATGCCGTGTGCAGCCACTGAGGGAGAGGTATCTCTAGCAAAGTCCTGAAACACATCTGTGAAACCCCTTCTTCATGACGCTCAGCACTGGAAGAGCTTCCTCCTCCTGCTGTGCGCCCGCTCCCCCGCTCTGTCTGCGGAGGACTGCCGTGTCCCCGGGGCCCTTCCCACCGCGTGCAGCAACTGCGACGTGGTCGGAGCCCCGGGAGGGGAAGAGGCTACTACTATTCCTAGGTCTCCCTTTCTCCCCCTTTTCTTTTCCCAGGGATTTCACAGCATCTCCTGATTCCTGGCCAAGCCCCTCAGCCGGGCCCCGCTGCTTGTGTGCCAAGCTGGCCCCGCGCTGGGCAGATTGCACAAGGGCGCAGCTGGTGGCAGATCCCTCTGTGCCCTTCTTCATCGCCAAATGAAGTGTCACCCCGAGGCTGGGCACTCCTCGCCGTGTTGTGTGGAGCCTCTGCAGGACCGTGTCCCTGGGGAGCTTTACTCGGCAAGGACCTGGCACTGTTTTATCCTCTCCCTCCTGTGCGCTGGGGCTGTGCTGAGGGGAGGTGGATCTGCGGGTGCAGAGCCCGCCACACCTCCTCAGCCGGCCCACGGAACAGGCACAATTAATACAGTATTAATTAATTATGGGGAGCAGTCACGGCTGGCACAGGAACCAAGGCTTCCAGCTTATAGAGTGAATGCTTTGATGCTGAGCTTTAAAGAACATTTCCATTAACTCAAGCCAGCAGAGAAAGTCTGTGATATTTAAATCCTCCCTTCTTGCCGACTCTGGAGCTCAAAGTCCTGCCACCCTGGGCACTAATAATAATAATCATCGTCACGATAAAGGAGGGTTCAGAAAGAACAGCTGTGGAGCTAACCTCGTGTAAAATCGCATGAGTTGAGATGAAAACATTTGCAGCGAACCAGAACGGTTTGTCAAGCCAGCTTAATAGGTACTTGCCGTGCAAAAAAAAAAAAAAAAAAAAAAAAGAGTGGGCCCAGAAGGTCACTGAAATTAATAGAGGTTTTCTCACTGGCTTTTAGAGTGGCCAGGGTTTATCCAGAACGTGTGCGTATACATATATATGTAGGTTTATGCTGTGCTTCTACTTGTTTGGACCATAGTTGTGGGAAGAGAGCTGCAGGAGCAACTTTGCTCTTAGGCAATACTAAGAATTTCTCCCTTTCTACTTCCTCCTTTTGGGTAGTGCAGAAGGAAGTCACCCTAGTCCTGCCGGTCCACAAACCAGTTACTCATTTCAGTTCTGCCGTTTGAGTGTGCCCTTGTGTATTTCCTAGTAGGGGAAATCTCCCTTTATGTATAAAAGTTCCTCCTTCCTATTCTCTCTTTCGTTGTGATTTCTTCCAAGCAATCTGTCTCCTTCAGCTTTTAGCCTTCTTGCTGACTTTCACTTCCTCTCCATGCCTCAGTTAAGGCGTTTTGTCAGAAAAACCCCTCTGTACACAGATACTTATTTGTTCCCCATTTTTTTTCTGTGTCATACTTCTTTATATCTCACTTCCTTGGAAACTTCCTCAGTAGCCTTATTACCTCTGGGCTTGTAGCTGCATTACTATAGGTAGTCATTGTTTTGTTGCTGGGTGTATAATTGTGTAAGGTACCTTGATCTTTTTATTAGAGGTATTTCTTTCAATGTTCTTTAAATACTAGTAGACAGCGGTGACATATATCATCATTATTTAATTTGTTTCATCACAGTTGGGCAGCTCGTTTGGTGGTTTTCACTTGTTGAAAATGAGCATAACCCAATGGCAGGAGTCATTCTCTGCTTCCACTTAGTGTTGTTCTCAGAACGCAATACATAAGAGTGCAGTGGTGGAGATTGGATCACATGCAGCAGAAGTTCAAGGTCAAGTTCAGGTTTGGAGCCCTAGAAGTCATCAGAATACAAATATGGGACTCTGGAATATGTACAGTCCTGATCCAGTTAATATTTATACCCTCTCTCAGTTTTAGCATCATGCAAAATGAAAAATAAGTGATGAGATTGAGAGTGACAGCAAAGGTAATGATGTAGAAGAATAGCTGTATTTGTGATGGGCAGATCTGAAGCAGCTGGGTCATTAAAGGAGGCAGCATTTGCTGTTGGCCTCTTGCCACACCATTATCAGTATGCTCAATATGATGGTTGAATCTCAGAAAGTTTGGCATCTGAGTCAGCTCAACAGAACACCAAGAAGGAAATCCAGATGTCTTTAAAATTGGTTGAATATGCAGTGCTGTGATGGAGTTCTTAATTATTACAGTTTTCTTGGGCGAATGCTGGGAGAATCGAGGCAGCTCAGAGTAAACCCAAGAACACAGTTCCTAGCATGGACAGTGTTCCTGGTGCTGCATCGTTAGCAACAAAAGCTTATGTGCAAAAAAACCCTTCATCTCAGAAAAGTTGTTTATTTAAAAGCCGAGATTTTTTTTTTTAAAGTCTGATATAGGTCACGTGTCTCTACGTACACATTTGTAGGTATTCGGATCCTGCAGAGAGAAGAAGCTTACTCAAGCAAGTACACATGCCCAGAGGTTTTATCCACACATACACTGCTGCTCTTCCTTCTTTTTACTTTAAGCTAATTAACAGGTTATAACCATTTACCTTAGGCACAGTTGTGAAAAAAAAAAAAAAATGTGATTTAAAAAGAAGAAGATCCAAAATACGGAAAATATGGAGGAAAATGCCTCTATCCTGAGCACCCTTCCCTGAAGACTTTGGATGCTGTTGTCCCCAACTCTTAACTGTGTAAAATAGATACCAGGGAGTTATAATATATGTCAGTCTAGCTGGCCACGTTTGGACTGGTCTTTCAGTCACTATTTTACTGGCTCAAGTGTACAAAATATGCTGTGAAAATTCTAGATTAAATTAAAATTGTAGAATTGTAAATGAGGTTCAATCAGCTGCATTTTGTACATTCTTGCTGAGTGCACTCCATGGGCCACTTCCTGAAGACTGGTAATGTGAACATTAATCCACACATTGTCTTGGTAGCATTTTGGGAATTGAAGCAAATCAGAGTGGTATAACCCAATATAAAGATAACTCACAATGATAATTTTTAAATGACTGGGCCACTGTCATCAGTCTGTAGCATTTTTACTATATCATTTTATAAGTCAATGCAGTAAAAATGCAGTTGAAGTATTAGAAAGCCTGTGTCTTAACAGCTCTAAATTACACACATGCTTTATATAGCTTGTCTATAGGAGTCTCGGGACAGCCGGAGTTTCATAGATCCTGACATTTGAGAAGACCAGGAGCAGTATTTTTGTCTGTATGAATAAAATGCCTAGCATCTCTTTACTTTACTGCTTGAAGTCACATTCACCTGGTAAATTAACTGCTCCCAGCACCACTTAGAACTGTGATGAAAGGTTTTTTTTGTTTTAATAATAGTTCCTAATTTCCTTTTGAGAAACAGCAGCACTCAGCTCCTGGTGTTCATATGGTAAAAAGAAATCTCATATCTGGAAAGTTGCTGGGGTTGTTTAACAATAACAACAACAAAAAGGTTATTTATGTGAGTGGCTTACGACATTTTCACATGGATTTACACTGAAAACTGTGAATGTCCCTTAACTACAGAATTAAGGAAACTATTTGGCAGTTTGCTTTAAAAAAACAAGAATAGGGATGCATTATTGTATGAAAGAAGTCACTGCAAGTTGGTATTTTTTGGGGAGGCTGAAGTGTAAATGGATCTTAAAGGAACTGGATAAACCCATGAAGGAATAGGGCATTTGGTCAGAACCAGAGCAGTGGTGTGGATGCAACTATAGCTCAGTAGGATTGAGGATCATGAAATCTTCTAGCCACAGACTAGCAGAGCCTAAGATAAACCGTATATTATAGGAAAAAAAATGCCTTTTGTTTCTCTGTTTCCCATACTTTATGCAGCCACACTCCTAGGTCTCCCATCTTTTCTAGTACAGAAATCTTTATATTTTATCGATCTCTTATCTATCTCCAGTGACTTGACTCTTTTGCATCTGAACATGATCATGGGAGCGTGGATGCCATCTGGGCAGATAGGTGTACCCTGTACATATGCAATGCCAAAGGACTCTTTTAGGTGATGCCTAACTCATTGGCCAGAGGCAGTGGATGAAAGTTAAGTGGGGGGATTTGCCTTTAAGCAGTTCTGACAAAAGACTCTTTACACAGCAGCTGACTGAATCACTGAATGTAATGCCAAGGGCAGCACTAAGAAAAAAAAAAAAGAAAGAAAAAAAGTGATGTAAATGAGCTAGCGAGGGAACAGGGCAAAGCTATCTGGTAGAGAAAGGAGTTGGAGGGAAAGGCGGGCAGCCACCTGCTGGATCCTTGGGTTCAAGGACCAGATCGCTCACGTGAAGAGCTGGAAAAGCAAATTTTGAAGTAGAGACTGATGGGGAGAGGAGGAGAGCCTGTAGGCTATGCTTGTTGCCCTCCGCTCTGTTGTATTCACCTCCATGTGCAGTTCTGGTTTTTGCAAGTACTGGCTTCTCCCATGCACCCCAAAGGGTTGCTGTTGTTTTCCTGTTGTCACCCAGTGCCTGTGTCCCTTATATGGTCCTGTCTTATCCATAAAATGTGTAATATGAATTTCAGTTCTGCTTCCTTTCTTGCCCCAAACAGTTTGGGTTCCTGGGCGTAGTCATTAAAAAAAGAAAAAAAAGTTATTTGGTATTATTTGTGATTGGAACTGGTAAATTAAAAACTTACTGGAAGTCTGGCAGTGCTTCTGATCTGCATCCCTTTGCTAAGGTGCTTCATAAAATGCTGCATGTTGTTATTCACTCAGGCTTGGATGTTCTTGGCTCTCTCCCACTTAGTGATTCACAAGATGTCTGTGAGATTCATTTTTGTAAATGCGGTTCCCCTCTTCCCTCAGCCTAGCCTCCCCTCCCTCCTCCTTTGCTTGCAAATCTTTGCTGCAAAAGTTCATTAAATTAAACCCATAATGCACGGAGGGCGCAGACGCGGTCTCCTGGGTGCTGTCAGGAGAGGTCTGAGGCACAGCGCAGGCCTGCTCCCTGATTTCCAAGGAGGGGATCAGAGCGGGTTGGGAAGCTTTTCTCCCACAGTTTCCCCACCTCTTGCCCAGCCCTTGCTCAGCAGTCCCAGCCCTGCACGCACACCTCGCGCCCCTCTCTGTCCCCCCCTCAAGCAGGGAGATGCAGAGCAAGGACGCGCTCAGCAGCGTGTCTCCCCTCACTACTCGCAGTGGGGTCCCCGCGCGCCCCCGAGCCGAGGCAGCACCCACGGCCCGGCCTGCCGGGCTGCGCGCGGGAGCAGGGGTGGCTCGCAGGGCTCGCATGCCAAAGCCTCTTCAAACAGCTCTGCTCAAAGGCATGAGCTGGGCTCGCTTCTGAGGGAAATTTCCTTTTTGGGGAAGTTGCTGCAAAGGAATTTCCTGTGTGGGCAGACAGAGCTTCCTGACTTGAAGGCTTCTTGGAAGGGAAACCGTTTCATAATGAAATGATAAATTAAAGACATACCAGCCTGGTTCGCTTCAAAACAGCTATTGAGAGCGCTCGGGCAGCACACCATTATCCTCCCGCGCAGAAGGAAAATAAATTGCATCCTGACAGGGGAGCAATATCCTTCCCCCCTCGCCTTCCTCCCGTGCAGCCTCGCCTGCCTCCCCTGCCCCTCTCCCCCGCTCCTTGCTGCCCTCCCGGCCGCTGTTGGAGCGGGGCTGCGAGGCCGGGGCCGTGTTCGTGGCAGGCGGGAGCCTGGGGAGGGCTCGGACGGCCGCCCGGGCCGCGAGGGCGCTGGGTATGAGCTTGGGGCGGCGAGCGGCTCCCTGACCCGCGGCGCAGCAGCAAGGGGAGCGGAGGTGCCTGTGGGGGTGCAGTCTGGCCGCTTCTGGCCTTTTCAAAAGGGAAAAAAAGGGAAAGGATCTCCAAATCAGTATATAAACACCTATATGTATATGTGTGTGTGCTTACACATATGATCGGATAAACGGCTCTGACAGTTTTTAGCTTCTCTTGGTTGAAGGCCTGTGCCTTGGTTTCAGATTCATGGGATAGGTAGCCGCGCAGGTATTCAAGGGACAGAGCTGTGATGTGCAACTGAGAAGCAATCTCATCAGTAATGATGTGTAATCATGCCCTTTATTGTAAGGTGGAAAGTCCAAAAGGTAGAACTTTGTTCAGAATGATTAGCTTACCCTGCCGCATGCAGAGCATGCATGACAACATTGTGGAGGCAAATCTGACGCTTGTGCCGCGGCCAGGGCTACCTCACAGCTGTCGGGAAAAAGGATACTGCTTCTTGAGTAGAAGGAAGGATCTATCCTGAGGAGTCTGTACCAGGGACATGCCAGCCTCCAAGCAAAAGTACCTAGGAGAAACAGCCTTCTGGTACGCAGTACCAGACTTTTACGTTCATTGAGGTATATCATCAAGCCAGAACGCGTTGAAAACTAGGTGATTCAGACCAGAAAGGTCTTCATTACCACTTGCGTTTTGAATTATACTGTTTCTGGAACCACTGAAAATTTGGTATGGAAATACTCTAAAGGCAACACTAAACATAGCTGTAAGTAGTGCTGGTTTTAAGAAGAGAGTTTTTTTAATCAAGATAGAGGTCACAGAAATAATTAACAATAAAGAACAGTAGGGAAATACTTGATTTATTTTAAATCTATTTTTAAAGTCACCTGATAACTTTCACTTGCAGTGCTGTTGCCTGCAGAAATCGATTTTGAGCTGAGGATTGCCTCTCAGAAATGGTTTTCCTGCCAGCTATAG
Source organism: Crypturellus soui (assembly GCA_032275445.1). NCBI lineage: Eukaryota > Metazoa > Chordata > Aves > Tinamiformes > Tinamidae > Crypturellus > Crypturellus soui. Next base: position 458,905 of record JAUBNY010000273.1, on the reverse strand, counting down.
TGCCTGTCCAACCTGAAAGGGCTTAGAGACTAAATTACTAGCGTTTGCTTAAAGTGGATGACATGGACACATTAGGGCCTTCTGTGAGGCCTTGTAACAAACTTACTGCTGGTGCAAGCTTATTGTTGAGCTGTGAGCATGCAGAAGTGTGCTAGGCAGTCTGGCTATAGAGACTGAATAAACACTGGGCTCAAGACTTCTATGCTGTCACCACCTTTTGATAGCATTAAATTAACGATTAAAATCAACATACCACATACTGTTTGCAAAAATTGCTCCTCTTTCTGCCTTTGCTGATATATTTTCTTCAATTTAGCTCCACCTAAAGAAATTTCATTGCAGTTTCTTTATTGCCTGCCCCTTTCTTAGCCTAGAGTGATCTGCTCCTTTCTTTGTGTACTTGACAAAGCCTCAGACAGTTCTGTGATTTATCAGTCCTCCTTATTCCCAAATTAGGATCTCCAACTCTTTTGTCTTTCCCCCAAAGAACACAGTGCAAATTTCTGTCAGATTTTTGAGAAAAAGAAATCAACAGAATTACTTTTAATCTACTCAGAACTGAAATCTAGGTAATATCCTGCAAAGGCAGCAGCCATAGCCACTGCAGGAGGAAATGTGAGTGGGAGAACAATTGTTAAGCTGCACGTAGGACAGAAGAGTTCCACTAAGTTTTTTTTTTTTTTTTTTCATATATATATATATATAACAAAGGTTTTCATTGTTAATCAGGTGCCACTCGAAGATCACTGTTCAACTTAATGATAGTGAGTTCCAGTAAAAGGCGGGTGGGAGGACACTTAATTTGTGCTCTTTCTTTCTTGCTTTAAACACACTGTTTGTTCTTGGCATGATATCAAAAGAGTGCTAGAAGGAAATGTGGTAGAAAAAGGACACAAAAATCACAACTGCGTGGCTGATCTCTAAGATTATTGTTCATACTTCCACGTGGAAAGCCCAGAGATTCCTAATAGATGCTCTCGCTGGATTGACTGAAGATGGGACTTTTGTACTTCACTCCTGATAATAGTGGATTGATAGGAATTTCTGTAACCTGTGAAAAAATAGTAGTGATGGAGTTCAGATAAATTGTAGGTAGTTCTTCCTATCACAGGAATAGTTGCTACAACGCAAGTTCCTTGAAGACAAAGGAAAGACCGGAGAGATGAGACTTCATCTTGGCACCTAAAGCCTTCACTCTTGAAGTGATGTCCTAGGAGCTTACTTGAGCTCTATCCCTCTGCAAAGCATGTCCTGCAGCTTGAAATGAGAATGAGAAAGAAACTGGAGATGGCAAGGGGTGGCAAGGAGTGCCCCCCACGCCAGAAGAGTTATTTTTGTTACATTCTTGTCCCTTTTGATGGGATTTCTGTGACTTCCTTTGCAAGACAATTAAGTCTCACCCATAGGAGGCTGCTAATCAGCCTTCATTTTCCTTTGCTTAGGCTACATTTCCATCTTCCGAATTACACTGACTTGGGCCACTCTAAATCCCTGCTTTTATGGGCATTTTGCAGGCATTTTGCTCACTATGCTGTCTGCTTCTCCTGCATTGAGTATATGTGGTAGTTTTGAAAGCTCAGCGGTTTCAGTGTCAGAAAAGCTGGGGAAGGAATACGTGAGGAAACAAATGCTTTCAGGTAGCCATTCTTCGGATTCTGCTGCAACTCTGCCTTGCAGGCTGTGATGAGCACAACCGGTACTTTATCGAGTGAGATCTCACCCCGATCACTTGAAATGCTTCCTTTTTCACCTCAGTGTAATTTACAATCACAGGTACATTGCAGCAAGCAGTGTTAACAGGAAAGAAATGTAAACACTCAGACTGTTTGACTTCCTTTCAGTATCTATATGTTTATGTTGAGGGAGTTATTCAATTAAGAATAAAACAAAGCTTTCCAGCAAATCCTGGGAGAGCCACACTTTGAGATAGGGTCATCTCTTTGAGATCCAAAGGGGCAGAGAATTGCATGTGCCTTGATGCAAGTTGGTATGGTGCCTGGGCTGGCACAGTTACAGTATTTTAGCATGGCACCAGAGACAGCTCTACACGAGCTATGTTTGCTTCCCGTGAGAAAGTGGATTTGCCTGGAACACCTCAAGGTTGAAAGTGAAAATCACGGACATGACTTTCCTCTCTTGCACAATACCTGTTTATTGGATTTCAATTCCTATGCCTGATTATATAAAAAAGTGCTTAACTCCTCAACTGCTGATGGAATATATGACCTTCTCCAGGAAATAATCACTCTCAGTACCTGAACAGCTGTTACGTAAAGGAAAAGGGAGAAAGCGGTGCAGCTCCCCATGTTCCTCACTTGGCTAAAGCGTGGGCAGCACAGTGCACTAGTCAGTGCACTAGCTTTTATAATAGTGAAGACCTGCATTAAAGTTCGGCATAAGACACAGATAAAACCGCTTCATAGTCTTCAGTAATTTGCAGTCTTTTTTAATATGAACCTTTAAAGTTTTTCCAGGCTAAGGGGAAACTTCCGCTGTAAAGCAAGCAAAGGTTCATTGACAGTAGACTTATTACTCTTTTGGAAAGGCCTTTTTGGAAGTAGTTCACAAGACTCTCAGAAGTCCACAAACTAGAATTTGAAAAGGAAATATATCTCTTTTTCAGAGAACATCATCTCAGTTCAACAGCTTAGGAAAGGGATCACAATGGGAGCAGTTTGGGCTGACTTGTACTGAAGAACAGTCTCCAAAAGCAGGTAGACCAAGAGCTGGAATGTTTGAACCCAGTATCACATGAATTTCCCTTGTCCCTTTTACACATCAGAAATTTGACTCTGCTCAGTCAGACTAATATGATCGTGACTGTTTTAAATGCTTTTGGAGATGAACAAGTTAGTTTTTTTGAAGTAAGTAAAGAGAACCAATCACTTCACTCTAAAACTCATTGTTTGTATCTGAGAAAAACTGTAAAGACACAAAGTGATATTTTCTTAGGGAAATTTCCTTTCTGAGGAAGTTAGTCATATAAAATTATTATTATTATTTTTAAATCCAGTGTTAGTTGAGGGAGTGCCCTGATTACACATTTCCTGGAAAAGGCAGTTAGTGACGTACCGTTGACTAACGAAAACTTGCCTGTTAGAAGTACTTATTTTGTTAACTATTTTAAAAGGCAATAATATTTTAAAGGTACAGGTCTTAGCCATTTCCTAGTTGTGCTTTACTTAACCTTTTGTCAGCAGGCCTATTTATATCATTAGCAGCTACTGTTTCATGGCCATATGGGAAATATTAATGTATTAATATTGTATGCAATAATTAATGCATACTAAAAAAATAAACAAAATCTTGCCATTATATTGCCAATAGTGAGTCGTTGCAGCTTAATGTCACAATGTGTGTAAAAGAGGAAGAAAGAAGGGAAGCACAAAGGAGATAAAATAAGCATGACAACCGGACAATGAGGTTTCCCATGAAAATCAATATGTTCCCATAAATAAGTATGAGAGACAACCCTCCAAGAATTCTGTAGATTATACCCATGTTAAAGATAAAGTTTTATGCCTAAATTAGAAATCATAAGACTTGAGAAGAGTGTTAGAGTTGTATTTCTGTGCAACTAATTCAGTCTTTTTAGCATGTGTTAAGCCCATGTCCAGGAACTCTGAGAGTTGGTGAGCCAGAATTTCTAAATAATGGCCTAGCTGTTGTGTCTATGCACGGAAGAGCATGACTTGCAATTGCAAATTTGTTCAACCCAAAATGACCTCCAAGCCTTACTGGAAGTTAACATTTTTTAAAAAAATCTCCTCTCCCTTCTACCAGAAGATATTTTTCAGTTTTCAAATCGTCATCATGCAACATTTTGTTTTGAGTTTAACGCCAGCAAAATCAACATGACAGAATTATGCAAACAAGGAAATTTCCATGGGCTGAATTGCACAATTTCAAGAAAGAATCTGAGCTATTAAATAAACGTGAGAGCTGAGCCTAAGCGTTGAAGGGCCATGCACTCTCTGCAGCTGTTGGAGCGAAGAGAATAAATATGTCTTTCTTCTTCCCTGTTCAGTGACTGAACACACAAGTGGGCATGAATAGTACCTAGCTAAGTATGTGTGTGCAGTGCCAAACCGCAGGGGTTTTTTTGAGGACCGGTGCATGAGATTTACCATTTGGTCAAAGGAGTCGCGCTAAGAGGGAGATACTAGCAGTTGTTGCTCTAGGTGGTAAAGCTGTGCCAGGAGACTCTAACTTGTTCTGTAGTGAATTACTTTCCCTTTACTTCCATAGGATTCTGTATGGTCGGTGCTGACAGCTAGCTCTAGCATATAGTGAGAATTGCCAATTTCACCACAAAGATCTCTGTGAAAGATGCAGCACAGACACCAGCCCAACAATGACCTGCATTTCAGCTTCCAGCAACATGCTGGACTTGCTTATATATTTTCACCTTAAGCTTGCCCACCAGACTATATCCCAAGAATGTTCCCATAAACTAACCAGAGTCTGCAGCATTTTACTGGCACTACCACTGTATAAACTCACAGTGTGTCCTGTCATACCTGTTCTGCCCATAAGAGCAGAATAACTTACTGCTCCTTCAGTACTGTAGCTTTCATTACTTCAAGGTCCTCTTTAATGGCAGCAATGAGCCTAATGGAAATTAAGATAATTAAACGATTAAGGTAAATAAAAACTCAATACCAGCCTCTGACTTTGCATGAATGAAAACCAAAACCGTTACTGTCCGTGAACAAGTTCACGTGGGATATGTAAGGTTTTAGAGCGGTTAGAGGAGCAAAGTTTTAGGACAGCCATCTGGCAAGATCAGTGGCCCAAACAGCCACAGCGCTGGATGGCGCTGATAGCTGTTTAAACAAGATTTTAACAGGAGAGATTCAATTTCTGAAGGCTGTTCTGAAGGGTGATCCATTTACAGGCTTCTTATAAACCAGTGCCTTGTGACCTCAAAGCTTTGTGTACCGCTCACACGTGTCTGGAGTTCTCTGTGAAGTCTTCTAAGTGAGGATCTCTGAGGAAGCCTGAGATGATTGCAAAACCTGAGGTTTACTGACTTGAGGCGTGTTATCACATGCCTCAAAAGCTCTTGTCCTGTATAGATTATGTGGGTACATTTGTGGAGGGGATTAGAACTGAGACTGAGAAAATGAAGGAGAGGTGAGATGAGCAAAAGAATTTTGTGTGGAGTTAGGAAATTATTGAATACCTGTATTCTGTGAAAGCAAGATTACATGGGTCTGCACAGGTATACAATATACCTCAAATCTGCTCTGTAGAAAAGGGAAAAAAAAAAAAAAAACCGGGACCCAATCATAAATTATACGCATGGGGCAGAACAGTGACATAATTGACAGCACATACTATGCAAATGTGTGTAAAAACATATTATTCCAGCAGAAGGAGTTGATTTTCTGAAGGCTTAGGCAATGAATATGAATGAATTGATATGCTCTTACGTTTTATTGGATGATAATCAACTAGTGAGACTCATCAGAAGAATGACGGATGTGGTTTCTTTATCTGACTGTCAAACAGAGTTTATGTGTCATTCTTCACTTACGTGAGTTTGCCCAAGGCTTGCAATATTGGTAAAAACTATCCCATTTGCTGTATGTAGTGACCTACAGGTTATCAACCCTCCTGCAATCTTTTACTGTCTGTCACACATTGTTTTGTGATGCAGCTTACTTTCCCTACTTGTAAAAAGGTCCTTTGCAAGGATAAGCACGTTAATACTTAAAAAATGCTTTGAAAACCCCTGATGAAAGGTGCTTCCTACTACTGTCTCCAGGGCATTAGCAGTAATTCTGTCTGAGGATGAGGGAGGAAAAGGGAACACAGGTCAAAAGGCAATGACAGTAAAAAAGTTTATCATATAGAGGGGCTCGCCTTTATCGTAGAAGAGCTGTGAGCATTTCAGGAAGGGTAAGTCAATGCAGGAGCATGCCTTTCCACTGAGCAGCGCTAAGGGAGGCTGGAGCTCCTTAAAGTCTCATCTCGCCCCATCTGTTTTTCCAAAATCCATCCCTCGATGGGCTTGGATGACAAGTCCATGGAATACAACAACAACACAGGAGAGCACAGAGTCAAACTTCATCCAGGGAGAGAAGCTGTTTATCCTTTCCTGAATTTTGAAGGCAGGTACTTTGTTATTAGCTTACTTTTCCATATTCTGTCTCCAAAGTGCTTCTTGGAGCTTATTTAAACTGAAAAAGATAATGGCTGCATTCTAGAGATGTAGTTGTAAGCGAAAGTACTTTTTGTTTTGTTTTGTTTTGTTTTTAATTGTACTGGTGGTGGTGGTGGTGGTGAATGCAGGGAATTTCAGAGAAGGAGCAGCTTTGACATTGTTTCCTCTGTGGGCTTTTGTTGCAAATTGCACTTAAAGCATGTAAAAATTGTTGCAAATTTCATACTTGCCACAGCATTTCTGTAAAATGAAAGGCAATATATTCTAATTCATTTTAAGAGGCACTAATTGACTGTGTTTGATGTAAAGGTGATTTCAGTCTTACTGATGTCATCTGGGAAAGAGAGAGCAAATGAACAGATCTAGAGCAGTGCAAAGCTTGTGTAAGAAGAAAGAAAGATTAAGTCTAGGTATCTGGGACCAGTACCAATTACTTCAATTTTGTTTCTTCATTTTATTTGTGGTTTAGTGGCCTGAGCGGGTTGTACCAGCTATAGACTTTGAACTATTTTCTTTCCAGGTAAATATAAAAATGACACCTAAAAGTTTAGATGGCTAAAAGAAAGTAATTTACTTTGAAAAGAAAGTTTCTCTATAGTGTCACGGAGATTTCCTAACCTTCACAAGACTGACTGGGCTAGGGTGGACAAAAAATTGTTACAATCTGATGGCTCTCTGGTTGTTTTGAGTAAGGCTCAGCAGAATCAGCCAAGTAACACCAAAAAAGGTCTAACTTGAGTTAGGTCATTCTAAGAAGTGAAAGGTATCAGTGTTTACAGTTCAGATATTCTGAAGAGCTCTGGAAAACAGAGAAAGCAGTGTTGTGTTGTTTTTTTTTTTTTTTTTCCCCAGAACCAATCTTCTTTTTATTGTGGGACCCTCTAATGCTCAGGTCACAGGAAATTAAGTTCAATCAAGATTGTCAGGTAGAGCAAAGTATGAGGTTGGCATCAAAGCAGCATGTGTTCAGTGCTGCTCTTCACAGGCTCATGAAGGTTGGGGACTGAAACTCTGTAAGCCTTCTGTTTCATCATACCCCATATTTACTGTGAGAGAATCAGTGTATAGAAATTAGAATTTCCTTTGCAGAGATAATAAAGAAGTTGGTCAGGAAAATCTCAGGCTGCACTGGAGAAATTGTTCCAAAGAGATGATCCATGTCCTCTAACACAGATCCTTCAACTCAGCCATTGTGAATGATACTCACAAACCAAGCTCTGGTTGCAAATCTGGAGTTGTCTATTAAAAAGCTCCACTAAAAAGATCCACTGCACATCAGGTTTTATTCCAGTGGGAGGGTGGGATGAGAAAGGTGAACAAGCTGGCTTAGGGGACCATTAATAGTATTTGGGTTGAGTTCAAATCTTACTAGCAGTGACCATAAATAAATACTTGGTGGTGATTCAGTGGCTTCTGTTGAATGGACTGATGGGCTCTGTCCAGTTCTATGTGAAGAATTGTCCATGCACACTCAGCCCACCTCACTAAACCAGTTAGCTGTAAGGCAGAGGGAGGTAGAGGAGTTAAGAGTGAAATCAGTTCTCACACCTCACGATGGTTTCACCTTGTTGGGATTCACACATGACTAAGACAAGGTCGTGTAAACTGTCTCTTTTCTAAGCTACGTGACAACCTTTTCAAGGCCTTATTGATCATGTCACTCTTAAGAGCTTCTGCTCCATGCTTCTCCACAGTGCTTACTTCTCTATATATACAAAAATGTCTTGGAAAGTGATAGAGAAAACCTAGTAGAGTGATGCAGAGTCAGGCAAGTGAGGGAAGCCAAGAAAAACCCACCTGCCAGCCAAACAAATTTAAAAATTAGCACAATTAGCACAAAATGAACATTTTGTAAGTTCTCTACACGTCCCATCTCTCCCACAAACACACGTTTTCTTCATGGTTAGGCCTTTAGCCAACAGAAAAACAGTAATAACAGAACATGTACAAGGAATCCCAAACATCAACTATCACAATTCTCTTCAACACAGCAAGACACCCTTCAACAAACAACCATTAAGAGATTAAGCATCTTTTATGAATAAACTACTTGATATGCCAAAGGCAATTTGTTTGACGTTATTTTTGCAAGATTAAGAAGTTGAGGACCCTGACAACATGCTAATTGCCTATACCTGGCATGAAGGCAATATTAAAGCCTTGGTAACTCTCCATGCCATTGACAAAATAACATCCACAGGGGGTAATTTGTTAACCTTGTCTTTGGGAATTTGTGTTATGATGATCCTCTTCATCCCAAGATTCCCAAATTCTTGCTGAGAGTCTTTTCAAAACATTTACCATTGCCCTGAGAAAGGCAATGTTATTATTGCCTTTGTCTGTTTTAGGAAAGGGGGAAATTGAGACTGCAAATTTCCCAAATACTCTAAAGCAGGATAAAGTGGGACCACTGCTCAAGGCCAGTCTCCCCTCCTGTTGCTCCCATCTGTGCTCTGGCTGCTAGCACAAGTGCTTATTCCACTGTGCAAATGTTCAGACTGAGAAATTACTCTGCGTTAAAATTAATCTTGGGGAGAAAAGAGTTAATTTTACCTGGGTCATTTCCTTTATTGGCCACTCTACAACTATATGAACACCAACAAGATTTCAAGGGAGCAGTACAAAAACTAGAACATGAGATAGGAAGAGGCAGGAATAATATATTGTGTCAGTGCCACTTTAAACCAGCCTAAAGCATTCATAAAACTATGACCTGAGGTACAGTTAAATAACCAGTTTAAGGACATGGTCACACGACTCTCATGGGCTTCCTGAATTCAGCTCTGTCTACAGAGCCAGCATGCACAGGGGCCAGATCACATGGAGTTTCTGCTGCTGCAGCTGGATTGTAGCCAGCCTGGGTAGCTTACCCCAGCTCCAGTCACAGAACCACTTACCAGTAGTGAAGATGCACAATCCAGTAATCCTTGACTGTATCTTATAAATCAGTGAAAAACATACTCCCTGCAGCCTTATAATAGTATATAATCTGCTATTTTTTTTTTTTTTTTAACAGCTAATTTACAGTCATGAAGTCTCTGCTCTTCACAAGTAGAACCAGCCAGGAGAAATTGGGGCAAGAAAACAATTTTCCTATCATCAAGCTTATTTCTTAGGAAAGTCTGATTTTCCGCTTTGGAAGGGTATATGAGACAGGGAAAAGTCCTATATACATGTTAAAAATTGCCAGAGCTCTTTCAACTTTTGCCTTAGGCTAAATCTCATAGGAAGCACTGCCTGCGATTCCTCAGCCTCTGTGAAGACCCTCATACTCATTTCTCAGTTCCATGCACACACGCACAAAGAACAGGAGTAAAGGAGTGAGGCAGTGTTGGATATCATAAAAAACTTGAATCTTCAGGATATCATTCCCCTCCCCCACTCTTCCAAAATACTTTTAATCTAAAAATCATGGAAGCTGAGATCATCTCAATGAAAGTTAGAATAAACATGACTGGAAAAGGCCCCTCAGGAAGACATCTCAATCTCCTGCTGCTGAGTGATTGTAAAAGCCTTCCGCCTTGTCTCAGCAGCTGAATAGGTATCAATAAAGCACACAGCTCAGAAGAATGAGACAACTTCACTCTCTTAGAAGCATGATGGGGGATCAAAAGAAGTGAAGTGGCAATAAAGTCTGTGTCAGCAATTTGCTTTGCTGTCTATCTGGACAGCAGCTGCTCTTTTTTTTATGTGTATTGCAGGAAAAAAAAAAACAGTGGCATTGCTTTATTCACGCAAAGTCCTTGTTTCATTGTATTGTAATAACATTGGTTACTGCCTATACGAATGGTCTCTGTGTGTACGTGCAGGCACACATTTGGGTGTGCATTTTTGACTCTGAATTTTTCTGGCTTTTGCTGCTAAAACTGAGGGTAAAGTGGCACCTCCCTCTGATCTGGATGTATACGCAGACACTATACACCTAGTCAACACTGTAAATGGTCTCTGCCGATAGTCGAAGGAAACTCATCTGAAAATCAGGCATTCAGATCCCTGATGTTTGTTGTCACTTTACAGTAAGCATCATCCAAACTTCTCTTGCTTAAGAGAAGGGCATTACATTTTTTAACTGCCGAGGTGACCCTTGTACTTCTGATGCTGAAGTTTGGGCTTTCTCTTTTGCATGAGTATGATGAAGGAGGCTGCACACCTATTGTCCTAGGGAGATTTAGGGCAACTTTTTGGTTTGAGTAGAAGTGTGTGCCAGTTTTTAGGAAATAGTGAATAGAGAGCTGATTGCTTTGAGCTTAGAGCAAAGAACTTAACTGCTCCAGTGACATCCTACAATGTTACTCCTCCATGGTGAGAATCAGGCCTGGGAGAGTGTAATCGTACGTAGAAAAGAGTGCCACAGTACCGCTGCGCTGAGGCCAGGTGTTGCTGTGGGCAGAAGGGCAGGGAACCTTTGCAGGCTGCTTCTGATAGATCTGGGGCACCGCAGCTTGTGAAGACTCCTGGTTATCACAATTCGGAGGAGGTGTGAGGACCCATTTCCTCTCATCTGCCTCTCCACTCCTACCCTTTCTCTCCAAAACACACCCAAGTCCTTGGCAGAACACTGTTAAGAGCAGAGAGAAGAAAAAAAGAAGAAGAAGAAAAAAACTTTTCCTCCTAGCAGATCTGCTTCCTGTTGTTTTTCTTAGGAGGGCACATTTTCGTCTTCACAGGCTGTAATCTCCTGGATGACTGCAGCCCACTCTGGGAGTGCTTCTCACAACACAATTCCTGATCATAGCCCTGAGCACTGTTAATTACGTTTCAGCTTTCGTTTCATCTCCCAATTCAGGGGACTGCTCTTAGAAATGGTTGTGATTGCTAATAATAAGCTTTGACTACTAGTACGTAGCTGTAAGCTCCAGGATGCTTGTTTTCCTGCAACAAGAATGAGGCACAGAATGAGGTCACCCCGCCGATAACTCTTCTCACTTATTGATTGTCTGATGTTACATTTATCTGTGGCTGATAAATAAGTGAGAAAGTTTCTCTTGTGATGTAGCTCTCAGCAGGCCCCAGGTTCAGCCAGCAGTTTCTGTCAATGGGAACGTGTGGGAGGGATATCAGATTGAGCGTCCGTATTCTCCATATTTGTAACTGGGCATGCCAGTTGTGGTCTTCAGATCATTCAGTGTGCATGTGTGTTTGTGGGTGTTCTTCTGCTTTGTCAACTGCTGGCGATTTGCAGAAGTTTGTGGCTGTGTGCCATGGTTCTCAGAAGACGGATTGTGATCAAGTAGCCCGTTGTCGTTCTGGCTACATGCTACGTTTTGTTTATACTCTCTTCGATGCCCACTTCAGAAACTGCAGACATCCCCAAGCAAATTTGTGCTATTCCTCTTTCTTTCCCAGTACTTACTTGTAGATGGGTGTGTTTAAGAATGTATTTAAAACTCAATGCCTTTAATGTCTCACTGTCTGAGAATGGGGGAGGAAGATAGGGAGCTGCCAGTGAGGAAATAGTGTCTGTAAGCTAGAAGAATGGAAATAGTGAGAAGGCAGGAACATTTTGAGAGAGAAGTAATGGGGAAAACAAAATCCTATTGCAAACCTCAACGTTCCTAAAAGTCTTGGAACCACAAATGGAAACTAACCCCAGGTGCTCCCATATGTACAAATGGTCTGTATATCAAATTCCAAGTCCTCTGTGGATTGTACTGTGCCCCAGACTGATTTTTCAAATAATGACTTTTACTGGATGGGGTGTAGCACTGGCACTCTAAACATAACAAGTGGTCTGGTCCAGAGAGCAAAATATTCCAGGAAATGGTGCAATTGTATATTCAAAGAATAATAAAGAGTTCAGTCAAGTTTTCATGGCATTTTTAGAGGTCCAGGACAATAAGTAAACACTGAACCGACTGAAAGCACTGTCCAATTGGCAGTCTGTGGGCTGAATCTATCTTTCAAGACGGTTCTCTGTCACACTGCCTTCCTCGGAAATGGGAAACATCTTTTGTAGTACCTGCTGTTTTAACTGCCTAAGACTTCCCCTTACTGCCCCGAATGACCCAGAATTTAAAAAGCAAACTACAGTTATTGCTCCGCCATGGAAGAGAAGCTGAAGTCTAGGTACTGCACAGATGCCTGCAGAGTCCATCATGGCATACTTGGTAACTCACTAAAGAGACTTTGTCTACTTACAGCAAGTTTTTTGTTGTTGTTGTTTGTGTGTTTGTTTTTCCAAAAAACTTCTCCAAAAAAATTCACCTCTCAAAAATAAGATGGTTTATTCTTTGCTCTTTGCTCTCAGTAATCTATGTTCTGGAGAGGCTAAAGAAAAAAGTTTTGGCTCTGAACCTGCATGTTTCTTGACTGACCTGAAAGGATGTCTGATATTAGACAGTAAGATTTCCGTTGGTTGCACAGGCACATATAATTTATTCTATCTCAGTCTCCCAGATATGCCAACAGCTTCCTGAGCTGCATTATGAAGAGCATAGCTGACAGGCAGAGCAAGGTGATCCTCTATACAGCACTGGTGAGACCACATATCTGTTGTGTTGTGTCTGCCTCTGGACTCCCCGGTGCAAGAAAGGCATGGAGATATTGGTACAAGTCCAGCAAAGGGCCGCAAAGATGATTAAGGGAGTGGAGCATCTGTCACAGGAGAGGCTGAAAGAACTGAGATTGTTCAACCTGGAGAACAGAAGGCTCTGGATCTTAGCAGTAGAAGTGCCAAATCTAAGCATCTTATCTAATGGAAAGATGTAAGGAAGACAGAGACGGACAATTCTCAGTTTTATATACTGAATAAACAAGCATTGAGTACTAATTGAAATAAAGGAAATTCAGTTTATACATGAGAAAAACTTCTTGACTGTGAGAGAGATTGAGCACTGGAACCAGTTGCCTAGATTGGTTATGAGAAATATTTGGAAATATTTCCATCTTTGGAAATATTCAAAACCCAACTAGACAATGTCCAGAGCAACCTGCTGTAGTTGTTCTTGCTTTCAGCAAAGGAGTTGAGCTGTATGATCAACAGAGATCCCTTCCAAGCCCAGCAGTTCTCTGAGTCTGTTGCATATGCAGGCTGGTTAACCCTGAGAAAAGTTTACAGTAAGGAACTTCATCTTACTAGTGATGATTATCTTTGGTTTACTGGGTGGGTAAAGTAAAACAAAAGGAGTTGATATAGTGGAGATAAGGCCTGAGTGGGACTGTAGTTGCAAACTGAGTTTCTTAGGAATCTGTAGTTCTAAACATTTGCCGAATTATTTGAAGTTCCAGTGTATAGCAGAAAATCTGCTCCCTTTATTTTCCTAATTTTCCAAAGGTCATTCAAAAGTTCTGTCTGCAAGGTGGGGGTAGTGTGCTCTAACTCTCCTCTCACTGTGGAAGAAAAATCATTGGAAGAAGTAGTTTCAAATTAAAACCTTAGAGGATAATGGCTGACATTTACAGAGATATTTAGAATCACAGAATAATTAAGGTTAAAAGGGACCTCAAGGGATCTCCTGCTCATAGCTGGTCAGCTATGACACTGGACCAGGTTGCTCAGTACTTTCTCAAGATGTATCTTTAAACCCTGCACAACCTATGTGTGCAGCCTGCCCCAGTACTTGACTGCCTTCGTGGTGAGAAAGATTTTACAGGCTGAATCTGTTGTTCCAATTTCCTTTATGTGCCTGAAGGTACAAATAAGTGCGTTTTGGGGTATTGAGGAGTGTCTTAGCATGACTGAACTCTTGCTTATCTTTATTTTTAAGCACGAAAATGCTTCTGAAAATCTAACCCGGTGTCTACCAAGCTTTGTGATTCTAATGCTTTGGAAGCTTCAACTTGAAATCTCTTCCCTTTGTGAAATTTTGTTATCCTATCCAAAATTTCTGAAATTTTGTATTCTGTAATCCTGTATTCAGGATTTGTAGAGGCTTTAATTACAGGATGATTTGTCTGTGGAAGTATAATAGAACTGTTTATTTTTCAGGGAAAGTTGTATCATAGATCCTACCCTATTCACTTTACTGATATTAATAATAATGAGATAAGATCAGAGTGTGGGCCATAATTATGTGAAGTTTGCAAAAAGATGTAAGATTCTGAATTCCTTTCATACTTCCTAGCACATTTCTAGGAAATAACATCAACAAAATGATTTTAAAAGGTGAAGAAATATTATGTGTGGAATCTTAAAAAGGTGTGCCTGTGTATATCATAGAGGTTTTATTCTGATTAAGGTTTAAGGTAGCAGACCTCACAATTCAGCTCCAGTAGTATTTCTTTTAATGTGTGACAGAGGCTAATTTGGCCATGCTTGTTACCCCGAACCATAACTGCTTTTTTTTTCCCCATTTTTTTTGTGGTGTTTGCTTTTGCTCTGTCCGTTTCTTGTTGTTCTTAAGAACAGATATTTGCCAAAACAAATGTATGTGAGTGATAAAAGCCCGAAGGAATGTCTGTTGGACCACAGGAAATTTCCTGTGCAGGAAGAGATCTTGGGAACTTCCTGGGGAGCACAGCATTGTGGGTCTGTTGGCAGAAGTCCCTTTACCACAGCTGCAGTTAACTGGAAGAGGGTGGAAAACAGTCAGCACCGCCTGTTGCAGCCCTCGCTCGAGAGGGGAGTCTGAAACACGCTTAGAAAAATACTGCGTGAGCAAGCGTTAAATCAAAGCCGTGGCTTTGAAGATGATTGCTCTTATGAGCATAAACCAAGACGTAAAAACGATGCAGAATTACAGATCATGTCTGCCTGTGCTCGTGTGTCATGAGCCCACCTTACGTAGTCCTGATATGCTTGGTGTCACCTTAGAGTGTGTCAAGATTTGATGCTGCTAGAAGGACAACTCTTCAAGTTCGATCCCACATGCTTGAGAAGGAAGGGTGCTGTCGTTCCTGCATTTTGTAGTCCAGCAGAGCCTGGCAGGATTTATCAGATGTTGCTCACCAGGTATGCTCTGCAAGAGCCTCGTCCAGTGTCCGTGTTGTCCCTGCACCTTCCCTGAGGCTTCCCAGTGAGTAATTCCCAAGTGAGTTTAAAATGCTAAGCATGTCCCTTGTGTAGCATTAAAACTGTCTGGAGTCAGAAGCTTCTGTTAACTGCCAGGTGTTCACGGAAAAAGGTCCCTATTTTTGTATCCTCCTTATTTTTGCCTCTCCGGCAGATGTGCATCTCTTTCCCCACCTCTGCAGTGAAACTTGCAGGATGCAAGGAGATTGCTGCTGGAGAGTTGAGTGAGGAAACAAAAGCTGGGGAATATGGGATTCCTAGCATAAAATGAACAGTGTAAAGGGAATGGGAAGAGACAACAGGATAATAGGAGGAAATGAATGTAGTTCAGAGGCCTGAAAGAGAAGGGGAGAGGAAGAGACACCAGAAGCCCAACTCTTACAAAAAGGGAAGTTAGACAATATGGAGACAAATGTATTTTTCTTCTGATAGGTACATAGTGTGATTAGATCCACAAAGCAGTTGACACATACGGAATTTCTAACAACATATTAAAAGCTGCATTAAGGCTGTTGACTGTTGTTAGATGTCTGACCATGACAGCTAAGCTTCATTCCTGTGAGCCAAGCTTTTTCTTCCTTTTCTTCTTTTTTGTCTTACCAGATATATGTGTGTGTGCCCTTTTCTTTTGTACCAAGGAACCCTTTGTTTGCTTACTAAGTGCTTCCCTGCAGGAAATTTCCTGTGATGGAAAACTCTGGGGAAACTTCCTGTCAGCCAAGATGCTGCCAGGGGCAGATAACAGAGACACTCGAGCCCGCAGACCGCAGCAGCTGAGGAGGCGATGTCACCTGGTGTTTTCTGATGGGGGAGGCCGGGTGGCAGGAAGTGCCAACTACTTTCTTAAGTGATCCGGGGCTGTGGGATGGGGGAACTGCTCACTGGAAAAACCCCCGACTGCTGTTGACTGATGAAATCTTTGCTGAGGCTGGCCAATATGGTTGGATGTTGACCCAAGTCCTCTGGAAGTCATGGGTTCGTTTTTATGGTGGGGGGCTCTTTGTGGGTCAGCTAGGTCAGCATTTCTCAAGCCTTGAAGATGGCCTGTAGTTAAACTGTTGCAAACCGGGACACAAGTGTGGTTCTAAAGCTCAGAAACAGTAAAAGAGAAAGCTGTTGCCTTGCCCATCTTATCAGAGGAGTCTAATCCTCACGGAAGAACCCCACCTTCTGAAAATGTTGCTAGTCTCCTAATAATTGCTTTTATGAAGAAAGCATATTCTGCAGCTCTGCCGTTTTTGAGTCCATGGCCACCCATGGCAATCTTTGGAGAACCTCTTCTTAGCTCTTCCAGGGATTTGCTCTTATACTGATACAAAAAAAAGAAAAAGTGGCCTTGCTATTAAGTCAGTGTTAATGACTACAGCACTCTTTAGGCAAAGGCACACAGTGCCAATGGGCATTGGTGTTGACCTGTGCAGTTAGGTGGCACCCTGGGGAACACCAGTGCCTATCAGGTACTTTAAAAGGATCTACATCCTTTCGCAACTGTGGCCACTTAAGCTCTTACTGCCTCAGATTTCTCATACATAATGACATGATGCTAGTGTTCCTTTCTGCCCCCGCTGCCGTCTCCTCTGTCAAGAACCAACTATATGAATAAGCAGGACCTTAAAATTGTCAGTCTGTCAGTGCACCTCTCCCCGAATGATGCCCTGCTCTGCACAGTGTCCCACTACGACTCCTAAAAGAGCTTTTCCTCTGCCCTTACAGTACCTCAGCTATCCATGCTGTTTGATATATTTGTCTCTAACGGTGTCTTTTACAACTCCAGCCACAATACTGCTGGTTACTGATACCAGTCCTTGCACCTACTTTTTGTAGTATTCTCACCTCCTGTTGTGGTCAGTTACTGCCTCTACAGGGTATAAATACTGCCTATGCAGGGTTTGTTGCCTGCTTTTTTCGTTATTGTTGTTGATTTATGTTGAATACCTACAGAAATTTTATGTCAAAAGATAGGAATTATCTTCCGATTACCTCGATAGGAACCTTCATGTTTTTCTTCAGAGCTTTATCTTATTGTAGAAATTCAGGTCAAGATCCAATGAAATTAAACTAAAAAGTCCTGAAGGAGCCTTCCTTAGATCTTCTAAGCTAGGAAAGACAGATGTTTTATGCTTATATTATTAAATGCAGCTTCATTTCAATATACCTTTCATTATGCCACCAATAATTGCTTCAGTTTGGTTAATGAAAAATGCATTGACTTGTCTCACAAGCTTAGGCAGGCTGGTCAGCTGGCCCAGCCACGCAGTCACTGGGTTGCTGAGATAGGTCAGTTGGCTCTTATTTCTTGACTGTCAAGGGAGCCCAAATTGCATATGGTACTTCTCAAATATGGTGCACACAGGGATCAGACACTGCTTCTGATCTCCTGGTAGAAATGGTCCTGGGCTCGCTTGTGGCCTTTGCATGTGGCTTTGGCTACATAATATGGGGGAACTTGAAGGCATCCAGGAGTAATGACCAGCTCCTGCACAGCAGAGTGTTATGCATGTTCCCAGGCACATGGTAAGAACTTCTCTTTGTTTGACAGCTTTCCTCTTTTTAACTGCTGTGACTGATATTTGCTTTGCCAGGACCAAGAACAGAACGTTGGTGTTAAATTCTCAAAAGCTCTAGTGTCTTTCATTTTGAAACAGAGGCCAAAAGGAAGAGTGTATGTGTCTCCTGTGCTGTCAATACCCTCTCTGCTGGGTCCTGCAGATGGAGGAGGGATCTCCCTATTCACAGGCAGAAGCGAGGAGCAGATGGAGGGTTGGACTCCGGGGCAATGGGAAGTAAAGAGAGAAGGATGTAAGTGTGGGAGAGGAGGACGGCTTTCTTCATCTCCCACGCTCACATGTGTCTGCATAACTTGCTGGCAAAAGGTGTCAGGGTTATAGCAGTGCCCTACTACTGCTGTTGGTTCCCAAAAGGGATGACAGCTTATTCCTGCTTCTGTCAGTTTCTCCCCTAGTGAAAGGTGGCTGAAAGACCTAGTGGCTGGGTCCAAAAGTGCCAGCCCTGTTGCTGGCCCAGGTTTCGTTATGATGCCATGGTGGAATTTCTGAGTTTGTTATTTTTTTTTTCCTTCACTACTACTTTAAAAACAAAGGAAAAAATTACATGCAATGTATATATTATCTGTTGCAGCTATTAAGATTGTAAAGGTGAGGAAACGTCAAAGTTAACATTGCTTATGCATACATTGATTCTTTAATTACACGAGACCTGCGTACGCATTAATGCATGCACAGAGTCTAGTGAGGTGGGAACATCAGATATTGCATGAATATGTTTACTAAATTGCCGATAAAGAGGAAAAAGGATAAGCATACAGTCAGTAGAGAGGATAATTGCAGGAGAAAGCTATTAAGTCTGCAGAGATTCTTGGTCTGCTTACCGATATCTCAGCATGATTAGTGTTTTGCTTCTCCATAACCTCATCAGCTTTTTCACTACAGCTGGGCAAGAGTGGTTGCCTTGAAGAATGTGGTAGTTGCTTCCTGACTGTATTCAGTGTGCATCAGTTTCTTGGGTTAAAAGCTTTTTGTGCCAAATCACACAGGAGGCCTGTGATTGAATTCGAGTCTTTCTGCTGCCTTGACCACTGTCCTCCTTGCTATAAGCTCCTTTCTTTCACAGCAGTGTATAGACTTCCATTTCCCTGCATTTTTATTCAGTATCTCTGTGGCAAATAATTCGTCTGTTTACATGAGAAAGTAATAGTAGGAAAGTATTTATTATATTTTTAGCAGTCTGTAATACAATTTAGCAGATGGAAAAAACAAGGAGGAGAGCCAGCTTTCTGCAGACCACCAATATGTGCTTTGCAGGCTGGAGCTGGCAGACTCTTGAACTAATTTAACTGAGACAGCCCAAAGGTTCCTAAACACAGGCACATGGTATCACAAGCTGGAAAGATACTCGTGAGAAGACCTGCAGTTAAAATCACTCAGAAAAATGAAATATCTGCCATTGCCTGGAGCAGGCTTTGGAGTAGACCCCATTAGGTCCTAAGAATCAGTTGTGAGATCTGCATGCCATGATTTGTGCTGGTAGAGTCAGCCTGTTGTGCTGTAGAGGTAATGTATAAACCTCGCCATGATCTTGGACAAACTGAGTCAGGTGTGCTGAAGAAAGGCCAGGATGGAGCCCTGTATTGATAATTCAGAAAATGTAATTTATGATACTTAATAATAAATTTACTTAATACTTAATACTTAATAAAACATGACAAGATGTTCTGTAATATATTGTGTAAATATATGATATTTATATTAAATGTAAATGAAGTCTTGGTAAGATGAAAGTTGACTACAGATTATCTATTAAATATTTTCAGTAGAGTAAAATAAAACAGCTCAAGGCTGCAAAAACTGATCCAACTGGCAGATTAGTAAACTGAGATTTTGTGCTGTTAATTTGTAAATATAAATAGTGAAGTTCAGGAGTGAAGTCATTAATAGAGCTGTCGGCCAGTAAAATTTCTTGACATTAGTTTTTAATACTATGAAAGCAGATGTCATTGAAACAAAATTCTTCTAAAAAAAAGTCAATGCTATAAAATTTTTACTTTATTTCCAAAAATATTCTAAGTTGAAAAAAAAAAGATTTTTTAGCAACAGTTATTAAAAAGAGTCTCATGAGAGTTATAGAAAAAAAGATTGTTTCTCCTAAAACCTGACTTGTGCAAAACACAAAGTAAACTTTGCAGTAAGTGTTTTAAAAGTAAATCAGTTAAGAGTGCTTTGGTTCCATTCAAATGGAACCATTTCGAATGTAAATAATATATTTATATTAAATCCAACCTTGAAACATTTTTTTTTCTTTTTCAGTGGATCTAGTTTTGTGTATTAGGACAATGTTTGTTTAAGGGGCTCACCAGTCTCTTTAGTGCCATGAACTCCTTTTTTTTTCCTCTCGCTTACCTTCTGTGGAGATCAAAATACTGCCTTCTGTAGCAAAATCTGTGATGTTGTATCATCATTGCTGTTATCTTTAGCTTTCATGAGCCAGGGTTTTGAGGAATATACCAATAGTCTACATCTTAGTAATTCTACAAAGAGATTGAAGTCTAAACAAACACACTGGACAAAAATATTCCTCTCCAGCATGCATGCGCTACCAAACATGCGGGGCTCCTGGTTTATGGTTTCAACTGAGACACTACAATTATGCAGAATAATAATGCAGGGATATTGGATTAGATGATGAGGATCATTTGTTTTATATGAGGACAGCACCTCATGGCCCCTGACATGGACCAGGGCCTCATTGTGCTAACTGCTGTGTTGAGTGAAATAGCTGCGTCTCTGCAAACATAGCATCAGGTCCAGTGATTTATAGATACTGGGTGTTTTTAAAATGAGGCAAGGGCTTGTACTGTTGCTAGGAGCTTTGGAATGTTTCAGAATTGCAGCATATTGGAATGTTTCAGAATTACGGCATAATGCTTTCCAGAAGGATGAACCTCCACTTTGGGAGACCCTCCTAGGTTAAAAATACATTTTTTTAAAATAACTTTAACTAACAGAAAGACATATTTTTCAGCCCATTCTCTCCCTGGAAGGTAGCTATCCAACTGAGGCATCCCACTAAGATCACTAGAGCTGCTTGTGTAAATAAAAGCGCACAAGAAGGGGGTTAAACCGTGCAACCCTTAGTGTTCCTGTTTATTACCTCAGTGTCATATTTACGAAAATTGATGCACCCTTAGTATTCATCTTCCTTTCCAGTAGTTATGGGGGTTGCTTTGCAATTTCTCATTTATCTCAGTTTTGACAAAAGAAGTGTGAATATCACTTTCACTTTTGTTCAGAGTGCTTTCAATTTCTGGCTTCCACATAACTGAAAAATGTCCTTTGGCTTACCAGGAATACAATTAGGGTGCTTTAATTTAAAAGTGGTAAGAAAACCGCGTGCCATTTTGATTGAATTTGAAAGAACATGAAGGTAGAATTTTCTTTTTTTTTAACATTGTGCAGATAAGACTAGAGTTACCTAAATGTACTGTCTCTTTACAAGAAATAAAAATAAATCAATATACATAAAACTCAATGAATATTGGGATTAACCGTAGATAACATTTTCTTAGAGTTTCTTTGACACATGGAGAAATATCTGGGAATTGATGAACCAGAGAAAGAAGGAAAAATAAGCTAATGAGAGAAAAAGATATATATTCAAAGCCACTTGGGTAGAGTTATGCAAAGGACCTTATCAGGGTAGCCAAAAGGCTTCTCCATTATGCCTGCCAATTTGGAAGTAGCAAATACGGACATATTCAACTCCCTCTTCTTGAAAAGATGAGGCTTTAGCCTGTGAAGTTGGCAACCAAACCGTGAAAGCAGATTAAAAACGGTCTCCTCTTTTACGTCTTATTAAGAGGTTGGCCGAGTTACCAAATGAATTCTGGACAGGACAAACACCCTTTTGGCCCTTCCAGTACCTTTCAGCATTGGTCATGCTAACCAAAGCTAAGACACCGTGGATGGTTTTAATAGACAGGTATTCTGAAGAAGTTTCCACTTTAATTTGTTTGTATTTATTCATTAATTACTGACTTCTCCATTCCATATGGATACTAGCAACCTAAAAGAGAAAAAAAAATCCAAACACAGCAAAAAGCAACTCCACTGGGTTTTGTGACAGGGATGCAGAAATAGGCTCCTCAAAGTCTTCATGGAAATTTTTGCCCTGGTATCCCTATATCCTGACTCCTGTTCTGAAGACAGAAGGGAAGAAGAAATACATTCTGTTTCTCCTGCTCAACCCACCTCAGTCTACCTGATTCGAGGCTGCTGCTCTCAGTTCTATATGGCCATATATAGAGTCTATAAGTCTTTCCTAAATTTATGTTAGAAATCCCAACATCTATAGATTTTTAATTCATCTGATTAGATTCCCTTCACCAATGGGCAAGCAGAATAGGAATACAAAGGACAGGAGAATCTAATCTTATACTGTGTTTTCCAAATAATGAGGTGTATCAGGACCTGGGAAGTATTTTGATAACTATACAGAAGGAAGACATTGTGTTCAAAGTCAGTAACATAAACTGCTGATATCCTGGGAAGCTTTCCTCCCCTTTTGGTGCCTTAGGCCCCAGTCTTTAACGCTGCTGCTGAATAGTCAAGATTTAATACTGATTTCCACAGGAGATGCAGACATGCTTTTCCGGATTGAAGACGAATGTTTTCAAAACCTTCAGCCGGTCACTGGTCACTAGTTGGACATTCAGCTGAACGGAGTAATTTTCACGTGGGGATTTTTTAGAGCTAGGGTTTGGCTGTGGCCAAATTGTCTGGAGGCAGCCTGAGGGTATGGTGGATGAGTGGGTTAGGCAAAGGGTTATATTTTGGCTTGTATGGACACTCTGAAGAGGAATCCAGTATGTTAATGCGTGTTTATTCTAGTCTCTGCTTCCCAAGCTTGAAAGATAGCTTTATGAGCAGGATTACTTGAGCAAAAAGGTGAATACTGCAGAACCACAGTGTGATGTTTCTGTGTGTTAAAGCAGGACAGCATGTAAAAATAGGAACATTTCATCTTTCAATCCATGGCCCCATAGTGAGAGAGAGAGAACTATAAAAGTCTTGGGTGGAAGAGCAGGATTTTCTGAAGGCTGGTGGTGTCAGCAGAAATGCGTGTGCATCCGTGGAGCTGGGGTGCTGTCAGGGTGGAGCATGGAGCAGGGTTGTGGGACCGACCTGGTGGGAGGCTGCTGAGAGAGTCATTCCTCAGGGAAGTACCTGACGTTGGTGCCAGGTGTTGAAGGCTCTTCCTACTGCGTGGAGATGCGGGTCCAGCAAAAAATCAAGTCAGGCCTTGCAAAAACGTCAGTGAACCCAACTAGAATGAGAAGTAGAAAATTTGGTGCTGGGGATCTGTGCTTCCTCCATCCTAGTCAGGGTCAGTGCATCTGCTCCTATGAACAGGAAAACCTGAGGACTATAGGGACTATGTGTATCTACGTATCCCTGGATTAAAAAAAAAAAAACCTACAGCAAAAAGAGGAATTGTGCCTTCAGAAGCACTGGTATTTTGTGTACAGCTTTTAACTAAGTGCTCTGGGATTTAGCCTCTACAGTGAAAATCTCTTCTCTGAACCCAAAGCTGGAGAGAAAGCAGTATGGTCAGATGCTTGCAAAAATCTTAGTACGCTGCATTTGGCTCTTTGGCCTTGCTGATGTGTGTCTAAACCCATTCTTCTAGATCCCTTCTTTGTTGCTACGTTTTCAAATTCTTTCCTTTTTAAACATTGGTTCCTAAGCTGAGTTTTAAAAAATCCTTACTCAGAACAACTTATTTCTCAATATTGCTTCTCCAGATTAGCAATTGCAGTAATTGCTACAAAGATGCTGTTCAGTAACTAAGGGGAGGCAGTGATGTGAGACCTGTTACGTAGGCAGCGAAGAGAGACTTGCTATGTACACCATCCCTTTCCTTACGTGCAGAGGGACTCACTTAAAGGCCTGTGAGAGAAGGAGAAAACAGGAATGCAGTGCTGTGATTTTGTTGTTGTGTTTGATGCATGCTGCTCACTCCTTGTTTTCTTTCCGATAACACCAAGGTATATATGCGCAAACAAAAGATTCCTCTTGCCAAATCAGCCTCCTCCTCCTCCTTCTCCCTGATTCCGTCAGCAGAGTTGCAAAAGCATGACTGTGACAGCACTAAATGAGTAAGGGTGAGGTTAAGCTGACAAAAGAAATCTTCTCTTCACACGGTGTGCACATCTCAGAGGCAATGGAAGAAAGAGGAAATTTAGAAAAAGTTCCAAACAAGGCACCAGCAAAATATGTTAATAAAGTTAATCCCCACACTCACTTTTGAAAACTAATTTCAAAATACAGTCCTGTTTCAGGACCTACATATTAGGTCAGATCTCAGAAGAGAAAATATGGGACAGGACCAACTTGGCTGTTGCCTGTTCCAGCTACTTCAGAGAAAGATATCAGAAAAAAAAAAAAAAAACCGCTACAAATTGTTATGGAATAAACCAACCCACTGAGAAACCTTGTTTCTGAATTTCTGTTGTTTGATTATCCAGACACCTGAAGAATAAGAACTTTTTTTGAAATTGCATTCATGTCCTCAGATACACAGCATCAAATGCTGGGGACTGTGTTTTCAACGAGCAGACAGAATCTGAGCCCATATGCTCTATGTTTATTATCTGCCAGAGTGGTGTGAGACATACAGAGTCTGAAGTTTTTTTTCAGAGCTTCATGGGAAAATTATTTGGCACTTTACATTCCCTAAAGTCATTTTGTGTGAAATTGCTGAAGGAGACTTCTCCCCCCAGTTTGACAGTGTGCCCATATCTGCATTTCTGTACCATGCTGTCATTGCTAAGCCAGTTGACCCCAGTCATGTGAAAAAATAAATATCATGTTAATAAGCAGAGCATTTCAAGGAAGTGGTTTTCCACTTCTAGCTTGGAAAGACAAGAAAGACCTGGAATGTCAGCTGCTTTGCACTGATAATGTGTATCTGGACAAATCTATTAGCTATAGTTTTTTCCCTAATACAGAAATTATAAAAATAACCATCAATGGAAGACTTAGGGCCACCTGAAAACTTGGAAGATATCCTTTCTGCCAGTCATGGTTCAGCATCTTCCCCTTGTGTGAATGTTCACTTCATAACTTCTTACTCTAAATATCTTTCTTTCTCCTTGCCTGTCATTTCACTCCCAAACACATGCACACTTCAATTCTCAGCTGGGGCGCTTTGTAGCAGTGCAAGCCTGTTGCAATCTGGATTTGACTCCTGTGTTCTTGTCACCAATAACCTTCTTCTCCTTAAGCATTTCCAAAAATCACTCATGTTTGTATTGTTGCCAAAAGCAGCTTTCATGGGTACTCAACTTGGGACACAGCATCTCTGTGTCCTGAGAAGGGATATCCGGGCAAGTGCTTCTTAGTAGAACAGAAGACACTGGATCAAGAATGGCCAAGTTCAGACAACTCCAGACACACACAAAAAAGTATGTCCAAGTAGTGTTTTTTTATATAAAAATATGTTCCCCCTTGTGTAAATTAGTTGTGAATCACACTTCCCAAAAGAGCAGAAACTTGAGATTGTCTGGAAATTATGACCCTAAAGAATGAAGCTAAACTGGTTTGGGCTTTATAAAACAAGCGGATCTCGAAGTATTGGAAGAATAGGAGAAAATTACTGCTTTAGAGACACACTTCTCTTAGATTCCTGACTACAACATGATTGTTAATATCTGAGCTTTTGTGAATACAGAGGGCATTTGTGAATATAGAGGGCATATATCTGTAAATCTGGACTTCTGCATCAGATGAGATATGTCATTTGAAAAGCATCCTCTGCAGAGCTTGTTGAGATTTGCTAAAATAAGGGGAGGTACTCCCATGAAAAATTTTATTATACAAGTTGATGAGAAAATATTTCAACTACATTTTAACACTATTGACTCAGTAATGAGTGCATGGGGATTACAGTAGTTTCATTTGACTCCCTGGGGAACCTGCATTATGTGCACATCATCATACTATTCACTTTGCTTGTCCATTTGATCTCTTTTCTGATTTCCTTCCCTGTTTGTTTACATTGGCATGTCCAATAGCGACTCCTCCTTGTTCCATGTTGTAGGCCACCAGGCACAAATATAAGCAATGTAAAGAAGTTATCACAGAATGTTGACAAGTAATACCGTTTTATTCAGTTGCAATACTGAAACTAAAAAAAATAACCCACCAACCTTTTGAAAAAGGAGTCAATATACTTCTGGACACCATGAGTGAGATGCAGGAGGAATTTCTTGTCTCTTCCTGCTGCCTCTAATGCCCATCTCCACAGCTGTCCAACCCCAGTGGGCCCCATGTTGCTCCCAAGGGCAGTTCTCGCTGTGCTGGAGGCTCTGGGACTCCCAACCCTAACATGTGATGCCCCTTTCAGGAGGCAGAGGTCCCTTCTGTCCCCTGCGAGTTTGGTTGTTGTACTCCAGTAGGTTCCTGAGGATAGCAAGTGCTATAGCCATCTTCTGTGGGGAAAAAGAAGAGTGGAAAGATGGAAAGCACAAGATAATATCACTGATGTTGAAGTTGTTAGGTGTCTGTATTTGCACAATAGGTATTGAGTGTATTGAGGATTGTGATTCTATGATGGTATCAGTTGCCCATCCTTACTACGTATGCAGTCTCTCTCACAGCACCTTTCCCTCTGCAAGAAACCTGAAAAGCAGGATGAGACAAAACATCCTTGTGAATTATCTCATCCCTTTGTTTCCCTTTTCATTCAAACCTTGATCCTCAATTGGAAATGCGTAGGCAAACTATCTGCCTGCACTGACATCGCACTAATTTTTCCAGTCCTAGAAGCAAGTATTTTTTAGTGACATCACCAAGATTAAACTCAAACAATATGAGCCTAGGCATATTTCAGTAACATGACATGTTCTGAAACAATACTAGTTGCAGCATTTCCTCCCTTTTCTGTCACCACATCCAGCTGTTGTTCTTTTTGTAATTTGCTGCTCCTCCCCTCTTGGTTTTGTTGATCTAACTATTAGTGCAATTGTACTCTTCATCAGCCCCAGGAGCTGATATGATGGATACTAATGCAGCTTTAAATGCAGATTATCTCCCTCCTCAAGATCACAGCACAGCCCCTCTGCCAATTGCACTGGCAAACCAGAGGTGGTGGCCAGAGAAGAGTATTAATTCAACATAACAATACATATCATGCAGTCTGTGACCTGAAAATAGCTTGCTTGAAGGCCAGAATATTGAGTGCTGATCACCCAAGTACTGAGATAGAAATCACAGAATCACAGAGCGGCAGAGATTGGAAGGGGCCTCTAGAGATCATCCAGTCTAACCCCTCTGTTCCAGCAGGATCACCCAGAGCACCTGGCACAGGGTGGCATCCAGGCAGGTTTGGAAGATCTCCAGAGAAGGAGCCTCCACAGCCTCTCTGGGCGGCCTGTT
>JAUBNY010000273.1:411053-431735 GCA_032275445.1 Crypturellus soui | reverse complement strand
TGGCACAGGGTGGCATCCAGGCAGGTTTGGAAGATCTCCAGAGAAGGAGCCTCCACAGCCTCTCTGGGCGGCCTGTTCCAATGCTCTGTCACCCTCACAGGAAAGCAGTTCTTTCTTATATGCAGGTGAAGCTCATGGAGATTAAATCATCATCTGCATTCTGTCCCCTTCATACCAGAGAGGACAGGACTTTGTAATAGGAAGCACAGGATTCAAGCAAGACCCCAAAGGTGTAGGGATGAAACTGAGGAAAGAATTTGTAAGATGTGAGGCAGTTAAAAATAGATAGCTGTACTGCAGTCAAGAGGTGAGAGTATGTCAGAGCTAGTGTAGGAAGCATTTGTCAAAGCCATAGTACCCACAGACTTGAGCGTGAACTAGGCGGGCGATGCAAAATGCACAGCGTGTGCCGGGGCCGGGCTGCGGTTGGCGCTGCAGGGAGCATGTTCATCAGGTGCCCCGAGGGTGGCTGCAAGCGCCGCAGCTGTGATTCTGGCTGCAGCATGCACACATCTCCGAGGTGCACCGCACAGCATCCTCATTCTGATCTGGCAAGGTGCCAAAGAGGATCTTGCCTACCACCCCAATTTGTAACATTAGTGTTGAATTCTGATGGCACAGGCAGTACGTTCAGGTGGCCCCAGGTAGAAGTAATGCCTTGACTTCATAAGACATGATCTTAAGTGGGAGCAGTTGTTTTTTCTGGCTTAATATGCGAAGTTGGTGGGTGTGCTGACTAGCTCCAGAGCAAGCAAGAGTTAAACGCTGGAGAACAGGCAATTCTCACACTGCAGCAAAGATAATCATGATAATTTATCATCTGATAATCAAAGAGCACACACTTAATTTGTTCTCATTATCAATGTATTTCAAGCACAAGTACCTCCGTTCAAGAAGCCTTTCTACGCATGGTTTACGTTGGAAGGGTAGATAAAAAAGGAATCCTGTGCAAATGCAATGCAATTACTAGTGCAGTATGGATAATGTGCTCTAGTTTCAGGGGTCTCCATACCCTTCAGGTATGGAAAAGGGCCTGCAGGATCTACAGCTGTGTTTTTAAACACCTGACCTTTCTCTAGGATGGCACTACCTTCTTGGACAAATGACTGACAGCTAGTAAAAGCAGCAGCGATTTGGTTCATTAAAGAACCATCAAGAAATGAAACTAGAACTACAGATTTTAACCATGTCACAACTCTGGTTTGCAGCATCTTGAGAGTGAGAAATGTCTGCAGCATGCTAAGGAGTGGACTTTTCCCTCCAAAGCCCAAGGTATGGTTCAAATCTGAGCACAATATGCAGTCTAGAGCTGTAATTTGCACCATTTTCCCCAGTTATTTAATATTTAATGTCACCTGGAGGCAGGTTTTTGCATAAAGCTCAGAAGAACGAGGATATTGATGGCTTAAAGCAGGCTTTTATAGTCTTCCTGGATTAGGAGTCTGAAGGAGGATGCCTGCAAAAACAGAGACAGCAGTCCAAAAATGAAATCAGTAGAAGCAGAGGTATGACATGTTTTTACCATGTGCTGGTGGTTAAGATTTCCTCTGCACTGATGCACTTAATGGTGGAAGGCAAAGTGAACTATGGATCTGTCTGCCTTGCCACAATCTGTTTTCACGGCAGCAGTGTGCGTGGAGCTGCAGCTTGGCAGGTTCGGAGCTGCCATAGGACATCTTGCTGTCAGAGTGGTGACTTTTGTGTAGTGAAGCCAGCCTCATATTCCCTGGAAATGGCCTGGAAAACATGCTCTTTCTATATACACTTTTCCGCTTCTTTCCTCCCACAATCACATCTGAGTTAGGAAACAAATTCCTTGCCAAAATTCCTCAAGGGGAAGGGACCTGGCTTCATCAGGATATGAGAACAAAATCTCCTTGTGAGAAGAAAGCAGCTCCTTAGTACAGGAGGATTACAGTTGGTCGTGGTGTTTGCTGGTGTATGAAACTGAGATTTCAGAACTTTCTGCTTGATTCAGCTGTGCTGAAAGGATTTCTTGACCTCTCTTCCGAAACAGTAGGATCACCTCTAAGTTTGCAGCCACTGGAAGGAAGATCAAGGTGACCTAGCTGATGATAGGTTAGAGTGATAAATTGCTGAAAGAACTATCTTAATTTTAGCAACTGCAGTCATTGTAAGAGCAACCATTTCTTTGTTTTTTTTTTTTCTTTACATATTTCTTATCTGTTGAGTGACTACTGCAAAAACATGGTGCTTTCAGTTCCAACATTGGCGTTACTGCTTCATATTCTAAGCATGGTAGTGATCTGAACATCCCTCTCCATTGTATAGCAATTAGGCAGCAGGCAAAAGACTTAAGTAAAAGCATGTGTAGGTCAAGATTACTAAGATCAATTTAATACTGGTTACAAATTACTATTACAAATCATCAACACCACAGCCAGAGATCAAGGTCAAATGGTGTTAAGAAGAAAGGAACAGAATCGATTGACAATCCATTGAGCTTTCTTTTTTTTTTTTTTTTTTTGGAGGAGGGGATTTAAATTTGCAGCTGCCAGGACACACCAAGTAAGTGGCACACGATCTAGGAAGGAAATTCAGGTGTTAACTAAAGATATAAAGATGGTCTGTATTTGTCCAGTTGTAAACAGGAACAAAATATAGTTCCTGGATCCTGTTCATACTATAACTGATTCAGGGTACGGGCAGGTCTCCAATGACTTTGTGCCTCACATCTATAAAACAGATATAAAAATCTAATCTCTCTGCAGTTGAAAGGCACTCTGTAGAGCAAATATGCAAGTATTATTAATAGGACTATTTCATAGTTGCAGCACAGCACTGGCGGTTTTCAATATAAAAAAACTGTAAGGAATGTTTGTTAGGCGTGAATTTTGACCTAGATTAAGATAAGTTTGTTTGAAACAATGAAGTGTTGCTGTGAAATAAAATAAAGTTTTTATAAGCTCCTTGAGTCCTACCTGCAAAACTGTTTGCCTCTGGCAGCTGGATACATGGAGCTAGCTAGCCTGTGCCATTGCCAGTGCAGAGCTGGAGCTGTTTAGGATATAGCTTTTGCACATAGAAGGGAAAAAGCAACAGAAGACATTTCTTTCAGCTCCTTTTGGAAAGGAGCAGTAGGAAAGCAAAGTCTGCTCCATGGAAAACAGCCAAAAATTGGTTGAGAAGGAGTCGGGAGTGGATTAAGACTATTAAGTAGGAGCAGATCCAAACCAGCATTTCCCCGTTCCCCATCCCCCAGGCAGCTGCTGGCATTGCACAAGCTTCTCTGGAAGGTGTCCCCCGGTCACCTGCCCTCCGGAGCTGTGACCACAGCGTGAGCAAACGCAGGGCTCGTCTCGGACCCGAGCTGCTCGTTCCTGCGCGTGGCCACTGCGGCAGGGGCTGTTGCAACCTGCTGTCCAGCACCGCGCTGCCGCAGCTCACTGGCTCACTTCTGTGCTCTTGGCCTTCGACAAATGTGCTGCTCAGATGCAAAAAAGCCGGCCTTCATCCTCCCCTGGAAGGAGCGCTCTCGTTCGGCTTTGAGGAAGGTTTTGCAAACAGCCCGGATGGAAGCTGGAGCCGTTCTGCAGGACGCCTGAAAGTTCTTGGACATGGCTATCGCACGAATGCTTAGAAGACAGGCTGTTTTTTTCATCACTTCTGTGTTTGCTAGCTTTTTTGGCTCTCCCTTTCTCCCTTCCAGGACTTAAAAGATGGCCACTTTAGGAAGCATATCGGCGCCATTTGCTGAGAGAAGGTTGCCCCAGGAAAGAGGAATGCATCTGGGATGAATTCTCTTTTCAGGCTGCAAACTTCCTGTTGGCAGTGGGCAGCCTGATCCTGCGTTTCTGTGTTCTCTGAGGCTGATCCCAAAAGGGGGCAGCTCACAGCTGGATTAAGGCTCCCAAGATTTGCTTTTTCTGCAAGCGAGGATGATACAGGTAGAAACAGAAAGAGCAGGGTAGGGGTCAAATACGGATTTCAGTGACACGCACGGCAACACCGTGTGCCGTGTGAAATGACTAGGGCTGTACTTGAGGCTTTATGCTGACATCAGTGACAGCTCTGAGGACTTTAAGAATTGTTCTGCATCGCTCAGGGACTTTTCTCACTGTTGTTTTGGGGAAGGGGACTCTTAGACACAGCTGAGTAATTTTGTGCAAGAGAATTACTTCATTTACTAGCCTTTATCTGTGAAAAAAGCATTTACCTATGGAGTGAGAAAGAATATATTCTGCTTGTTGAATTCTGTAGAGCTTGGCCTTTTCTTTCCTTTCCCAGGCACATAGACTTCAGGTTTTATGCTCTTTTTTTTTTTTTTATCTACCAGAGACTTCATCTGCCACCATTAATCAGCAAGCTATCTCAGGCCAGCAAGCTAATTTAGATTCCTGCTTGTGCATTTGATCAGCAAATGCAAACCATGTGTAATGTCAGCAGGTCAGGAGAGGTGATGGAACATGGGATTTTCACTTCAGTTCCAGAAAGGGCCATAGTTGCTTCCAGGAAGCTGAGCTTGGCACTGGGTGCGGGGAATTGAAAAGATTTGTTTCCCTGTGTGAGAGCTCAGAGCTTGATCATTCTAATCAAGCATTTTCCAATCAATATGTTTCTTACGGACTTTCCAAAGGCTGCATTAGAAAAGCAATTTTATTTATTTCATGACCCTGGAGCCCTGAAGGATTGGGGTGTGTCAGCTTTGCAGGGTCTCTGTGCAGAGAGTGAGAAAAGAAGGGCCGGCTCACGGGGTGCAAAGCTGGCAACAGCAGGATGGCAAAAATCCTGCCTGGTCCTTCACAACATGTTTTTTTTTTGTTTTGTTTTGGGTTTTTTTTTTTTTGCTTTTTTCCTGTAGCACTTCTGCATACACAGAGCCCCAGAGCGCACATGATACACCAAGCCTTATCCCTCCTCGTGCTGCCTCCAATTCCCTCTTCTGCAGGACTGCTGCAGAGACAAGCCCGTTCTTCTTATTTCAGATTACTCCTGAAAAAGCTGTTTTGCCCTGTGTTCAATCTGACAGCACTGTGGGGAACTTCCCAGCTCTCTGCCATTCTGATTACAGCTCATTTTTTATCTTCCTTAAGGACACTTGAAACCCACCTGAGTCTCTCCTGCTGCCCATCACATGACTCCTCTGTTCCCCATTCAATTGCTTTTACCCCTAAGGAAACCCATAAAGGAGCATTTCCCTCTGCTGCAGTATATTTCCCTTTACTTTCCCAGTCCTTACAGTACTCCCCCGGTCTCTACTCACTTCCCAAATAATTCCCTCTGGAGATTAGCTAAGACTACCCATTAAGCAATGGGGTTTTCTACCTTTGCTTATCTCTGGGCCTCTAAGCTGCAGACCCAGCTTTCTGCTGCAGAGAGAGGCAATCCTGGCGGGCTACGAGGACCCAAGCAGCTACTGGCCCTCCGTTACCTGGGTCAAGTGGCTCCTGCTGTGAGGAGTCAGGCACGTGGCTACACACGAGTCCTCCATCCTCTGCCTTCCTGCTTGTAGCAGCAAGCGTGTGGACCACAAGTTCTGCAGGACTTCTCCTTAGGTGAGAGAGCCTGACAGTATCAGTAGCTAAAACGGAAGGCCCTTTCAGTAGGAAGTTCTGCGCTAGCATTAGGTTCCAGTCGCAGGACAACCTCAGCACCCAGTTTGTGTTTTAGTTTGAAAGACCCACCGCATATCAGCGCACTGGTTTGGAAGGTGCTGCTCTAACCCTCGCCATGGAGCAGCACGTGTGGTGTGTGCTGTTGGCCTCCCACGCTCTACCAGCCAGGGCCCCTGGCCTCCAGCAGCAACAGGAACACGCAAGGACAGCCCTGCAGGGTACCAAGCAGTCACGGTTTGGAGCAACGGTGCGGCATTTTACACTTTCAAGTATTTCAGGTGTTAGGAAACCAAGCCCCATGCCACCTTTGTGGATTTTAACAGCCTTGCTTTCCAAAACAAGGATTGAGATGGAAATGAAGGACTTCTTAAACAAAGAAGTTTTGGCCTTCTTTCTGGGAGAAGGATCCCATGGATTTCTCCAGACCGTTGCCTCACAGGAAATTGGAGAGAAAAATGCATGCTAATGCCCCCAGTACACAATATGCTACAACTACATCACTGTGCAGCGCTGCCTCTTAAGCCATATGGGTAACACGGAAGACAACAAGTAATTATTAAAACAACAACAACAAAAAAGCTTCTGTCAAAAAGAGTGGCCATTCAAGTCTTAAGATCCTTTTTTCAAGCACGACTTTCCCACTAAAGGCTCAAATGCTGCCTTTACCATGTGCTGGTCAGGGCCGGCCTGCCTGGTGCTGCCACAGGGGTGATGCATCAGTCCTGGGTGTTCAGAAACCAGCCGCTGATTTACACGCGCTGGCCCCTGTGCTCCTGGCCCAACCGTGCTGAGCAGCGTTTGGCGTGGCAGCGAGCACAATCCTGTCCGCCCTCTGGAAAGGGTGGGTTAACAAGAGGTCTTCCCTTACCCTTTCTCGCCTCCTCAGCCTGCCCACAAGGCAGCCAGGCGTCAGGATGGAAAGCCTGGCCGAAACAGAGCAGAAAGGCGCGCGAAACCTCCCCGTGCGTGCTGTTTCTGTCACGCATGCTGCGCCGCGGCGCTGTCCTCATGTGGGAACCAAAAGACAGCGGCAGCTCTCGGTTGTGCTGTGCTTCGCGCTTCACCCTGCATGTGCCTCTTTAGGCTGTTCCAAAATGAGTCAAGGTGGAAACAGCCTACAGGGCTGCACTCCTCACGGGCGCACTTTAGCTGCGTCTGTTGCCTCCACTGTGAGGCAAAGGAGGAGATGCGAAACACGAGTGTGGTGCCAGGTTCAAGGCTGGTTTTGTCTCTGAAAAATAGTTGATCAATCTTCAGGGACCAACAGTTTAAACTCTTCAAAAGACCAGTACTCATGTGCACATGTGTGTGCATACATCTATGTATGTAAGTGCTTGGATATAAGTATGCAATTACACAGGCTACTTCAGGTTTTAAAGTACCTCATCAGCTCCATTTGCTCTACGTACTTCGTCTGTGCAGCAGTATGAAGAATCAGAGAGTGGATTTCTTCTGCAGCCCAGATGGTTATAAGCTTGTGCCCTGGTGCTTGTGAATTGGTCCCTCTCACCCTTTATAACCCAGCTAGTGTAACAAGTGCTAGAAAGCGGCCTTCAGGCGAGGAGTAAGGGAGCGGAAGGAGATGAGCTATTAGGATACCCATGCTCTAGTTTGCAGCATTCAAAAAGTGAGCATGAACTGTGCTCCTCGTTTAATGGGTATGAAGCGAGTAGATCGTAAGCACTTCTATAAGCTTTTGCATTTTGCAATCCTGGAACTGGCAAAAAGCAGATGGGGCAAAACACTGGAATCTCTCTGGGCTGATCTCTGAGGCCTTGTATGACTCTGGTTAAACTTAATGTTTTTGTTGTTGTTATTCAAAACTACACAGATAGGGAGACCAAGGCTGGGCATATTTGCCAAGGTTCGGCCAGCAGAGGAGGGAAGATGAGAACCAGGTCTGACCCCTGAGTCAAAATTCAGCCCCAAACTCCTGGCCATGACGGCTGCCAAGAGGGTGGTGTGGGACAAGGCCCCTCCATAGGCTCTCATTCCTGCTGATGGCAGGCAAAGCTCCATCCTCTTCCTGTTTTATGGCCCTCCTTCTCCTTGCTTTGTCCTTCCTGGTGTCTTTGTTACCTAAGGACATGCAGGGAGCTTTCATGAGAATAAATGCAAGGGAGGTTAGAAGGGACCTTCATCCTCCACACAGGCCATGCTGATCCAAGAGATGGAGAAGGGAAAAATATAAAACACAGGATTTAAAAAAAAATCAAATAAGCAGTGTTAAATTTTCTCTTGCGGAGCGCGTAGGAAGGTATTTTCAAGACCAACTGATAGCTGTGTACACTCCACTGTAAAACCCCTTTGGCTGCCGAGCCAACCCTCTCATGCCCCTGTTTTCCCCAAACTGAGTACTTCTTTTTAAGAAAAAACAAAGAAGGTGGTAAACAAGTTTAGTAAATGGAGTACTGTGAGTGGAAGAATTGCGTCTGAGTGGCGGTTTCTGAAGCGCTTTGAGCAACGCTGCTCTGCACCCCCAGAAAAGCCTCCTGCAGCCGAACGGACTCAACCTCGCAAAGCAAACGGGTGCACGGCTCAGGGAGGCAGCACAAAAAGGGTTTTTTGGAGACTTCACAGGAAAGTGGCGGGGTGGGGAGGGAGGGAAATGAGAGCAAGAGGGAGAGAAAGGCAGTTAACCTATTTAGGCACTTTTTATGTGTTCAAAACATAGTGCAAGCATGTAATTACGCTATCACCCTATGGGTGGAGGGATGTGGCTCATCCACCCCCTCATTTTACCGATAGCCAAACCAAATTAGAAAGTGTTCATGCTGATTCAGCGTCACAGGCGGTAACTAGAAATCAGGTGGTCTTATGTCACAGTGATTGGGGACTTTTCCTTTCCTCCACCTCAGCCCCCCCCAGACTCGCTCTCTCCTCTCACAAGCTTCGAGGATGCTGCTGAAATGCCACAAAGGTCTGATTCACACTGTGAAACGGCGTAGCTGCCTCAGGGTGGCCAGCACAGCTCGCATCACTTAGCCCAATCTGGGTAGCTTATTTGGTTGTTCCGGGTCTAGCGCTGATTAGCCTAGCCTTTGCTTAGATGTGGCACGTTTGCATTACTGCGACAGAAGGCAAAACTCCACTGTCACCAGTACATGGGAAATGATGATCTGTGTTTATACAGGGAATGAGTTATTCATTATGGTGTTATCTGTAAGGCATGCAGATCATGTGAAGTTAACATACAGCTCTGCCTATGTAGGCCTGATTTTCCCAGTGATGCTTGGTTTGTTTCTTGCCTCATCTTGTGAAGCATACATCTAAACTGCAGTTAGGTTTCCATACCTGTGGTGTTCCTCCTGGCTAATTCTTGTTTGTATGGCATGGCAAAGAGAGAGGAGGATGGAGGCAGAAGTCACTCATGAGCATTTCAAACACTATTTAGAAATTTTTTAAACTTGTTTGCAAGTTATGGTGTGGCTGCATCAGATCTGAAATCTTTCTCTTGAACCAGTCATCATAGCTACAATCACTCTGAATGCTGACCAGCAGTGGTCTGAGGTCTGGAGGATGCTTCCTCCAGGAGTAACTCTCTATTAAGCAAAAGATGAACCTCGCTCTGGTTTGCTCTGATGAACCTCGCTCTGCTTTGCTCTGATAATGGTTTGCATGTCTCAAAGCAGATCTACACCTCACCCCAGGCCCTCCAGAAAGAAGGGAGCTAGAGAAAACACTGAGCAAAGTAATCAGCCTCTCATTCAATAGGAGGAAAAGAATTTATGCTCTTCTCAAATAAATAAGTGCTACTTCTTGTTTCTCTGCAGCATGTAATACAATATAGCACTACAGAGGCAGTGAAAAGCTGGTGGAAATTCTTGTTGCTGCCACACGGACCTCCCTTTCTTCGGTCAACTGTGACCCTTTCTCAGGCTTGATCTCAGTTCCTTCCCTGACTCAGATCCAGTCCTGTGTACAGTTTTGGTTCTGGGACTTTCCAAAGCTGCTGCCTGGGAATCTGGCATAGCAGCAGACTGTAATTCACTGCATGTGACCTCTTGCTAAAACAGAAAAAAAGGGGTTGCCTATCTGTTTAAAAAAAAAAAAAAAAAGAAAGAAAGAAAAAAAGAAAAAAAAAGGCTAAACAAAACACTACAAATCTCCCAAGTTTCTCTTATTGCTTGGTAAGAGGAGGGTAATCAGATCTCATCGAATGGTGTGCCAGGAAGGAAATTTCTTCCCATGTGCAGCATGCAATCAGCCAGGTGCAATACGAGGAAGGGAGGTTCGTCTTCCTCTGAAGCATAAGATATTTGCCACTGCCAGAGGCTGTGTACCAGAGATCCGATCAGATACGGCAAATTTTATGTTCCTATGCACAGTGTGAAGCTTTCATTTCTACGCAACACATTGTAACAAGTCAAACAATGAGTCATCTCACAAGGGGGAAGAGGAAAGAAAGCTTTTATCTCCCTGTGGACAGCAGATAATCTGTCTACCTAGGTATAAACAGCTCTTCACCGTACTGTCTTCTCTCCAGGGGAAGGAAGCGACTTTAAATTTGTAAAACAGATACTGAATTATCAAACCTCCCTGGTCTCTGCCTGGAACCAGTAAAGGTTCACAGGCAAGAGATCTTTGGCTTTCCTACTAACTCGGCTGAGACCCTGCAACTAAATGCAATGGTCTAGGCTGTGTGTGCACACCAGTGCATGCTGTGATAGCTGTCCAGGATTAGGGGATTGCCACCTTGGAGTCCCAGAAGATCATTCTCTGCAGTCGTCACCTGCCTAGAGGGAAGGGTGGCCATGTGCCCCTTGCATTTCACTGTTTTTTTATTCTTCTTTGTTCCGTTGTAAGGGACATGCAGGGAGAACCTGTGTTTTGTCAAAAGATACTCACCCAGGGTGGATGGGTCTGGGGACTTGGCCTCCTGTCTGCGCTGTGGAAAGAGAAGCTGGGGGAGATCTGGAATGAAATAATAGCCCGAAGCATTTCTCAGGATGCTGAGGCAGTCCTTGTTTTCCAAAATGTCCCAGATAAACCAGAATGCCCTGTCAGCCTAAGCTAAGGAAGTATTTCACAGTCCATTGTTCAGACTAACCCCACACTAACTTGACATTCCCCTGCTCTCAGATTCTGCCCATTGTGGGGTGGGGGCAAAAGGGGGTTGTTGTTTACCTGTGTTGTCTCAGCTCTGTAACGCAACACTGGTCTCTCCCTGCAGGTCTGCAGCCCGTTTACTGGAGCCGGGAGGATGTGGCACAGTGGCTCAGATGGGCGGAGAAGGAGTTTTCCTTGAGGCCCATTGAAAGCAACACCTTTGAGATGAATGGCAAGGCTCTGCTGCTCCTGACCAAAGAGGATTTTCGATACAGGTCTCCTCATTCAGGTGAGGTTTACTTGTAGATGCTGTGGTTGAAGGAGAGGAAAAGAAGCAACAAAATCTGGAGAAGGACTCATATTTGTTAGGGCAGATGGGGCAGTGGGAAAGAAGGCCAACCTTACATGAGGCAAGGTGAAAAAGGACAAGGTAGGGAGAGAAATCCAGATTTTCTTGAGTTTTAGGCAGATTTGAATCCAAATCCAAACACAAACATTTGTCCCGTTTTCTAGTTAAAACTCCCCACGGAAGAGCAAGCTGCTCTCGCAGTGCTTTGTGACTTTCAGCTCTTTCCCATAAAGGCTTATCTTTTCACAGACCCAACTACAGCAGCAAGTTAATCAAGTGCTCCAGACTCTTAAGAAGCCCCTATTAACATTCTGTCCCGCAGTCTGCTTGACTGGTGTGCTGCTAAAAGTGACTGCAAAACTCATCCCGCGGGAACCTTTCCTCTGCTTTACAGCCCCCATGGACTTTACTTTTCCAGATTTTCTCAGGTGTTAGAGTCCAGCCCAAGGCATTGCGCCAACAGGTGGGTAAATCAGTTTATGTATTGCCCAAGTTACATCTCCAGTTGTTCACAAGGAAGATTTGGAAGCATGTGTGTTGCCTGCCTGTATTTGCATCCCCCGTACTCTGTCTCCTTCAGCTGTACGGTCAGAATAAGCCCCTGCCCCCCTTTGTCAGGGATGTTTAACTAAATATGAGCTATTGGTTCTAAGTAAGGGTTGTGAGCTTTCCTTTTATGACCATACAAGGTACTCCTGCTAAATGCAGAGGCAAGTAATTCAATCACTGTAGGTGATCAAAGAGTTTGGACTGAGCACTTGCAGAGTCACTGTTACCAGACTCCCGCCACAAGGTTTGCTAGATGCAGAAATACAGCTGGTGCTACTCAGTTCCTGCTGATAAACAGGGAATGGCATGAACTCTGCATCAAACTACTTGGTGACTCCCTTGAATGCATCCCCACATTCATCCTCCAGCAGAATCTGCTTCACAAACTGGCTTATGTTTACTATATAGAAAGTTATAAAAGCACATGTTTCAAATCAGGAGTAATTTTGCATAGTAGGAGATGCCAAACATTAATGTCTATCACCAATGTAATGCAGTAGTAAAAACTGATGCCTACAAACACCCATTTTTTGTTTAATTCTGGCACTCCATTTTGAAGCATTTCATTCCAAAATCGGTCCTGCTTAAGGTAAAAGGAGTATTGCAAGCAGGGAGATGGGAAAGGACAGTGAGGGACAACTTTGTCTCTCTTCTTGGCAACTCCCCTTATCATCACAGTGCCTTGCTGTCTATGAGTTATGCCTCTGCTCTTTCCTGTGTGCTATGAGGATGCTTGAAATGAGTAGCATGACGTGTGTAGGCTGGGATAGAGCATTTCCAGAGAAGAACAACTGGCCTGTGAGTGCACACCTGAGGGGGTGAGCTAAGCTCCTGTTTACCAAAATTTGGGTGTAAATAATCAAACAAAAGGCTTTCTCCCTCCCATTTTCTCTATTTCTCTTCTACAGGGATTCCTCACTGGTAAGGATAGAGGATATCTCAGTCCCTAAGACATTTAGGGGACTTTTGGTAACAGGACACCATTTCCCCCCAATTAACTATATGTAGCATTTAACTATATGTAGCAAATACTATTATGAAGTAGAAGTATTACTGCCATAGAAGTATTATAAAGTTTTTCAAGACAGTATCATCGTAAAAGCTTCTTGTTTTACACTGCTGGTTAAAACAGCAGAACTGCATCCACTCCCCCCAGTGGCTCTATCAATAAAGTGGGCTTGGAGTCCACAGCTGCTCTCCTGTTCAGGGCTGGCAGAAGGGGAGAGGAAAAAAGACTTTTCACTCCTTTGCCAGTATCTCTGCATGTATGTGGTGCATGACTGTAACTGTTTTGCTAAATTAAAAAAAAAAAAAAAAAAAGACAAGCTTTATGGATGTTTTCAGTAGTCAGGCCAAATCAAAGGAGGTACAAATTTGCTACCTTATTGCTTGGAGTGTTACAGCACTAGTTATGATAATGCCACTAGTGCATTCAAAGATGCAAATTATATGGTAAAATCACTTTTTAGCCTTTCATGTACTAAGCATGAAAAAGGTGACTGGGTTCTTGAGGCTTTGTTTTTAATTAGATTTTCAGGTAGTGCAATCACCTTTTAAAAATGCCCTGAAGTCACCAGTGAGACAGGAAAAGCAGCCAAGATGCTAAAAATAAAAGAAGCTGAACTGTGGAAAGCAGAATGGCTTTAACTATTTCACACTAGGGCACTAAAATGCTCCACAAACAGAACATTGGCAGTTTATAGAGACAAGCCCCAAATGGCACACATCTTACAATCTCATAGAAACAACTGCTAAAAGACCTCCCCACACGTGAGAAAACTCTCACAGAAAATTCAAGTTTCCTAGGTGAAACTTTGCTAAATTAGAAGTCACTTTTCATAGAATGTGCAAGTGCTATGCTTTTCTGTATATGAGCAGTGATAAGCAGAGGAGAGCAAACAGCATTAAAAGTTGGAAGACTTCCCACCTCATGTTGTACTCTTTCATTCTGAAGTGTGCAAGCAACCCCATCAGACAAAACATGTAAGTACCTTCATATTTTATGTGAATTTGCTCGAAGCAGGGCATCGGTATAAGGAGTAATAGATAATAAGACACAAGATAAGCAGTTAATCCATTGGTCTCCTTGATACTGCAGTGATATTTTCCACTGAGGAAGGATGTAACAGTATTCGTGCCAGGGAATAGGGGCAAACAAGAAACAGCCTGCTTGCAACTGTAAAAGAAACAAGCATCAACCCAACACGTACCTTAATAGGATCAATTTGTACAGGAACATGTCAGCTTGGTGCTGTGTCTGCTGTGTTTGCAGACATTTCTGTGAAAATGTGATAAAGTAGCAACTAACAGACTGTATTTGCCCAACCAGAGCACCAGCTCCACTGCATCTTGTTTCTTAGTGTGCATCATATCCGTGTGCTAATATTGCCTATTGCAATGCTCCCCATACAGTTTCAACTATCTAAAAATAACTAGCTTTGGGATCCCATTTGGTATTTTTCACAAATCCAACCCTGGGCAGCAAGAGTGAAGTAAGTAAGTTCCTAAGGCGACTACAGCAGTCAGTTATCTGCAGAAGTTGTCTTTCAGGGTAGGTAAATCTCATAATTCTAAGTCTTTGATTCTATGTTGGAGTAACTTGTCAAAGTAAGTGAGGGGTCCTGCTCCTATGGATTTTGCTAGAACAGAGTGTCAGAGGAGCTCACTGCCACTGCCCTTGGGGCATCAGTATCATGTGGACAGGCATTCATTTCTGCAGCATCTTCTTTCCTCTCCCTCCTGCTAAAACCTCAGTAATTAAAGAAGAGGACCATGATTGCTCCAAGCAACCCACTGTATAAGTATGGGTTTTACATTTAAGAATTTTATGTCCTAAAGTGTCTATATTAAAAAAAAATATATGAAGCTGTGATAAAAGGAAGTGGGACATTGAACTAACTCTTGGTTGTAAAGATTTGGATGGAACCCGAAGATACTGAAAAAGCTGGAAAAGCTTGGTATCAGGGTAATAAAAGCAGTTTCTTGCCATTCTCCATTTTTTCCACGTTTTTACACAGAAGTGTGACATGCAGCTTTTCACAGAATCACAGAATAGTTGAGGTTGGGAGAGACCTCTAGAGATCATCTAGTCCAAGCACCCAGAGCACGTGGCACAGGGAGGCATCCAAGCAGGTTTGGGAGATCTCCAGAGAAGGAGATTGCCCAGCCTCTCTGGGCAGCCGCCTGTTCCAGGGCTCTGTCACCCTCAGAGGAAAGAAGTTCTTCCTCACGTGGAGATGGAACTTCCTGTGTTTCAGTTTGTACCTGTTACCCCTTGTCCTGTTGCTAGTCATCACCAGGAAAAGTTTGGCCCCATCCCCTTAATATTCTCCCCTCAGGTATTTGTACATATTGATCAGATCCCCTCTCAATCATCTCTTCTCCAGGCTAAACAGGCCCAGCTCGCTTAGTCTTTCCTCGTAAGACAGATGCTCCAGACCCTTAATCATCTTTTCATCTTTTCTTTGCTTTTTTTTTTTTTCCTATTTTTTCTTTCAGGGAGGAACCTTGCAAAACAGTGAAATACTTTTACTGCAGGCATTTTTGGATCTGCAAATAGCACCCAGGAGCCATGAATTCATGCATCAGATGGGTAAATGATTCTTCTCAGCAGTATGTAGGTTTTCATTTCCTTTTTCCTGCTGTTTGTCTTTCAGGTGATGTTCTGTATGAACTCCTTCAGCATATCCTGAAGCAAAGGAAAGCTCGTATGCTGTTCCCACCTTTCTTCCACCCCGGGAACTCTATCCATGCTCAGCCAGAGGTCATATTACACCAGAATCATGATGAAGGTAACTGTCTTATTCTTATGGGAGCTATCATTAGAGAGGCAATTTGGGTACGGCTGTGAAGAGTTATTCCAAATTTACTTAAACAAAGCTACACTCCTTCCTTCAACTCCGTAGCTGTTAGAACAATCAGATGGTACAGCAAGGGGACTGGCCGTTCTCTATTTATCTTCCATTATTTTGTCATGGTTCCAAGGCCCATTTAAAAGCTATACCAGATGCGGATTTTAAAAAGTAACAAAATTTCATATTGAGCCCATTGATTCACTCTTCCATATTCCCCAACGGATAGACAACAGACTGTTAGTGTGCCAGAGAGGTAATGAGATGCAATTGTTTGCATGATAGGGGAAAGGCAGCCTCAGAGAGGAATATCTAACTCTTAAGTCATTTCACTGACAATCTGCCATCACATCAAGCACAGAGTTCAAAGTCATCTTCCTGCTCAACTTTTGAATTGGTTGGGCAGTTCATTTTGAGAAAAGTTTTTCTCTGCCTGTTTGTTCTTTTAGACTATCATCAGAAATATCTTTGTTAAGTTTTTAGTTAGCTTTTAGTAGTGTCCACACATTCTATGTCTGCCACAGGT
This sequence comes from Crypturellus soui, assembly GCA_032275445.1. Classification (NCBI taxonomy): domain Eukaryota; kingdom Metazoa; phylum Chordata; class Aves; order Tinamiformes; family Tinamidae; genus Crypturellus; species Crypturellus soui. The sequence continues at coordinate 415,835 of JAUBNY010000273.1, read as the reverse complement.
AGTGAAGAAAGAGCAGATATGTGTTTGTGCACTGCAGCTTTGATATTCTTCCACTCTTTGTAAGTGCAGACCAAAATGTGTTTCCTTCAGTGGAAAATGGAAGGGTTTTTTTGTTTGTTTTCATTTTCTTTGAGAATATACATGCTGAAATATTTTTAGTTTTTTTCTAGGAACAGAAAACTATGAAACCTAAGATTGTTAAGAGAACAAGTATTTACCATTAAAGTGTTTGTTAGAAGTTTTTTTTTCAATTAAAAAAAAAAAAAAACAAAACCAAAGAAAAGGTGGTCTTCCTTTTTTTTCCAGTAAGAATGAGAATGGAACATTTGGGATATTGTCCTAGTCTCTGCTCATTGGAGAAAACAAGGATTCAGGGGTACTATCAGTCCTGTAAAGGGAGGTCATAACCAGACTGAGTAAGCCAGAGTGAAAGGGCATGAGCAAAACTCTAAGAGTAAGTCAAGAATAAGACAGCAGCAGGGAGGATAAAGCCACTCTGAAGTGCTCTCACACAGGTGTATAAATATTTCAAATTAGAAGAGGGTGCTGCAGGCCAGCATGAGTTTAAATTGGCAGAGCTGTACAAAAGGAATTTGCATGGTATATTAAAATGGACACTTTGCAGAGGCCATTATAAAAGCCTCCATTTTTTTTTGCCCCAAGCTTGGTGTTCACCCACAGGTATTCCCTTCCTAAATTCCACCAAAAGTGCTAGAATACTTTCCCTCAAAGAGGATTGTGCAGGGTTGAGTTAACACTACATGTTCATCACTACCAATGACTAGTGGTCTTAGCAGTCTAGTCCAACCTCTTCCAGAGCACAGGAGGATTAAGGAACAGCTCTGATGTCTTCTTCACAATCATCTCCTCTGACAGTATAAATAAAGATACAGCTACAAATAGTACCACTTCTTTTTTTAGACAACTCTGCATTATCACTTCAAAATTTTTCTTAATAATGACAAAAAATAGTTCTTGTTTTGCTACAAGAAGAGCTTCAAAACAAGAAAGCAACAAAGATGACAGCTAGCCTGCTGCAGACTCAGAGCCATCAGAAAACTTCCGTTCCAAGAATTTATAGGCAGGTGAATTTATTTATTTATGTACTTTGATATTCTCTCTTTCTTCTCCCTGTTTCACATGGTCACTTTAGAGGAACTAGCACAGTTAAGTTTACCATTTGCCCTCAGGAGAATGCAACTTAATAAAATAGAAGAATGAATGTGAGAGTGAGAACTTAACCCCACCTAAACTCACAAGAGTAACAGAGGGGTCATATTTTTTTTCTGTGGCACAGTATTGAGTGTTAGAACTTCACAGGAGATTTTTTTTTAATTTCTCCTTATACCATTGATCTTTTTCCATTTCCCTTTTCTGGCTTATTTGTCTGTATCTTAGTATATGATCCCACTTCTAAATGCTTTCATTTTAAGTTAGTGAATCCAAAAGACATGGGGAGAACAGTTACATGTAGTGGTGTTTTACTTGCTTAAGCAAAGTGAGTTGGACTGTTTCAAATCAGCTGGCAATGGATAAGGATATCTCCAAGATAGATGGATGAGCAATGGAGACTGAATTATCCTACATGTCCAGTGATTCTTCTGACTCAGCACTGAGTCATTTGATGGGATGCCATACCGGAAGCTTACTCTGTAGTTCCTAACACTTCATTAATGGGTGAGCAGAGTGCCAATCTTTGGGATTAGCACTGCTCACTCCCAAGGATGAGAGCAACCCCACCCCTCCCCATATGGGCCAGTTAGGTCAGCAGTTTTCCTGAACACTTTCCCTTTCACAGAAATGAATGTTGGTCACTTGGAATGAACAGCCAGACGATGAGTGCATATATTCCTGAAGGAAGTGATATACCATATGTTCTCGATTTACTGTAATCCAATGTCCCATGGAATTAATCTGATGAGGATTTTATTCCTTTCACAACCATTCATGGCAGTGGAACAGCTAGAGCTAAATTCAAATAGATTATGGTACACAGTGACTGAGGGCTTGGGGTGAGGGAGTTCTTTGGATAGATATTTGAAAGAGCAACCTGAAGAGAAAGGTCATGGAGGGAAGTAAGCATTGATGGGCATTCATTTTTGGTTCTTCATCTTGTTGCTTACAAAAGGGCTCCATGATGCCCATGTCCTCCGTACTGTCTCCTCTTGGTTCAGGATCACCATTGATTAGGAACAAGTCTGCTTCTCTTTGGAGCTATTCAGAGCCAACTAATGTGTGCAAGGAATTTGGAGAAAGCACAGCAAGGCATAAATAGGACAAAAAAAAAAAGTCCCTGCAGTATTCTAGTCTGCACATAAAGGCCAAGAATGAGCACACTGCATTTGAACGGACAGTGATGGGATTGGATGGTCTGTAGAAGATTGGATCTTGAGTAGAACTGGGGTATAGGTGTGAATTGTTCCCACTTTCTTTCAGTTGTAGCAAAGAAAGGAAACTTGAAAAAAGGACTGCCATGAAGGTGCAGCTGTAGATTAATCTTTCTTCCATGACCATTTGAGCTATTATATATTAGCTGGCCGCATTGTATCTGAGCCATTTGGGTTTATACTAGAATAATATGTGGCTCTGGAGTTTCATTTTCTCCAGATATTTCATTGTCTCAAATAGGTCTGCAAATTCGTTTTTCTTATCCGGGACGACAAGTGTGTGCAGTATGTGTTCCAGAGCCATGTATTTTCTGCCTAAACATTCAGGTTTTCCTGGCAGTCTTCAACTTCCTCGTATAGACAAGCAGCCTGTTGGGTAGGTGTTTCATCACTGCCTGGCACTGCAATTTCTTTCCGAGTACTACAGCTTTACCTTTTCATAGGTAGTGATGATCCCTCTTGCTTCTTGTGTGGATTCCAGGACAGGCTGTGAGCCTGTCTGCCTCAACAGGATCTTCAAAGCATATCACCACCTTGACAGAGAGAGATTTTTTTTTTTTACATTAGGAGGATCAGAGCAAAATGAGCAAACAGGCAGCCACAAATAGGCTACTTGTTTCAGTTGTTGACATGTACCCAGAAGTTTCCTTCTCTTATCACCGCAGGCTTTCAACCAACAGCACTGAAATTTGATCTTCGTTTTCTAGATAAAAAACTGTTAGTCATTGCTACTGGTGGTAGTTTCCTCTCTGTCAGTAATTCTCCCAAAGATGATGGTCTTTGCTTACCTGAAAGTTTACACTGTTAAACAGATCTGAAGCCATGATTTGATTTTCTTCCAGCTCATAGCCAGGGAAACAAGTCCACGCAAATGTGACTCTAGAAGTCCTACTGCTGAAGAAATGTGTTCATGTAGGACAACCCATCAGTAGGCAGCACAGACTAAAAACAAATGTAATATCTTTATGAAGATGTTACAGTCTTACAGTCAAGACTGAGTGCAAAATCTAGCTAGTCTTCCACAAAATGCTTCCTACCACTGGATTTTGCTAGATAACTTAGTCCGGATATCAGGGTAAGTTACTCTTTGCTCTTCGCCAGTCTCTAGCATCTAGAACTCTTTGCCAAGTATCACTTGATTTTTACTTATTATCTGCCCTCTATCTTACTATGTTCATCGTGGTACAGTAACAATAATCATACATAGAGAGACATGAGTGGCAGAAGATATGTTCTGAAGCATTTGCAAAGAAACTAGCATATCTAGATCAGATCTTACTTTCCTCACATGTGTACCAGTCAACTTCTCAAAATAGAACTTCTGTTATCACATTTTCCCATGAGCTACCATTATATGGTGTCAGAAAAAGATTTGTTGTCAAGGTACTGATTTCCTTCTCTATAGTAATAACTATTTCCATATATCTAGCATTTTTTCAGAGGATCTGTAAGTCACACAAACAAAAGCATTTCCAAGCTGACACCAGTACCCGCGTAGTCCAGCTATCAATCTTTATTCAGAGAGCTTTTTGAAAAGTTAGATCCTTCAGATTTATCACAACAGAGACAATTTGTATTTTTCATGTTTTCTTCATAGATACCTTTGTCCAGAGACCTTCAAGACCATCTGCAGAAACAGTCCACCACAATCCCCCAACCATTGAACTGTTGCACCGTTCTAGATCACCCATCACCAACAATCACCGTCCATCACCAGATCCCGATCAGCGGCCACTGAAGTCCCCTATGGACAACACTATCCGTCGCCTCTCCCCCGCTGACAGGGTGCCAGGGACAAGGCATCAGCAGGAGAACAACCACCAAGAGCCCTATCCTCTCTCAGTGTCCCCAATAGAAAACAACCACTGTCCACCTCCTTCTGAAGTGCTCCAGAAGCCCTCTAGCCCTCGCCAGGAGAACACCAGGGTCATCCAGCTGATGCCCAGTCCTATCATGCATCCTTTGATACTGAATCCCAGGCACTCCGATTTCAAACCATCAAGGTTGTCTGATGATGGGCTGCACAGGGAGGTAAAGCCAATCAACTTGTCCCACCGGGAAGAGTTAGCTTATATGAACCACATCATGGTGTCTGTCTCCCCTCCTGAGGATCATGCAATGCCAATTGGAAGAATAGCAGGTAAGTGACACTCTCTACATTGAGGTTGAAGCTCCTCATTCATAACTTACCGTGCCATATATTAATAATTTCTCATTTCCTTTTGCCACTCTGTGACCTCAGATTTACTGGCATTCTGCAAGTTTCATCACATCTGTGGTTTAGACAGTTAAGTAGAATTAAACATGTTTTACAACAGGTAAGCAAAGATGCAGAGAGACTTCCTTACGACCACAGAATGTGTAATTGGGATTGAATAATTTGTGATCTGACACT